>JAJOZX010004423.1:97500-395000 GCA_023014485.1 Bathynomus jamesi
CCCACTGTAATAGACAGAGTTTATTTCCACAATAGTTTCGATGCCCACTGGCATCCTCTTCGGGTGGATACAGAAAAACGAATGAACCAAAAACAAGAGGGAAAACAGTCCAGAGACCATTGAAAAATTCACACATAGGATAGATCCTGTTCTCCCGACACCGGAAGGACATTTTATCAAAGGGTCTTGCTTAAAGTACCTTCGCACAAATTAAAATTATCTTCTTGTTCTATACATACAGATTCTATTATTTTTTACATAATTATTACATTTATTATTACATTTATTATTGCATTATTATTTTTGAGAAAGGATGGACACGGGAGATTTTTAAAGTTAGGGCTATGAGACCTAAAGGCGAGATAATGCTGTATTACGTTGAAGATTTGAATGGGGAAGAAATCGCAGGAGGCTTTTTGCCGCGAGGAATTGCAGAAAGTGACATTTAATTTAGGAAAAAATGTGTTTAAAATTGAAAAAATTTTAGGCAGCAACGGTTCAGGAAAGAGAAAAATGTACCTGGTGAAATGGCTAGGGTACCCAGAAAACTTCAACGCCTATATAAAAGCTGATGCAATAATGAAGCTTAAACAGTATGCAACATGTCGCCTAATCACTTCTATGTCACACTCCCTTCCTCTTCTTCTCTGTCTGCACATCCTAAGAACACCCTGGTCAACTTTGTAACAAAACTCCATGGGACCATTGAATTGGATCTTGATTCGTATGAGGTAGGGATATGCAAAATTCAGCTATCCACCAGCTTCGTAAGTATTGATTATAAGGAACCCGTTTTTATGGTTCTTAGAGATCTTGATTTGTGTGAAAACGCCGGGGTAACTCGGGATGAAACCATGCGTACCGCCCGGAGTGGGGATGCACGGTATTACACTACAGTAGTAACACTAGCCCCGGGTCGCTATGGTGCGGCTGAGGATGTTGTAAGAGACTTCAATGTTGGTTTTAAAAGCTCAAATCTTACGGCTGATTTAGTATACGAAATCGTAAACAAAGAAACCCCTACACATACTCTGACCCTAAAATCACAGGATAATAGAAATATTAAAAACAAAGGACTGTTCAAAATTATAAACGAGGACCGATATGGAGCAGCCATCCAAAGAGACACCTTTCACGAAGCACAACATGACTTGTCCAGCCTAATGTATCAGTTGAAATTGGAGGAATTGGGGAATGGCTGTACATACCCAGACATTTGTATATTTACAGCAACATCGTGGAGCACCAGTTTGTTGGGGATACCCAGGCACGCCTGCTGCGCATCGCTAACATCCCCGACCATAGAGGGAAGAGCTTGAGCATTATATATGACAAAATCACTATGTGAATGTTGCAACTAATCTATTAACCAATAGCTCAATATATATATATATATATAAGAACGATTGGGGGAAAAAGTTTCCCATTAGGTTATGGAAGCTTAACAGTGACGCTGCACTTTCGACGCACTGAGTTATAATGGCGCAAAGGCCTTTCACAGTCTTTTGAGGAATGAGATACCAGCGTGGGAGTGGGCTTGGATCCATTTTTTCAACCATTCTACGTACGGCTGTCCCCTTGCTGAAGAGGGGCGCCAAATACCTCGGGAGGAAGGCGTTACAATCAGGTTTTAACACGGTAGAAGACATAATGTCGGTGGCTAAACCTAAAGAAGCTCTAAAAAAGCACATAAAGAGTATACGGGACGAAATCATCAAAGATGCAAAGAGAAAAATGTGTGGTGGTGGGAAGAAGAATAAGAGGCTTGTCCGAAAGAAGAAGAAGGGGTTACCAGTACGTGACGTTAAACGTAAAAGGACATCAAAAAAGAAGAAGTGCTCTAAGCTAGTGAAACCTATGGTTGATAATTTTTTTAACTGATATGAGCTCAGGACTATGCTCTCATGAATCATACGTTGCTTACTACTTGTCGAGAGAGGTGGCACTATTTCTGATTCGTCATGGCAGGCTTCATCCATCCGTGTAATTCACAATGCTATAAATCGGAGCTGTTCCTCTTTGACATGCCCCAAACACAATTTTCTATTGAGCACAGTGAATTTTTTACGATTAACCCGTTAAACACAATTAGTTCTCCGAGTCCTCCTATAGAATTCGTTATACCCACCTCAGGCCATTACATTTTTGATCCAAGTTGCATGCACATGCACGCTAAACTACTTATAGCCCATTCAGATGGAACGATGATAAAAGTGCGATGATAAATACGTTGTATACCCAGAAACAAACTTTCTACACTCCATATTCAGCCAGTGTGATGTGTATTTAAATCAGGTCAACATCTCGGCAGCAACGGGTTAATATCAGCTACGAGCCTATCTGTAAAATGTACTCAACTTTTCAAAAGAAGCGAAGGATGTCTTTTTAACTGCCGAGGGCTATTATCAGTCTAAAGATGAAAGTAGTATAAAGGACAAATTTACAAATTCTAAAATGAAGATATACGAGTGTTTTGGACGTCTGCATACAGACCACGTTCCAGGAGAAACTGCTTATGAATGGTATCGTCATGAAAATAAAGGTCAACCGCACGAATCCTGAGATCTGCATAAATCTGGGAGCTGATCAAGAAGTTGGCGCAAAACCCGTTGTGGTTCATGTTATGGAAACATGCCTTCGCGTACGGCGAGTGAAACTAAGTTCGCCAAAACAAATAGAAATTTAAAAAAATTTGCTACATGACAGTAAAATACAGTAAAATACCCAATTAACAGAGTACAAATCAAACTATATACGGTACCAGCAGGGTTGGCCTCGAAACAGATAGAAAAACATCGCCCTGGGAGTTCTACGTAAAAGGCTATTAATTGGAATGCAAGAACACGCTTCGATAAATGGAAAATATAAAATAAACGCCTTTAAATTCGAGAATTTCGGCCTTAAAACATAACTCTATGCGTCAATGACGTTGCGCTGGGCGAGACAATGGATACGGATTATTCATCAGACTCCGTGTTCCCTCTTTGCTAGAGGGCATATAGTAATCTGGCCCATATTGCCAGTGCTTGTGATGAGCTTGGGATCACCCTTAGACGCGTCTATTAGTTTCCTAGTATACAAAAAATCACAAGCTCCAATAGAAATTGACCGCCTCAGGAGTGTAGTCACTGACTTTTAAAATGGAAGCGAATACACTCCAGAGAGAAATGAATAGTGAACGAATCACACGCTCCAAATTTATCGGTGTTTGCGAAGAATGAAACATTGAAATTGCCAACTACTAGAGACTGCGGTGCAATTATTGTGAACACAGATGTTATTGGTGGTGAAGGGATTCATTAGATAGCCATCTACTTTAAAAATAGGGAAATGTACTACTTTAACTCCTTGGGGACTCATCCTTGGAGCGACTCTATTTTGTAAAATTTCTCAAACAGATGCATATCCCCAAAATTGTCTGGAATCCTTACCAATTCCAGGGATATTTTAGTAATACTTGCGACATGTACTGCCTTTCATTTCTCTTACATATGTCACGTGGGAAGGAATTTATAATTTTTTTTAAATTATTCGACACACTGAGCTGAATGATGAAATGGTATGCATGCAGATTAAAACCGTTTTGCGTTTGTGCACACTCGATGTATTTATTGTATGATATTCAAATTGTAACTTGAGTAATTGCAACAATATTGTGTAAAATATAAGATATCCCCAATAATGTTAGTCTTGTGCTCTGTAACTTATTTAAAATTTAATGGATGCTAATTCTGTAACTAATTTAAGTTGAATATAAAAATTTTACTATTTTATAAAACATTCCTTATGTTTCTATCATGTAATACACTGCGTCTTGTTCTCAACTGAAACAAAAAGAAAAAACTTACATTAGTTCCCCGACGACCTGGCATTCGTTGGACCGGATGTGACCCAATACTTTGACCTCAGTATTCAGGTCACTGGATCGAGTGTCCAGTAAAACTTCAACCTCCAAATCGCTGTCGGCTATTTGCGTTTCTTCAAAGCTATCACTAAAAGTTTCTAAAACACGACTCAGTTCCTCATCGGACCTATAAGAAAAAAGACCACGGTTGGAGACAAAATTATTTTTGGCTGTTCATACATTTTTCTGAATTTTCTTTAATTAAAATCCATTTGTTATTCATCAAAAATAAACACAGAGGAATATATATATATATATATATATATCAACGTAAAGAACGACGCTTGCGCGGAATATTCTCCTATACAAGCGTCGTTCTTTACGTTAATTATACTGCGTGTTTGCAGTTTAAATGTATATATATATATATATATATATAGGAAGAGAGGGTTACAAGGACTTACATTAAGATAAAATGCCGAATAGAGTACCCGGATCTAATAATAAGCAGCAAACAGCTAAACTAACCGGGTCATTAACCTATACTTCCATAAACATAATATATATATATATATATATATATATATATCCGGGCAACCTATTCGGTATTTTCTCTTATTGTAACTCCTTGTAACTCTCTATTCTATATATATATATATATATGAAGAGAGAGATACAGGGAGTTACAATAAGAGAAAATACCGAATAAGTTGCCCGGATTAAATAATAAACAGCATGCATCTAGCGTAACCGAGCTCCAAAGGAAGATTAGCTGGTTATGCTACGCTTCGTCTGCCGACACCAAGTTTCGAATCCGATCGATTAGTTTTACACTTCAAAATGCGTTTATTATGGCTTTTTATAAATGAATTATCACTTGCAATGATTAAGCACTGAATGCTGCGATGTGAGTATATATATATATATATACAGGGGTTGGAGAAAATAATATGAACACCTTGATAAATGGCGGTTTTTATTCTTATATGGAGTTGGTCCTCCTTTAGCGCAATAACAGCTGCAATGCGTCGGGGAATTTGTTCATACAGCTTTTGGACAGTGGCTAGAGGAATCCTGAGCCATTCTTCGAGCAAACCCTGCTCCAGTTCCTCCAAAGACGCCGGCGGTGGGAATCGGCTTCTGACCTGCTGCTCCAACTGACACCACAGATGCTCGATAATGTTAAGATCCGGGGATTGTGGAGGCCAATCCAAGCGTTCTACTTCACTAACATGCTCTTCAAACCAGTTTTTAACGACCCCAGCGGTGTGGATTGGTGCATTATCATCCTGGAAGACGGCGCCGCCATTGGGAAACAGCGTTTGGACCATGGGATGGACCTGGTCAGCCAATATTGACAGATAGACCTGGATAGACCTGGCCGTTAACCCTACCATGCAGTACTACAGCTGGGCCAAGAGTATTCCACGATATTGCTGCCCAAACCATCACAGATCCGCCTCCATGCTTAACGGTTGGGGTCAGGCAGTCGGAGTCATAAGCATCTTTAGGCTGTCTCCAGACGTAAACTCGACCGGAACATGGAAATAGCGTAAAGGAGGATTCGTCGGAGTAGACTACATTCTTCCACCGGTCCAATGACCAATTCTTATGGTCATTACACCATTTTCTGCGCCGCTCAATGTTGATGTGCGAAAGGAAGGGTTTGGCAATTGCAGCCCTCCCATGGTATCCAGCTCCATGGAGCTCGCGACGTACAGTTCTGGTCGATACCGGGCTTGCAAGATGCTGGTTAAGCTCTGCAGTCACTTTGGAGCTGTGGTCTTATGGTTCTTTGTCACAATGCGCTTTAGCACCGGCGGTCTCGATCACACAACTTCTTCTTGCGTCCACTATTGCATTTGTCGGTGCTTGTCTTTCCATGGTTTTGGTATGCAGACATGACCATAGAGACAGTTCCTCTGGATATATTGAACATCTGAGCGGTTTTCGTCACCGATGCACCAGCCATCCGCGCTCCGACAATTTGCCCTCTTTGGAAGTCTGACAGGTCTCTCATAACTGCTAATTCATAATTCACTCAGATCTGTAAAAACAACGTGAGGGTTATAACATGACGTATACACTCTCTGTTACGCATTTAAATAGGTTTGCCAGTCATTTGACCGTTTACTTTGTGTCTGAGCAGTCCGTAAAGATAACCGGTGAAATCGGCGGGTGTTCATATTATTTTGTATAACCCCTGTATATGGTGTGTATATATAAACTTTATATGTGTGTGTGTGTTATGTATATATATATATATATAGAGAGAGAGAGAGAGAGAGAGAGAGAGAGAGAGTTTAAGGAGTTATAAGTACACTAATTTACCACCGGAAATACTTTTATCCTAGCTAAGCATACTAAGCATTGCCTTCCATCACCAGGTCTCGAACTCAGGACTGCTGGACCTTTAAAGTATTAGTAATTCTAAAAGCCTACCTGCAGAACTTTCTATACATTTTTAAGTTAACATGTAATTATTTGATAAACAAAATTCACTCTCTAAATACTTAATATAGTACATTAATTACAGAAAGCCTAGCTCAGTAGCGTGTAAACATACGAAATTTCTTATCGATACGTTTCACCATATATATATATATCTTGTTATTTTGTAGATTTGTAAGCACATCTTGAAGGCATAGGCAACAACATAGTTATAGTTATGATGTATTAAAGAAACATGCCCGATACCAAACTGTATTAACCCGATGACAAATGTATAAAGAAACGTTTTCGAGGGATAAGTGGGTGTCTGGTGTACAATAATTATATTAATAATAATAATAATAATAATAATAATAATAATAATTATAACATTGGTGGTTTTTAGTACGAGTATAAACAACATTGGTCGAGTTTAACTTCGATTTACTCCATCGAAGATCTATGAACGGGGCAGGACAATTCGACGTGGCCGACTCGATGCGACCCAACTCGATGTGGCCGACTCGATGTCAGGACAACTCGATGTCAAGCCAAGTCGATGCCAGGCCAAGTCGATTTCATTTTCTTTATATATTTAATGTGGGTTAACTGAATGCCCGGTTAGGTCAACTGTACGCCCTTGACGATTGGTTAGGTTAAGTTGTGATATTTTCGTTAAAACTAACGAAAATATCCCTTAGGGATATCACATCGAGTTGTCCTGACATCGTCTCTGCCACATCGAGTTGGGTCGCATCGAGTCGGCCACATCGAATCGTACCCAACCCCTATGAACGTATAACCTTTGGTATATATATATATATAGTCGGTGTGTGTGTATCGATTCAAATGAACAAGTCGTGTTTTAAAAGAATAAATTGAAGTAAAATGGTTTATTACCTTACCTGTGATAACACTGCCCAACACCAATTTTGCTGATTTACTTCTAACACCTGTTTTTAGGTAACTTTGGTGTGCTGATTTCAAAAATCACCTTAGTTTTTGCCTATCACGTCAGGTTTTCGAGCAATCAAATACGGATATTTTGGTGATATCGCATTTTGGCAGGGTTATGCCCAATTTTTTTCTTTTCAAAAAAGTTTTTACATACTCAGAATCAGCATGGAAAAGTTAACAATTGTGCAGGGAGTGAACTTTAGTATACAATGGTAATATTGACACAAAGTGATTAAAAGTGTTTAAATAAGCCAAAAATGAATCCATATTAAAGCAGATCATGACGTCACGCTCACACCTGGGGAAATCACAGATACCCAGATTTAATATGTTGTACATGACCTTTAGATTTAATGCACAGATTTGCGTATTCCACAGATAAAATTTTAACAGCAAAACAGCTGTTAACAGGTCTCAAAAATCATCAATTTTGATAAGCGCACTTCATGGATCACCCAAAATAGGCATATTTCATTGCACGAAAACCTGATGTGATGGACAAAATCTAAGGTGATTTTTGAAATCAGCACATCAATATTATCCAGAGAAACAGGTCTTAGAATTAAATCAGCAGCAAAAAAAATTTTTTTTTTTGTTGGGCAGTGTAATATATATATATATATATATATATATATATAATATATATATACACACATATATATATATATATATACATATATATATATATATAATATATATTTAGAAGTTAATTAGTGACGAACGAGTCGAAATTTACCTGTCATCTTCCATGCATTAATAACGTAAATTATCAGATTTTCAGAAATGGTAGAGAGAGAACGAGGGATTACTCGTCAGATTAGGGCCAAAGCACCTGTGACGGTAAATTCAGAAAAAGTAGTTTTAAAGTCTTTAGCGTCGGAATTTGCTGCAGCTGCGAGTTGAAATACAACACTTGTTAATGGAGCAAATGCCTACCTGCGTGGTAGGGTGACAGGTAAAACAGAAGTTTCAAATAGTTTATCCCAGAAAATTTTTTAGAAATATATATTTTAAAAAATCTGAATAGTGACTAATTTATAGATATGTGCCTTAAAGGAGTATACAGGGTGTTTGAAAACTTTCTGTACAAATTGTAATGGGGGATAGGCAACACCAAGACAAACCCTTTTCGTCTATAAGTGTATGTCCGCTGACGTCACCATTCGGCGCGAGAGGGCGCCGCTGCAATTGGCTAAAAGGTGAAGTGGGCTAGACTCGTTTTCAAAGTTTTCAAACACCCTGTGTATATATATATAGTCGTATGAGCATTTAATATTTAAATTTACAGGGTGACGATTGGAGAAATAATTCCGAATAATTATTTTTAATAATGAATAATAATGTATATACATTTTAATAATAAGATATGTATGAACGTGTATATATATATATATATATATATATATATATATATATATATATATATGTATGTGTGTATATATATATATATATACCATCGGGAGTGTGTTGTGTGTGTGTGTGCGTATGTGTGTGTGTGTGTTTGAATTACAGGGTGAGGATTGGAGAAAATATTGAGAATAACACTGGTCAACAAAGATTTTTCATCAGAGTAAAATTTGTGGTGGCTGGATAGCATTTTTCACGCTGATTCCAAAACTACATTCAGATTTTTTCTAGCATGTATAGTTTTCAAGATGAAGGCATATATATAACTACACAGATTTAACCATTTTAAATAGGCAAAATACTAATATTTCAACATTTGATTGTGTTTATTTTATTGTGTTTTTTTAGTTATTCATCTTATTATTTCAATTAACTTAATTATACATCTTATGTATTTCAGGTGTGAGCTTTACGTCTAGCAGCATTGTGATTCAGGCAACAACGCCGTACTTTGTGTGTCAAAAGATCAGTCCAGTCCAAGAACTTGTTGTGTCAAGTTGGTGTACATTTTTTTTGAATTTATAGTTTGCTCAGGTCAGTCAACATGCCTCGACAATGTAAGAATGACCCGACAAGTTCTGTTTCGTATGCGGCCAGTTGACAACTAAAACACAGCGACGAAGTATTAGAACCGACATTAAGAAAATATACAAGCTATACTTTGGTTGCCATCTAGGTGACCAAGATAAACCATGGGCGCCACATCAAATCTGTTCTGGCTGTTCAAATGGATTACGTGATTGGCTTAACAAAAAGAAAGCTTCAATGCTATTTGCCATACCCATGATATGGAGGGAGCCGAGAGATCATCATGAAGACTGTTATTTTTGTAGTGTGAACTTAATGGGGTTTCTGCCAAGAACAAACACCAGATTGTATATCCAAACTTGGATTCAGCACGTAGACCAGTAAAACATGATGAAACATTGCCCATTCCAATTCCCCCAAGTGATAGGCTAGATTCTATCATAGATGACATGGAAAGTGATGAAGGTGCAACTGGCGTTTCCGGACCATCTACAGAACCAGAGTACACTTTTGAAGGTAGACATTTAGAGCCTAAGAAGTTAACCCAAGGACAGTTGAATGATCTTGTTAGAGACTTATCGCTGTCTAAAGAGAAATCAGAGCTTCTCGCCTCAAGACTAAAGGAGAACAATTTACTTGAGAACAATGTTCGTATTAGTTACTACCGAAAGCGGAATTTTGAATTAACAGCATTCTTTTCAGTAGACGGCCCTCTTTGTTATTGCCATGACATCAGTGGACTATTTACAGCCATATCTCAGACGTATGTGGCATCTGAGTGGCGCCTCTTTATCGATTCGTCGCAGAGAAGCCTGAAAGCAGTTCTTTGGCATAATGGTAATATAATGCCATCCATCCCCATTGCCCATTCCGTCCATCTAAAAGAGACATATGACAATATGGATATACTACTTAAGGCAATCAAATACGACAGTCATCAATGGAATGTTTGTGGAGATCTAAAAGTTATAGGAATGCTTATGGGTATGCAGTCAGGATTCAAAAATTTTGTTGTTTCCTTTGCCTGTGGGACAGTCGCGCCACTATAGAACATTACACCAAAAGTGACTGGCCACTTAGGTATACATATGTCCCAGGGATAAGCAATGTCCAGTCTGTCCCTTTAGTGGATCCCCAAAAGATCTATCTGCCACCTCTTCACATTAAACTTGGTTTAATGAAGAATTTTGTTAAAGCAATGGGTAAAGTCAATTCTGAAGGGTTCCAATACCTTTCAAGGAAATTTCCGAAAGTTACTGCAGCAAAATTGAAGGAAGGAATTTTGTTGGGCCACAAATAAGGGAGGTTTTGAATGACACTGAATTTGAAAAAGTCCTAAGTCCGCTGGAATTGAAGGCTTGGCTGGCGTTCAAATGGATATGTGAAAACTTTCTTAGAAGCAACAAGTCACCTGCGTATAAGGATGGAGTCAAGAACCTCCTTGATGCCTTCAAAGAAATGGAGTGTCGAATGTCATTAAAAATTCACTTCTGCATTCCCACTTAGATTTTTCCTGAAAACCTTGGTGCAGTGAGTGACGAGCAAGGAGAGCGCTTCCATCAAGATATTCAGATGATGGAGAAGCGCTATCAAGGATATTGGAATGAAAGCATGATGGCGGACCATTGTTGGATGCTGTATCGTGACAATCCAGGCCAAATTTACAAAAGGAAATCACACTCACAGCGCTTTTAATAAAATAATGCATATATTCTTTATTTATAAGTACATTGAATAAGGTATATGATGTGTTTGTTGTTTAGCATTCCTAAGTGTGATCTATACATCCATAAATTTTCTTATAGCAATATCAAAAACTTAAAAAGATCAAAACCAGTGTATCTATATAACTATACGTGCTAGAAAAAAAATGAAACCAGATTCGGAATCAGCGCGAAAGATGCATTAAGAAATGTGTGATCATGTTTGTGATGAGAAAAAAAGTTTCATTTTGTTGGCCAGTGTAATTATTCTTGATAATGAATAATAATATATACACAGTTTATTAATAGGAGATGTTTGAATTTTATATATATATATATATATATATACATATACAGGGTGTTCCATAAGTCAGGCATCATAGGAGAGAGGCCGCTGCTGAATTTAACAGACTGCATCCAGACCGCGAGCCAATAACACAGAGTTGCGTTAGCAGACTTGTTGCAAAGTTTAAGGAAACAGGAGCCATAGAAGATAAACCACGCAGTGGACCTTCAAGTAGGTCCACTGACGATGATACAGCGACTGCTATCCTGGCTCATTTTAACAGAAGTCCCAATACGTCTCTTCGGCGATTGTCCGCCGAGACAGGTGTGTCGAAAAGTAGCATCCATCGCATTCTTCAGGCTCACAAATTGCATCCATATAAACTTCAGATCTACAGAAATTAAGCGAAGATGATCCCGACCGGCGGATGGAATTTTGTGAATGGGCTATGGAACAACTACGGAACAATATGCTCGGGATGCCAATTTCCCGTCCACCATTCTGTTCAGTGACGAGGCTGTTTTTTATGGAAATGGTGAGGTAAATCGACAGAACACCCGCTACTGGTCTCAAAACAACCCTCACTGGTATACCTCTTCAAAGGAACAAGGTGCATCTCGGATGATGGTATGGTGTGGCATTTGGAAGGATCGCATCACAGGCCCCCTCTTTTTCGATGAACATGTCACTGGAGGCACCGACCTACGTATGTTCAAGGAAGAAGCATTTCCCAATGTCTTAAACGAAGAAGGAAATTTCCCATCATGGTTCCAGCAAGACGGCGCTCCTGCACATTACAGCACCCAAGTAAGGGAACAACAATTCCCTGGTCATTGGATAGGACGTCGAGGGCCTGTGGAATGGCCAGCTGAAGCCCGGTTCTCACGCCACTAGATTTTTATCTCTGGTGCCACTTGAAAGCGTTGGTATACGCAGAGAAAATTAGGAGTGTTGAACATTTGCGGCAGCGCATTATTGGGGCATGTAACACCCTTACTCCTGACATCATTCACCGTGTGCTTGCTGACTAGGTATCACGTCTGAATTTGTGTATTGAAAACAATGGTGGACATATTGAGCACGTTCTGTAAATAAAAGCTTTTGTTTTGCCTTTTTTTATTATTTTTCCTATGATGCTGGACTTATTTGACACCCTGTATAGTCGGGGAGTGTGTGTGTGTGTGTGATAATAGGGAATCTATGAGCGTATATGTATAGTCGGGAGTGTATGTGTGTGTGCTTTTAGAGCAAATCGTTGCTCAAAAGTTTATATATATATATATCTATATATATATATATATATTATATATATATATACACTGTGCCAACTGGCAACTGGCTGATGTGCCTGGCTGGCATTGGCTTCTATCCCAACTGGCTGAAAGACACTTCTAAGCCAAGTGATGCTGTGAAGAGCTCTCATTATGCGATGCGACATGCCAGCAAGAACATATCTCTCTCTCTCTCTCTCTCTCTCTCTCCTTCTCTCTCTCTCTCTCTCTCTCTCTCCTACCTTCCTAACTAGGGCAATCCTTTTGGGGGGTGAGGACATCCCACCTTCTTCCCCAAAGTCTCTTCTCTGATCTCTCTTAGGTTAGGTGGACTCCCTCAGCTTGTTGCAGGTGGGGGATTCCCCCTTGCTTTTTTCCTTTCTTTTTCTTTTTTTAGGAGGAGGCACACTGTGGGGGAGGAGGTGGCACCTTGCAACAAGGGGGGGGGGGGGGTACTGGCACTCATTTGATCAATTGCATATGCACTCGTCTTGTTTGCGGCCTTACTACTGGAATGCATTAATGTACGTACATATGAGACGTATAGAATAGAAAGGGCGTACGAAAGTTTGAGATAAACGCATCTATTAATGTTAGCGAGCGTTATTACTCGTTAACGACTGAACCGAGTTTAATGGTTTTGGTCTCAAGCTGTGTGGGGGCGCGTCACACCAACGGAATACAGCGTGCTGACTGGTTACTGCGCGAAAACGGGATATCGGGGAACCGGAGGATACGCCTGTGCTATGCTAATGGCCTCATATTATGTACATATTTTACTTTCTTGTTACACCTAATGTATATCCTATACATGTGTACATAAAACAACAAAATTGAAAAATTGAAAACTCAAGTTCAATTAAATTACGTTAGATTTTGAGTGGTGAGTTCCGAACGTTGGGACAATTGTAAAAAATATTTTAAGAAATGCTTATATATATATATATATATATATATATATATATATATATATATATATATATATATATATACACACAGACCGTGCATGGAACAAGGAACTATTCTAGGAAACTAAACTCATTACAGTTCGAGTAAGTAATGGGAAATGACAAATACTATAGTTTTTCTTTTTCATGATGGAAGGCGCAACGTGGGCAACGGGTTACGTGCAAAGAAGCCCTCACCAGATATCTGCAAAGCAGATAGGATCCAGCTTTGGGACAGGATCTAGGATTTACGTCGGATTGAATACATCAAAGCAAAAGGGGTAACTATTGTATTTTTAGCCATAAACCAAAACTCCACTTTTTCAAGGCACTTAACATGTCCGTTTAATGTGATACAGCTCAGAATGTTCCCCTGAGAAACTTTTATGCATGCATGGAACAAGTAACTCTTCTGGGAAATTAAATCCACTATTTGCACAGGCATTTTATGAAAAATCCTTGGTCAACCTTCAACAAATTGCAACAAAAAGTATCTCTGCTGTTTTATACTCTTGAATATGTCCTCTATCACATATAAAAAGTCTTAAGGGACCCTCGAAGGGGAAATCTGTGAAAATCACTGGAATATGATCCCACCCTAAAATGTCATTTTTTCCGCATTTCAGCTTTTTTTAAACATGTTAAAGCCTATCTCAAGGTTTCAGTGGACTGTTAGATACTGATTTTTATTTAAACTGTTGGCAAGCAGTTAGGGTTTGAAGGACTAAGAGGCAGTCCTGGCCGGTAGCTAAAAAATTTAATACTAAAATAATAAAATAAAAAGCAATGCTGAGATACATACTGAGTACATACTATAATTGACATATAATAAAAAAAATCAACAAGTTAGATATGATGCTTACATAATTATGTTGTAAATGATGAATTAAAATACTGAAGACCATTTGCAATTATTGCAGATTGCCATTGCACAAACTAATTAAAGAATGAATGTACAAATATTGAGCAACATCAACTGGCAGGACTAGTAATGGTAAGACTAGGCTGACCATATTTCCTTGAGACAAAAACGGGACATTGGGATGGTAAAAAAGGGACGGGGGTTATGTAATATTCTGTATTCATGAAAAAGTAAGTACATAAACATATTGAGCTTACAATTATTCTTCAGTGACAGAACCCATACAAAAACCCATACAAAACGGTACTGTCCCGTTCAAAACGGTACGTATGGTCAGCCTAGGTAAGACATAATACCAAATTGCAAGCATAATACTGAGAACCTTCACAATACTGAGAGCCTTCAGAATACAACATACAGTCTGCGGAGAACTTGACAGTAAACATGTACATATTATATTATGCAAGAGAAACATAGATCTGCATAAAAGATGAGTAGATGCCATAATGCCAGCATCTCCCCACCATAGGTAACTTTTGTCAATGTACAAAATACATTCAGAAACCAACAATGTCATCATCTTCATCTTCACCACATGCCAGCTGTATTGTGTTTGTACAACCAGATCCTCTGCAGTTTCCACAAGCAGGAATACACTCAACGTCGTGCTTCTTACATGTGCACCTCAGGCTGCTGCAGTCAGTCTGGCAGTTGCACCTGATGACCGCAGCAGCTCCTCAGGAGCAGGAGCTAGGTCTGTCTGGAGAGGGACAAGCCCCTCGTCGCTCTCCCACCATCACCACTCTTTTGGAAGGAGTCCATCCCCAGATCCCTTCCACTCTTGAACCTGAAGGTACACACGGAGGCTGTGGTACTTTGCTGCTGCTGATGCAGGTAGTAAGCTTTGTGGTTGAAAGGTGAGACGTGCTGGAAGCCACCTTCTCACAGACCCGCTTGTGCCGCAGAAAGTCTAGCTTTTCGCCGGGTTTCCCATTGTAGAGGATGACCAAGGTTTTCTCTCCTGCAGCTACAACATCGTTGCTTGCTCACGGAAGTAACTGCTTATCTTGAATTTATTGAGGGAAGCTCCTTTTCCGATCCCGTAGAGGCGAAATGTTGTGTCACATCCAAGGACAGCATGGAGGAAGAGGATGTGTTTGCATATGTCCGGATCAAGCTGTTCCTTGATGACCTTGATGTTCCAGATGCGAGGGTTCTTTGTGTTCTTCTTAGGCTCTGGGCGGAAGAATAGGTCATGAGATTCTAAGCTTGCATAGTAGCACAGTAGGACGAGGAGGTCTGTGTCTGTGTCATCGCCGGCCAGCACACTGTTGGTGACCGTAGCAGACTCCACAGCCTTCTGCACAATGAGGAGATCAGAATCTCCTGAAGCATGGTGTGTCTGACAGTTCTTCTTCCGCAGCTCTTCACTCAGCATGTTGATGAATCGTTGCTTGTTTTTCTTGTTGGCCAGGAACTGATCCTTCTTCATGGTGATATGCTTGTCCTCCGTAAATGTCATGGTTGCGCCAGCATTTCCTTTGGATCGTCTCTGGTGTGCCATGTCGTTCGTGGATGTGCCGTCGTAGCCATCAAACACGACAATGGCTTCTCCATACTTCTTT
Organism: Bathynomus jamesi; assembly: GCA_023014485.1. Classification (NCBI taxonomy): domain Eukaryota; kingdom Metazoa; phylum Arthropoda; class Malacostraca; order Isopoda; family Cirolanidae; genus Bathynomus; species Bathynomus jamesi. The sequence continues at coordinate 113,361 of JAJOZX010004423.1, forward strand.
GTCACATACTCAGTGTACTGATTGCAGATGTCTTTGTATGTGGCTCCACGTGACCATGGGATGCGCTGAACTAGTGCCCCACCATCCAAGACATACTGGGCATCATCCATCGTCACCGGAACATCAGGAGTCAAAAGACCACCCCTAGATGACATCAGCCAGGGCTGGCTTCTGTGGTTCTCGAAGCAGCAGAGATGAGTCGAAGAGGGCTGGTGGGTGACTGCACAGCTTATACTTGAAGGCTGATTCGAGGTCATCTGCTGTCTTTGCAGCAGTGATGAGTCTCTGGAATAGGAGTTGTAGGTTGACATGGACTTCATCGCCGTCAATCTTGACCGACGATTTTGTGTTGAGTGTGACAACCTGGTCTTTCCTCCTGACTGTATACTCTACAGCAGTTTTCCCATCCATGGACTTCAAAATCGTGCTTCCAACTGCCTTTGCTGTGTCGACGTTGATGTGGTGCGCGTGAACCCCAGTGACAACGTTCCGCAGATTTGGGTCAGAGCAGAAAGGATTCCGCTCCTGGAGACAGTGGAGAACTGTTAGCGTGTCCTTCCAGTTGCTGGCTTGTCTAGCTCTCGTCCTGTCGTTGTTCTGTTCTCCTGTGTTGTAGTTCACCCCGGTGAGCTCTTGCATTGCCTTGTTAACTTCTGCACAGGCAGGTATGGATAGCAGCACATCAGACGTTGTTGCTCTGTAACTCCTCGCCCTCCCGTGAGGCCCCTGCTAGTCTTCATGCTCCTCATCAACACCTGCTTGATTATGAGATCTGAGGAAAGACCAGCCCACAGACGATCACTTCTTCTCACTACATGGAGATCCTCTTCAAATCGTTTTTGGACATCAGAATGTTGAGCTTGGAGATTGGACATCTGCTGGAGATATACCCTCGCACATTTTGTGTAGAGGTTGTGGCCTGATGCTGCCAGGTAGGGTAGAATTTCTGAAATGGCCTGCAGGTGTAATGCCCAGTTACCAGTACGGTCTGCCTTGACGAACTTGCGCAGGGTGTCTACCATATCCATGTACTGAACCCAGAGAGCTGCGGTTCTGGAAGACATCTTCACAGACTCTGCTTGACTTTCAAGACAGTCCGTGATTCTGTTCAGCACATCAGACTGGCAAACTTCTGCAGATATTGAATCATCCATCAACTTCTCACAGAGGACAGCAACTTCGTCCAGGTCTGTTCTCCCGCTCGTATCTGCAGCAGTGTCTTCATCTGATGGGATTGCGGCTACTTCATCAGAATCCAGATCTTCAGACTCTGTCTTCTGAGCTGTCAGGTTGACGTGATAGAGGGGCATCAAATGTGTTGGATAGTAGCACGGCAATGAGTGCTGCGTCAACAATGAAGTGTGCTCGAACTGCTTGAGCAATGGCCTTGCCAGTCAACATGTGGATTACTGCACTGGGTGCGAAGATCAACTCGAGCAGTTTTTGCAACCCAGATTCAGCCATCAGATGTCCTATACATCCAAGGAAACTCATCTGTGCGTCCTGGGCCTTCATGTTGACGAGCTTCTGATAGGTCACTGCAGACATCCCGCGAATGCAGGCCTCTTCAGATTGCAGCTCATCACAAGAAGGGTACACTTCGTTGGATGTTTGCACTGCCTTGATATCTTCTCTGATGAATTTTGCAGCGACCTGTACAAGCCTAATCTTCTCTACGTCAGGATATTCCCTCTGCTGGCTGTAGTAGTCCTGAAGCACAGCCCTGGCCTTTATCCTGAAGGTGACCAAGTTTGGCTTACCATTGATCTCGGTTTGGATGGTCCTGTAACCAAAGTGTTCTCGCGGTTTCAGCTTCATGTAGGAGTAGCTGTATACTTCATATTCAGAGTCAACCAGTTTCTGTTCTATGAGGTCACTAAGATCATTGATGGTGATCTGCTCGTCATCATTTTCTTCAAGAAAAGTTGCAACCTCCAGGAATGCTTCTGTTCTCTCATCTTGTCTTGTGGCCGGCCCAGTTTTGCCCTCTTCGAGCGCTCTGTGCTCTTCTGTTGAGCTACTGGCATCTGATTCTTTGTCCGGAAATTGACACTACATGTCTGGTGGTGAACTGCATCTACAGCATAGAAGTCATGGACGTGCAGAATTCGTGCTTCCACAGTATCTGCCCAACCATCGGCTCGTAAAAGAGGCAGTCAGTCTTCAAGTGAAACCCTTCTTCAGAAGACCTAAGTACGTGCCTCTCCTTGCTTGTGCTAGGTTCCATGTTCTGTTTTTTAATAGCCTTGGCTATTTGCTGTGGGTTGCAGTATTTGCGACGGCAGTCTTTGTGTACCTTTTCCCCAGGTACAGTGTGAATATTGTCTTTCCTTGCTTCACTTGACTGGTTGATGCTTGAGCTTCCTTTTCATCGAGAGTTGCTGCCGGTGATATTCTTCCACCTATGGGCTGCTTACATATGGCAGACTGTTCGGATATTTCCATTTCTGAAAGGAGAAATATGGAATTAGGAAATGTCCATGCATGGTTCAGGGAATTGTAAAGGGTACAAATTGGCTAACTGGGACAGTCAGAAGTAATATTAGTGCAATAAGAGCGCAGTGAACCTAGATTAAGCAGGTGCCTTCATATGCTTTCTCACAATTCAAAAAATAAAAAAATCCTGATTTCAGGACTTTTCCCTCGCAGGATTTCTTAAGACTTTTTATATGTCATAGAGCAGTGGTTCTCAACCTGTTTTGTATGTTTACCCAAAACCAATTCTAACCCAGCCGCATTACTCCAATCATTAGATATTATTTTTTATAACTTTGAGATTATCACAATATTATTTTTTATAATTTTTGGATCGCGTGTCATTACCCCACAAAATAGTTGTTATTATCCCAGGTGGGTAATTTACCCACCGTTGAGAACCAATGTCATAAAGGACACCTTCCTGGGTACGATAAAAGAGAGAGAGCTTTTGTTGCAATTTGTTTGAGGTCATGGTACATAATGCCTGTATTATATAGTTCGAATAAGTATATGGTAAATGACAAATACAATTGTTTTTCCTTTCATGATCATATCAGTTTGGCAGATAGCTGGTGAGAGAAGCTATATTTTGGCGCTTCTTTGCAAGTAACCCGTTGCCCACGTTGAGCCTTCCATCATGAAAAAGAAAAACTATAGTATATGTCATTTACCGTTACTTATTCGAACTATAATGGATTTAACTTCCCAGAATAGTTCTTAGTTCCATACATGGTCTGTGTGTGCATAAAAGTTTCTCAGGGGACCATTCTGAGTTGTATCATAGAAATATATATATATATATATACAGGGCGTCCCAAACAAATGTATACACACTTTAAATAATTATAAAGGCAGTGTTTATTAAAATACATTTCATTTTCAAAATGTAATAGAATCTACAGACATTATTTAATTGTTTTGTCAACGCCTGTTTTCAAACTGACGTCCGTTCTGGTCCAGGCACTGCTGATAACGCGAAGCAATGGAATCGCAAACATCACGAAACATTTCGTTTGGTATTTGTGTGCATTCTCGTTCAATGGCTGCTCTGAATTCAGCGACTGTTGCAGGTTTTATAGCGTAGACTTTGTCTTTTAAGTAACCCATAAAAAAAAGTCTAGTGGTGTGAGGTCTGGTGAACGCGGAGGGTATTCTACGAAACCCCTTCGTCCAATCCACATCCACATCGTGCCAAGTACCACTCGCAATACTCCACTCTTCGGTCCGGATCATCTTCATTAATAGCATGGACTAATCTTGGAATGTAACTTTTCCATTGACAGCGCTTCAAAATGCGTTGGACAGACGATTCTGAAATTCCTACCTCACGACTCGCTTGCCGCACAGATTTTCTTGGACTTTGGTGATACGTTTCCAGTACTCTTTCTTGCTTTGTGGGGCTTGTCGATGTCCGTGGTCTTCCGGAACGCTTCTTGTGGACATTCTGAACAGTTCCATCGGCTTCAAACTTCTCTCTAATTCGAGTGATGGTAAGTCGCGTTGGTGGATCTGTTTGAAACTCCCTCCTAAACTGTCTTTGCTCTTCAACTGCGTTTTCACACCTCCAGTAGCATTTTAGAATGAATTTCCTTTGTTCAAAGCTTAGTCTGACTGCCATTATTAATTCTAATGGGTTTAACTTGGAAAGAACGAAACATCAATTGAGCTATCAGCTGTTAAAGTGTGTATACATTTTTTTGGGACTCCCTGTATATATATATATATATATATATATATATATATATATATATATATATATACAGTGGATGACCGTTATAATAAACTGGTCGGTTCTCGGTCAAAAGTTTACTATATCCGACTGTTTACTACATCCGAACGTGCTTTATCAACACAATATTTCGTGCAGGAAAGGAAAGGAATATGGATGTACAGTTGCCGGCATATACATGGTGTTTCAGGAGGAAAGGTCAATACTTCGGGAGGTGATAGTATCGGTCATTTTGAGAAAAAAAGTTCATATGAACATGTGTCTAATTCTGAATGGTTACGGAGATAGAGCTGTTTCAATCTGATGCGCGCGCAGCTCTTTCTCCCCCCGCGGTGGTCCCATTCAATGGCCACCAAGGTCTCCAGACCTCTCTCCGTTAGATTATTGTTTGTGGGGGTGGATGAAAAGTCAAGTTTACAAAAGAAAGGTGGGTACACGAGACGAATTGCTCGCGCGCATTTTGGATGCTGCTGCCCGCATAAAGGAACGTCAAGATCAACTCAGACGAACAACACGCGATCTTCGCACACGAGTTGCAAAGTGCATTGAGGTTGACGGTGGGATTTTCGAAAACGTATCGTAAACTGTAACAAATTTGTCATTTCTGCATCTGATACCATTCAAAATGCCAATGTTTAAACATTAAATGTTAGAAACAGTAATTGGTTTCTCTTTCTTGATTACCATTAACAATGCTTTTGTATTTGTAGATTCAAACAGCTCTATCTCCGTAACCATTCAGAATTAGACACATGTTCATTGAACTTTTTTCTCACAATGACCGATACTATCACCTCCCGAAGTATTGACCTTTCCTCCTGAAACACCCTGTATAATGTTCCTCGCCTCACAGGCGACTCCAGACATGTGGCAACGCCACACCGATAGTCAAGGTACCCCAACTGGAGGAAAGTGGGATGGAGGGGGGACAACCGAGTCCAACAACATATAGCATTGACATAGAGGTGAGGCGCCATTCAAAAATTAAGGAACGCTATTTTTGCTAAAACCTGACCCCCCCCCCCCCTGTAACGTTCCGTAACGTGTGGGATGGGAGGTGGGGGAAGTGTTATATAACATTTTAAAGGGTGCCTGGTCTAGCGTTACAGAACGTTCCTGGGGTATCTGGGATGTCAAGTTTTAGCAAAAATAGCGTTATGTAATTTTTGAACGGCCCCTAATTATAATGTAATGTTTGTGTTCATAAAGATAAACGATTATTATGATCGTCAACAGCGTTGACCTCCATGTTTACTAGTCTTATACAGTAATAAGGTTCCATTATGATTACAGATACCACAATACAACTTTTTATATACTATGAATTTGAACCAAAAATAGACATTGTACAACCATCCTCCACACTCCCTCATTCCCCTTCCCCACCCACCAGTCTCGCGTATATTAAATCATTATGTAACAGTACTAATAAAGCTGTTTGTAAAGTCCGTGTGCAGCTTTAAACCTTTACTAACTTACGAATTTACACGATTATATATATATATATATATAATACATTCAACTGCAAAGAACACGCAGTATAAATAACGTAAAGAACGACGCTTGTATAGGAGATATTCCGCGCAACGAGAGAGAGAGAGAACGGAACAAATGAAAAAATGAGGTAACCACCTGGGAATCGAACCCGGGATCTTCCGATTGCCGGTCAGACGCGATACCATTACACCATGGACCTCACTCTTCCAAATGCCGTAATTCTTCTACATACTCGCAGAAACCAATGCCCCAAGGGGGCACCTCCCGCATGCCGTAACATTATATACATTCAACTGCAAAGAACACGCAGTATAAATAACGTAAAGAACGACGCTTGTATAGGAGATATTCCGCGCAAGACGAGAGAGAGAGAACGGAACAAATGAAAAAAATGAGGTAACCACCTGGGAATCGAACCCGGGATCTTCCGATTGCCGGTCAGACGCGATACCATTACACCATGGACCTCACTCTTCCAAATGCCGTAATTCTTCTACATACTCGCAGAAACCAATGCCCCAAGGGGGCACCTCCCGCATGCCGTAACATTATATACATTCAACTGCAAAGAACACGCAGTAAACTAACGTAAAGAACGACGCTTGTATAGGAGATATTCCGCGCAAGACGAGAGAGAGAGAACGGAACAAATGAAAAAATGAGGTAACCACCTGGGAATCGAACCCGGGATCTTCCGATTGCCGGTCAGACGCGATACCATTACACCAATCGGAAGATCCCGGGTTCGATTCCCAGGTGGTTACCTCATTTTTTCATTTGTTCCGTTCTCTCTCTCTGTCTTGCGCGGAATATCTCCTATACAAGCGTCGTTCTTTACGTTATTTATACTGCGTGTTCTTTGCAGTTGAATGTATATAATGTTACAGCATGCGAGAGGTGCCCCCTTGGGGCATTGGTTTCTGCGAGTATGTAGAAGAATTACGGCATTTGGAAGAGTGAGGTCCATGGTGTAATGGTATCGCGTCTGACCGGCAATCGGAAGATCCCGGGTTCGATTCCCAGGTGGTTACCTCATTTTTTCATTTGTTCCGTTCTCTCTCTCTCGTCTTGCGCGGAATATCTCCTATACAAGCGTCGTTCTTTACGATATATATATATATACTGTATATATATATATATATATATATGTATGTATTGACATTCAGAGAGAAAAAGATTGGGACAGTGTGAGAGAGAGCGAGGTAGAGGGGCAGAGAGAGTTAGTGGGAAATGGCTTATCAATTGTTACACAAAGAACTTGTCAGCAGTTTCGATCTAAATAACAGTAACTCATTATCAAAATCACACAAGAATAACCCACGGTTATACTAGCATAAACATATTTATATACTTATAAATTCATACAATATTATACAATGTTTGTGAAATAACGTTGATCGGCCAAACCGTGGTGTTGACATGGTTACTTGCTGTCGCCGTCCAGGAGAGACTACATATGGGCGTGTTAGTAAAAGCCGTAAGGTGACGGTTGCATGAAGCACGATATCACCATCGGTTTGTGGTTGATGCCTTTTATATTAAAAGTGTTTTCCAGATTGTATTTTTATTATTAATGTTGAGAGATAATGATTTAATCACGATGGAGAGATAAAGCCATTTATGTTTTCCAGATTTTCTGTTGCATTATGAATGTGGAGATATTATTAGATCTTAACAAGGAATATATAACGGGTGTGCCTTAAAAAAAGGGTACATTTTAAAAAGGCTATAAAATCAGCAATTGTTATTTAATTTAATAAAACTTCTACACAATAAAACATATGTATTTGTCTATATGCAAACAAGTTCAAACAATTCAAATTCTATCAACATTTAACGAAAGAGTATGATTTTTCTACTTAACATGCAAAAATTATTAAACCTTTTTAATATTTTTTTAGAAAAATAATTTTTAACGTAAAATTTAGCTGAAATTATAAAAAAAATTGTTCGAAATGCTTTTCTTCCATTTCAATAACTTTTTAATTCTTGGCCAGAATATGGGAGAACTTAGCAGAGCGAGTCTACAGGACTAGGATAAAAGATGGCGCTCATTCACGCGAGATCATCATTCAAAAATGGGAAGAGCTTCCACAGGAACAAGTAAATCGAGCCATAAATGAATTCCGGCCAAGAATTAAAAAAAAGTTATTGAAATGGAAGGAAAGCATTTCGAACAATTTTTTCAATAATTTCAGGTAAATTTTACGTTAAAAATTATTTTTATACAAAAATATTAAAAAGGTTTAATAACACTGACCAACAAAATGAAACTTTTTTTCTCATCACAAACATGATCACACTTTTCTTAATGCTGCGCTGATTCCGAATCTTGTTTTTTTTTTTCTAGCACGTAGAGTTATATAGATACACTGGTTTTGATATTTTTAAGTTTTTGATATTGCTATAAGAAAATTTATGATGTATAGATCACACTTAGGAATGCTAAACAACAAATACATCATATACTTTATTCAATGTACTTATAAATAAAGAATATATACATTATTTTATTAAAAGCGCTGTGAGTGTGATTTCCTTTCGTAAATTTGGCCTGGATTGTCACGATACAGCATCCAACAATGGTCCGCCATCATGCTTTCATTCCAATATCCTTGGTAGCGCTTCTCCATCATCTGAATATCTTGATGGAAGCGCTCTCCTTGCTCGTCACTCACTGCACCAAGGTTTTCAGGAAAGAAATCTAAGTGGGAATGCAGGAAGTGAATTTTTAACGACATTCGACACTCCATTTCTTTGAAGGCATCAAGGAGGTTCTTGACTCCATCCTTATACGCAGGTGACTTGTTGCTTCCAAGAAAGTTTTCACATATCCATTTGAACGCCAGCCAAGCCTTCAATTCCAGCGGACTTAGGACTTTTTCAAATTCAGTGTCATTCAAAACCTCCCTTATTTGTGGCCCAACAAAAATTCCTTCCTTCAATTTTGCTGCAGTAACCTTCGGAAATTTCCTTGAAAGGTATTGGAACCCTCCAGAATTGACTTTACCCATTGCTTTACAAAATTCTTCATTAAACCAAGTTTAATGTGAAGAGGTGGCAGATAGATCTTTTGGGGATCCACTAAAGGGACAGACTGGACATTGCTTATCCTGGGACATATGTATACCTAAGTGGCCAGTCACTTTTGGTGTAATGTTCTATAGTGGCGCGACTGTCCCACAGGCAAAGGAAACAACAAAATTTTGTGAATCCTGACTGCATACCCATAAGCATTCCTATAACTTTTAGATCTCCACAAACATTCCATTGATGACTGTCGTATTTGATTGCCTTCAGTAGTATATCCATATTGTCATATGTCTCTTTTAGATGGACGGAATGGGCAATGGGATGGATGGCATTATATTACCATTATGCAAAAGAACTGCTTTCAGGGGTCATTCTTACATTGTTGAGGCATGTTGACTGACCTGAGCAAACTATAAATTAAAAAAAAATGTACACCAACTTGACACAACAAGTTCTTGGACTGGACTGATCTTTTGACACACAAAGCACGGCGTTGTTGCCTGAATCACAATGCTGCTAGACGTAAAAGCTCACACCTGAAATACATAAGATGTATAATTAAGATAATTGAAATCAATAAGATGAATAAACTAAAAAAAACACAATAAAATAAACACAATCAAATGTTGAAATATTAGTATTTTGCCTATTTAAAATGGTTAAATCTGTGTAGTTATATATATGCCTTCATCTTGAAAACTATACGTGCTAGAAAAAATCTGAATGCAGTTTTGGAATCAGCGTAAAAATGCTATCCAGCCACCACAAATTTACTCTGATGAAAAATCTTTGTTGACCAGTGTAATTTTTGCATATTAAGTAAAAAAATCATACTCTTTCGTTAAATGTTGATAGAATTTTAATTATTTGATATTTTCGTCTGAAAACTTGTTTGCATATAGATAAATACATACGTTTTATTGTGTAGAAGTTTATTAAAATTAAATGACAAATGTTGATTTTATAGCCTTTTTAAAATGTACCCTTTTTTATGGCACACCCGTTATATACAATAAAACACCAATTCTTTATTACAACTAATATGCAATGGTTGAGAATGTTTTACTAAATAGTTTGTCACTACGGAGCGACCCGGCGTTGCCGGGGTGGATGTTGAACGATATATATATATATATATATATATATATATATGCCCGGTTAGGTAAACTGAATGCCCGGTTAGGTTAATTGAATGCCCAGTTAGGTCAACTGAATGCCCGATTAGGTTAATTAAATGGCCGGTTAGGTCAACTGAATGCCCGATTAGATTAATTGAATGCCCGGGTACGTTAATTGAATGCCTGGTTAGGTTAATTGTACACCCTTGACGATTGGTTAGGTTAAGTCATGATATTTTCGTTAAAGCCAACGAAAATATCACGACTTAACCTAACCAATCGTCAGGGCGTACAGATGACCTAACCTGGCATTCAATGAACCTAACCGGATATTCAATAATTTTACCATAGGTTTCGTAATGATCTTGATGACGTCATTTAATGTTTTAAAATTAATTATTTAATTTATTAACACCCACGTGCACAACCTCGGGACCTAATCAATATGTGTGTGTGAAGTTTCATGTTTGTAACTGCTTCCATTTTGGAGTTATGGCTGATGGCTGGAACACACACACACACACACACACACACACATACACACACACACACGTCTTTTTATTATTATTATTATTATTATTATAGATAAACAATAGACTGGTACAAATTTATAACCGAAAGACCCGAAAATCAACAATTTTTGATAAAGAAAAGGGAAAAATTGGTTTTGTAGGCCTAGGGGGTCCGAAATTTGTTCATATAGATTTGCAATAATCATAATGGAACCTTATTACTGTATAAGACTAGTAAACTACAAGGAGTTCACCGCTGTTCACGATCATATTAATTGTTTATCTTTATGACACAGACAATACATTATAATTACCTTTATGTCAATGACTGCACGTTCATTTGTCCTTCAGATATATATGTCTGTGTTATATGTTGTTGGACTTGGTTGTCCCCCCTTCACCCCACCTTCATCCAGTTGGGGTACCTTGACTAACACTGCGGCATTGCCACATGTACGGAGTCGCCTGTGAGGCGATGAACATTACATATGCGGGCAACTGTACATTTAATAAAACCTTTATTAACAAACTCAATATACGTTATAAATCGAAATACATGACAAGGTGATATGTACATATTTATTGATTATGGATTACAGTAAAAACTTTAATTCCCAAGATTTTTATTAAAGAAATCTTTAATTGTTGTTTTCTTGCAGTTGGATTCAAGTGTCAGGTCAATAAATAATTGTGCCTCCTGTATTCGAGGGTTTTCTCGACCTTCGACTGTAGAAAACCGACGAAGAATATCCAGAACTTTTAATACTTCATTGTCAGATGGTGGTTCAAAGTTTTTGTCAATATCATCCTCCTCCAATCGCTGAACTTTGGCTGATTTGGCAGACATCGTCTCGGCATGGCCGACGAGAGCTGACCCGGGCCCCGTTGTTATGGGCCCCACTCAGTATTTTATTATGAATATTTTTGTGTACATAACAAGCAAACTGATTATATGTCCAAGTCACTATTCAAAACATACAGTATGAATAAACAACTCGGAAGAAAATTACCATTTTATTTTTCGAATCAATATATTAATTCTATCACCATACAATTTACAAATGCAGTACCAGTTCATGCAGGCAAGACAATTGTTTACTGCAAGATTTTCATAATTAGAAGTGTACTTTATTTGCCTTCTCTCTAGCAAAGTGGTAAATGATTCTGATGAAATTTAAAGTACTGGCTAACTGGCTTTCAATTACAATAGTTCCAGATCTGTCAGTAGGTCTTGGGCATTGGTGGACCGCAGATAATATTTTATCTGTTTCAGTTTGACTATGATAATCTCTATAAAATGTATGTTCATTAATTATATTTCCTCTCTGTTATTTAATCAATTGCTTTATTAATACTTTTAGATTTTAATCCCCCTCTTTCCGGGCCCCAGGAATTTATCCCGGTTTTCCCGCCCTCTCGGCGGCCCTGGTCTCGGCAATCAGGTCCTCATCAGTCAACTCTCCATGAGTAGTAGATTTTTCGCTTCAAGTAAGTTTACTCTATCCATGTTTGTTTATTATAACCGTGAGTTTTTTTCCTATGTCTGGGAAACGTTACTAAAGTTTGTTTACAATAGCCGTCGTCCACACACACACACACACACACACACACACACACACATATATATATATTTTATATATATATATATATATAAATCTTTCATTTGCTTCAGCCCGAATTGTTCGTTCTGGCGAATATATACAGGGTGATTCAGCAAAGAGTACATTAAATTGGAGGATGAAATCCTTGAACAATTCCAAACCACAATGTCTCTATGGTAAAATGTCAGATTCTGCATAGTTTCCATGTTACAATACATTTAAGATGTTGTATTAATGAGAGTGAATATGAAGTGAAACCCCCGTAGGTCTTTGTAATCATTCATTCACAGATCTCTACAGTGTGACCCCTCTTTGTTACAACCTAAAGGAAATGTTCAAAGTTGCCCACTTCCGCCTCAATGCAGGCCTGTACACATCGTACCATTGAACGTCTGACGCGTTCCAGAATGCCTGGACTATGTTTAATTTGCTTGTACCTATCACGAACACGTGGCCATAATTCTTCTTGTTTGACCCCCCTAGGGAGGGGAAGGAGGAGGGGAGGTAATGTGGACTGGCTGGTGTGCGCCCCAGACCACTCCCATCGTTGCCACAGGACGGGGCGGACCCATATCATCATCCACTGTGTAGGAGGATACGTCGTATTACAGGTTTTTACTGATTTGATTGCCAAATTTGTAGATCATACAATTATTCCTGAATTGGCCTGCATTGAGGCAGAAGGGGGCACCTTTGAACATTTCCTTTAGGTTGTAACAAAGAGGGGTCACACTGTAGAGATCTGTGAATAAATGATTACAAAAACCTACGGGGGTTTCACTTCATATTCACTCTCATTAATACAATATCTTAAATGTATTGTAACATGGAAACTATGCAGAATCTGACATTTTACCATAGAGACATTGTGGTTTAGAATTATCCAAGGATTTCATCCTCCAATTTAATGTACTCTTTGATGAATCACCCTGTGTATATATATATATTTATTTATTTCCTGTGTAGTTTGGCGTTTAAGCATTATATATACTGTATATATACTATATATACAGGGTGGGGCACGGGAATCAAGTGTTTTTTGAATAGCTAGTAATCGGCCATTAGGAATGGGAGGGGCGTGCGGTAGGTAGCATTCCATTCCTGGGTTCATAGCATTTAACTTTAACTAACACTCACCTTTATCTTTCAGGTGCCATCATGGAGCAGTGGACGTTAGAACACCGCATGTTCGCGTATGATCATTTTGTTAGGAGTGGCGAGTCAGTGACAGCAGTTCAGCGTGCGTTTCGCCGCAGATTCAACATTCATCGAAATGACTCTGTTCCCGCTCGTGACACAATCTTACGTTGGGTTAACAATCTTCGAACAGGAGGCTCAATAATGAAAACAAAACCGAAGGGGCCGCAACGCACTGTGCGTACTCCAGAGAACGTTGAAAGGGTCAGACAAGCGATGTTGCAAAGCCCAGGCCGCTCTGCTCAGAGACATTCAGCTGCACTCGGAATCAGCAATCGTACTGTTAGACGGATTTTGCATGAAGAATTACATTTTCACCCATACAAGTTAGCGATGGTGCAGGAATTGAATGTAAACGATTGCCCCCAACGACTGAATTTTGCACAGGAAATGCTTGCACTTTATGAGCAGAATGAAAACATGATGGTGGTAATGAGTGATGAAGCCCATTTCCACCTTAATGGGGCCGTCAACAATCAATCAAAACTGTCGGTATTGAGCTGCTGAAAATCCGCGACAACTCCATGAAAAACCGCTGCATAGCCCTAAGGTTACAGTTTGGTGGGCGGTGGGAAAGTTTGGCGTCATCGGTCCCTATTTCTTCGAACAAAATGGGGTTACCGTTACCATAACATCTGGGCGTTACATTGAGATGGTGAACACCTTTTTCATCCCTGAGTTACGAAGAAGGCGTATTGCTCGTCGACATTTGTGGTTTCAGCAAGATGGGGCCACGCCACACACCGCCAGAGCGTCAATGGCTGTTCTTCGCCCCCTGTTTCCCAACCATCTCATTTCGAGATTTGGTGACATTGCATGGCCCCCTCGGTCCCCTGACTTGTCCACATGTGACTTCTTTCTATGGGGGTACCTCAAGTCACGTGTCTACGAGGACAAGCCCCGTACATTAGATGCATTGAAGGAAGCGATCCGTCAACAAATCATCCAAATCAACAGAGACCTGGTGGGAAGAGTGGAGGCCAATTTTCGTAAACGCCTTCAACAATGCGTCGACGGCCAAGGACATCATATGCCAGATATAATTTTCGGTACATGATTATTATGACATGACATGCTATGTTCTTACGAATGTTGTTCTACAATATATATTTTCTTTACAAAAAAATATCATTTTCCTGATTATTCCAAAAACACTTGGTTCCCGTGCCCCACCCTTTATACCTTTCAACCTTTCAAATGTTCCGTGCGATGATTCCTCATTTCACGAAGGTCAAGCTTGTCGCCCCTCCTCTCAAGTTGGCCGGGTGAAGTAGAGAGTTGGTTTCTTGTGCTCTCCACCTCACATACCCAGGAACGTCCGGCTCATCTGGAATTGTTCTGAGCCAGGCGTCTAATGTTCTTTTGAAGATATCTACCGCAACACCACTCGTGTTCCTTAGTTCCTTGGGCAGCTGGTTAAACAGTCTTGGTCCTCTCACAACAAAACTTTTTTCCTTTAGGGTTGAAGATGTCCCCTGTCTGACCTTTAATTTAGGAACACGACATAGTCTTCCTTTTCTACTTTCCACTGCTGTTTGGAGCAATGTAGGGTTCAGAGTGAGATTAGGGGCTAGTTCCTCCATTATTTTCTAAGTGTAAATAATGGTGTACTTTCTCTTCTTCTTTCCAGTGAATATAAGTTTAATTCACGTAACTTTTCCCAGTAATTTAGTTTTTGCATCCATTGAGCTTCGCTGTGACGCTTCTCTGAAACCCTTCCAACTGACTAATGTCTTCCTTTTTATATGGGGATGTTAGGACCGAGCACTATTCGAACTTGGGTATGATCAGTGTTTTCAATAGAAGAATCATTTTATTCCTATCCCTCCTTTTAAAGGTTCTCAGTATCTGCCTAGTTATTCTTTTTGCTCCGTTTACTGCTATTTTATTTTGTTGCTTCAAATTTCGCGTCACCAGTCATTATAACACAAATCTTTTGCGCTAAAATTTCTCTGAATTTCCTGTCCATTTGAGGTATAGTATTCCATGGATTTTAGGTCCTCCTTTCTTCCGTACCTTAAGAGTTGAAATTTCTCAGTGTAAATTCTGTTTATGTCTGTTTGTAAGGAGCCTATATCTTCTGGGTTTCTTATTTTTCTACCAAGCTTTGTGTCATCGGCAAACGATGTTACTGTGCTGTCTCTGGTAACATCATCATCATGTCAGTTAGCGTGATTATGGAGAGTAGTGGAACTAATACTGTTCATTGTGGTACTGAGCTAAGGACTGCTGATTCTGATGAAGATATTATTTCCTCACTAAGGAAATAATAATTAGAGAAAAAAATCTATGACGTTTTGGAAACTCAGAAAAAATTAAATGATAACCAACAAGGATTCTGGTCATGCAGATCATGCCTATCACAACTAATGGAACACTATAACAACATTATTGATGCATTTCAAAGTAATGAAAACTATGATGTTATATACGCAGACTTTGCCAAAGCGTTCGACAAGTTTGACCATGGAATCATAGCACAAAAACTGAAATATATATTTCAGTTTTTGTGCTATGATTCCACGGTCAAACTTGTCGAACGCTTGGCAAAGTCTGCGTATATAACATCATAGTTTTCATTACTTTGAAATGCATCAATAATGTTGTTATAGTGTTCCATTAGTTGTGATAGGCATGATCTGCATGACCAGAATCCTTGTTGGTTATCATTTAATTTTTTCTGAGTTCCAAAACGTCATAGATTTTTTCTCTAATTATTATTCTTTCAAATTTTTCGTGAGATGAGATGTAAGCGACAATGGCCTATAGTTTTTGGCCTCGGATCGATCTCCGCCTTTATATATTGGGACTAGGTTCGCTCTTTTTAGGATGCTCGGTATTTCTCTCGTGTCTAGTGATCATCTCCATATCCAATAGAAGGGTTAGCGATTGCATTCTTGCAGTTTTTGATCAATGTGGAATGCCATTTGTCCGGTGCTGCTGCCGAGTATACTTTCTTTCCCTACAGTTTGTGTAATATCACCTGTTGTAAAGTCAAAGTCCGTTATACTTTCCAGTTGTTGTTCTTCAAAGAATGTGTTTCTATCGCATATCAGTTTATCAGTTTTTGGGGATACTGAAAGATGACTCATACTGAGCTCTTAATATTTCAGATATCTCTATTAGATCATCAGATAAAGCATTTTCATCATTTTTCAAAGGTCCGCTAGCCGCGTGATTTTTCGACTTCCTTTTTGCAAAATTATAGAAGTACGTTGCATTAAGGCAATTCTATGGCGCTATTCGCTAATTTTATGAAAATTGAACTACTGTATTAGTTTCTATCCTTACTGTCTGCCTCTGTTCACGGAAACATGTTGAAGCAAGTCGGCTTACTGTCTGCCTCTGTTCACGACGGCAACATGTTGAAACAAGTCGGCTACGGTTGCCCTGGACTGACTGTCAGTCTATTGTGAGCTGTGAGGAGAAGTGGGTGTGTCTGGCGCTTTCCGCTTGACCGGTAACTTACTGCTATGGCATTACAGACAAATAAAAAATTAATGAGTGATGGTGATGATCGCTCTACGGAGCTAGTACTAGTGATGATCATTCTACTGTGAACATTATCTCCGAAGATAATGGTGATAATGACTGTGAGCTGAAAACAAAGAACAGTGATGATATATGTGAACATCCATGGCCGTACATAAACAAATTCTTTACATTTGTATCGAAAGTTAAAGGAAACAATTTTAAATTTAGATGTGAATTATGCCGCCCATCAATCAAATGCTACAATGCTAACAATAAATCTTGGTTTAATTTAAAAAAACATATTGAAAATAAACATGCTAGTTCTAAAACATTGTTTGAAACAACAGTTAAACTTGGCTCGAATCATCGGAATCAACTAAAACGGTCGTGTGATTCAGATCTTCCATCTGCTAAAAAGTCCCGTTCTAAATCAGAATTACAAGTGCAGGCAAAAATTTATGAATCATTTGGCAAGGTTAACAATTCAAATAAAATTAGTCAAGTCAAAGTTAATGAACTTGTCACTGATCTCGTAATCGAAGAGATACTACCATTTAGAATTGTTGAGTCCCCTGCATTGAAGAACTTGATAGTTTCTCTGCAACCTTCAAAAACTGTGCTTGGTAGAAAAGCTCTAACGAGTGTCATCTCAGTATACTATGAAAAGTGTGAGTTCAACGTCAAGAAGAATCTCATCGCAGCTGACTGTGGAGCAACCACAGCAGACTGTTGGAGCTGTCGCAACAGGTATGTTCAGTTCATTGTGAAAACTATTTAACTAAATAGTACATATTAATGATTATTTATTACTGATTAATAAATAATAATAAGTATTGTAATATTTTCATCTCGAAGATCACCTGTATCAGTAGTGTTAATATATGATTCAATGAAAAATATTAATATTTTAAGTATATATATATTATATATATATATATATATATAAGCAACCAGAGGCGTTATTACACATATACCCAAGCGATCATGGAGAGAAGTGCCATGGTTGCTTAATGCGACATGAGTTCCCTCGGATGACTTTAAATAGACATCAGATTTCTTATACTTTTAGAGCTCTTGGTAGCTTAGGGGTACCGCCCGTGACTGTCATGCAATAGGCCCAGGTTCGCGTCCCACTGAGGTAAAAACTTAATACCCAAATTAAGCTTGTTATTGCTTATTAATACCTTATATATACTTATACAGTATATATATATAAATAAATATATATAATGTTTTTAATGCACATTTTAATTCCTTAGACCAATTTAAAGTAATGATACCCAACTCTGCCTAGATTATCTACCATTGCACCGTACACTGGAAGTAAATTAATTCATACAAATTTACAGGTCATATATTGACGTCACAGTACACTGGAGTGATGCACAAACCTTCGCGAGGAAGAACGCTATCTTAGCCTGTCGACTCATAACCGGCCGTCACACGTACTTGCTAGCAGGAGAGCTAGAGGCAATACATCTGGAGTTCTGTATACAGAACAAAACAGTCAAGACTACTACTACGGACAACGGTAGCAATTTCGTCAAAGCTTTTAGGTAAGATCAATATTCTACCAAATTATATTATACTATCTATACTATACTCTATTATATTATAATATAATTATATTATACAAAATTAAATTATACTATCATATCTTTCAGGCTCTTTGGCACTGCAGCAAATGCCAGCGACACTGTGTCTGTGGCTTCACTTCACCAAGGCGATAGGCGATCCTCAGGTGAGGCAATAGAAAGGACGAGGAAGAAGCTGACGACGATGGTCAAGTCTCCTTCGCCAACGTTTCGGATCTTCTCAATGAAGAAACGGATTCCTCCATGCTTGTCTCCTGCCAGAGCATCATCGTTGTGCTTCACATACTCTTAACCTGGTGGCTACGTGCGATGTCGAAAAGGCTTTGGAAGATAGTAAATTTCGCAAAGTGTCAAGGGCCACGTTTGCCAAGGCTCAGACGTTATGGAACAAACAAAGCCGGAGCACTGTTTCTGCTGATGCGATCCAAAAAGAGTTTCAGCAACGGCTTGTAGCACCTGCGCAACGAGATGGAATCGACATTACGATGCTATAAGTCGTCTTAACCCTAGAACACTAACGTCACGTTCCAGTTACACCATCACTAACGTCGGGTAAAAAATACCCGAAATTGAAAAATGAAAAAAAAAATAGTTCCAATCAAAATTTATTAAATAACTAAAAATGCATGAAAAGTTTAAGTAATATGCTATGCTATCCCCCCTGTAAAACTTTAAAAAATAGTAGTAGTGAGCAGTGAGGGGGTACTAAAAAATTGGAATTTCTTGGGCAAAAAACAAAGAACTTAATATTAAGCCCTGAGCGTAAAGATGGCTACAGCTGAAGACTTGTCCTTGCTGTCACACACCCCCAAGACGTGTGAGCATCACCACAGAGACGCACAGCCTTGCAGCATCACCATATACTGTGGAGGAGATAAGACAAAAAGGGGCATTTATTGAGAAGCGTAAATGTTACGGTTGGCAATATGCATTTTTTTTACTGTTTCAGTCCGCCTGCAAACAAACAGTAAATGTTAATTATCCATTATTAGTCTCATAACTAAGGATGGCAGGCAAAAACAAAAAATTATAACTTACTTATGCATCACAGGCAGTCAATACAGGCAGCGTAGTAGTGCCGGGCGCACACGGCTCGGCCACGAGACGGCATTTATGTTTGGTTTTCCGGTCGGACCCTTTGGGGCACTCCACACACCTCACTATGGGCCCAGTCGCATCTACTACCACAGAACCAGACGTGTTGGCAACAGCAGTAGGGTTGGGAGGTCACACACTGAACATAAGGCATTCCTGAGTGGTCTTGATAGGGATGGGGATGTCAGCCTCTCTGTGGCCCATGGCTTGATAAGGGCCAGTGCCAACTCCTGCATGAAATGTCTCCTTTGAGGTGTCATTCCTCCCCTCTTCCTGGTTGTTTGACAGTGGATGATCCACGCGTTGATGACAGAAGCATTGATCATCCCGTAAAACATACACAGTGGCCACCTCTTGGTTTTGCGACCACAGGAATACTGTGCACACATTTGATCAAATGTGTCCACTCCTCCTTTTGTGCTGTTGTAGAATTCAATAACTTCTGGCTTCCCAGTGGTCCCTATGGTTGGCTGGGAGTGCATGGAGGAAGGAGCATCACAATCTTCTTCTTGGTGGAAGTAGAAGGGAGGTATGACACCAAAGTTAGGTCCTTGGTGTGCAGGAATGCAGTAGAGCCTGGCGTCCTACCTTCCTTCGTGACCATCTCCCTCGGTATTTCTTTCTTGTTCCCCTTGATGGTCCCTACGATCGTCATTCCACAGTTGAGAAGGAGGTCAGCAGCAAGGGGCACAGTGGTGAACCAGTTGTCCGTGGTCACGTTCCTGTTGGTGTGGTGGTACTCCTTCGTCAGTTCTTTGGTGAAGTAGTGTCCAAGTTGTAGGTTCTGCTGTGGTAGGGTGGCCTGTTTCCCCAAGTATGGAATGCCTGCTAGAACTGCTAGAAGGTACTTGCTATCGACGTCATTTGCAAGCACTAACTTGAGTCCATACTTTGCTGGTTTATTGGGGATGTACATCCGGAATGAGCACCTGCCCCTGAAGCCAAGCAGCTGCTCATCAACAGTGATGTTTTCCTTAGGCACATAATATTTTCTGCAATTAGCAATAAAAATGTCCCAGATGTGCCTGATGGGAGCAAACTTGTCACTAGCTTGCCTCTGCTGCCTTGTCTCATAATCGTCGAAGCGAAGGCTGGCAAGTAGGAACGCAAACCTGCCCTCCGACAAGGAAGCACGTTACATTGCAGGGCCCCAACTTGGATTCCACATCTCCTTAGTTGTGAGATGGTTGTCTCTCTGAGCGCCACTGAAGATGAGGACCCCCAGCAATGCTCGTACCTCTGCTGCAGAAGTCCTCTTCAGTGTTGCCGTCTTCCTTGTGTACTTTGCTGCCTCTATATCGATCTTCTTGTTGGTGCATTCCACAATCGCTAGAATTATCTGCTCCTCAAAGAACAGTGAAAAACACTTCTCAGTGGTGTCAGCACCTGATGCATCCTGTGTTGGCCCTGGTGTAAAGGCAGGCATAATGTTTCTTGCTGGTGTTCTTGTGGTTGCTGGTGACTGAGGCCGACAACTCCACCTGAAACCAGCAGTACTGCTGATTGTGCTGGTTGCAAAGTTGATCACAGGGAGTCATCCTCGACACGGCGACGACGCCGCCCCCTTCCACTAGAAGGAGGTGCAGCACGGGCAGCAGTAGGCATGGAGAGAGGCACAGAAGAGGAAGGTACAGGAGGCACAGGTGAGGCAGGAGGAGAAACAGAAGGCAAATGAGAGGCCACAGATGAGGTGTCAGGTCCTGGGGTGGGTGGAGAGGCAGCAGATGTGGCCACAGGTCCAGGTGCGGCCACGTGGCTGGTGGTAGGCCTAGCACGCCGTGGTCGCTTAGCCCGGCGGTGTGATGACCTGGGCTCATCTATGTCACTATCACTACTCTCTTCACTTGGTTCCTGGACATAATCCTCATCAAGATCGCTGTCGTAAAGTACTTCTCCCTCAATTACGTCCTCGATCTCATCGTCACTGCTTTCCATTAATTTCTCCTCAATCTCTTCCTGAGTGAAGGATTTCACTCTGAGCCATTTTTAAATACAATTATTATTAATTTCACTATGAAAATGCATAAACACACCCTGACACACAAAAAAAGACATATATGGTATACACTATCACTAACCCTGGGTAATATTTACTTAGGGTATTGTTTGTACGTTATCACTAACTTCGGGTAAAATCTACCCAAACCCGCGTTTACGGAAAAACCCGGGTCGGGAGCGGAGTCACGCACCCTGCCTCTACGACGTCTGTGAGGGAACTGAAGGTATACTGGGTCCCGCACATCTACCTCCCAGGGAACCGTACGAGATGCGCATGCGCTACCTCAATGTGGGTAAAATTTACCCAGGGTTAGCGTTCTAGGGTTAATGCTATCATTTCAACAAAAGAGTCTGCTGTGCACCGCATTTGCGATGAACTGGGTGTTGCTAGATTTACCTTTGCTGAGATAAGTTTTTTTAAAGAGTACGTTTCAGTAATGAAGCCCATTGCACGGACACCAGACGTCCTCAAGGCGAGAATGACGCATACATGGGCATCCTTTTACCAAGCCTCAGCGTCTGTTTAAAAACGCTTCGAAAAATTCAATCTGAACCTCTCCAGTCGTACCTGCCTCTAGCTACGGCATTAATATCAGGAGTCGAAACAAGGTTCAAAACTATAATGCATGACGAGAACATCTTGGCTTCAGCATTTCATCCAAGATTCAACTTAAGATGGTTGGAGGATGAGAGCCGAGTATCAATCATAAAGAACAAAATGATAAGTAAGTTAAAAAACAGTTTACTGTCTGTACAAAATCCTGAACAACCATCTCCTGATCGTTGTAGTGAAACTGAAGATGAGAATGACGAGTTTTTTCATTGTTTAGAGAAAAGAACATACTCTAAAGAGAAGAAAACTAAGTTCACTGAACAGGTAGCCACATTTATTAGTTCAGATAATTCTCAGCAGATTCATAAAGGCGTTTTTCCTGGGCCAGAATTTGAAAAAGTTTTCCTAATGCTAAATACGCCTATACCATCCAGTGCAGCAGTGGAGAGTCTTCTCCGTGGGGAAAGATATTCTCCGTCCAAAGAGAGGAGGACTATCTGACAAGAATTTTGAGAAGCTAGTTTTCCTGAAAATAAACAAAACATTTTCCATCACTCAGCCATAGATTAGGTGGAGACGTTAAAATCTGATTTAAGCTGAGTTTAAATTAGGTGAACAACTGAACATGTTAATGTCTGTTATTTCAAGTTGTGTTTACATCATATGGAAATGTCAATACCTGTTTTTTTTCAAATTGTTTAGAATAAAGAGAAAACGTTAAAGTCTAGTTCAAGTTGAGTTTCGGTTCAAGTTTTGCTGATGAAATAAAATTTCCACATTTTTTCGTTATTATTATTATCATTATTATTATTATTATTATATTTTTATCATTATTAATATTATTCTGTCATGTAATAATAATAATAATTGCACGATTTTTTCGCTAATATACCGATTTTTTATTGAAGTATATTTTTCCTAATTAACATACATTTTAGAAAGTAGCGGTAGCGGCAAGAGTAGCGGCAGCGCTACTCGCTACTTTATTTAAGAAAGAGCGGTAGAGGTAGGTGAATAGCGGTAGTGGTAGCGCCGCTGCTTTTGAAGAGTAGCGCGCACAACACTGGCAGTTTATCGTTTACTATTTTTCCGATGTTGTTGTCTTTGTACTTTCTTAATTTTGCAGTCACTCTTTTACTCTTGCGAACATTGACCTCTTTTGTCTTTCGAGCCTGCTTCTCTCCTTTTTTTTTGCATTTTTGTGACATGTCTTTCCACAATTTCCAGCGTCTTCTCCTCTAAGATATTTATCATCTCTTCCGTTGTCTTGGCCTTAAAGATGGTTTTCCAGTCTATTGCTTCCATGCTGGATGTAACACCTTCCCAGTTTATAGCTTTGAAGTGAAAATTCAAAATTTCGAATTTGCTTCTTTCTATAGTGTGTTCTTTCCTTTCCTGTTGCTTTTATATGGTTATTATTTCAATAATGTTGTGATCAGATATTATAGTTGGGGATATTTCTGTTATCACTTAGGTTGCTGTTGTTTGTGAATACCAAATCTAGGAAGTTGTTTTTTCTGTTATTTCTTGTGTTAACATAAGTCCATCGGCTAGAGCCCCCCTTGTCTTGGTGTATACATATTTTTTTCCTATCTTTTATATTTCATAAATAAAAAATTAAAATCACCACATAAAAACATTTGGGTGTTGGAGAGTGTAGATCTTTTAGTTTCTGACCTCTGTAATGGAATCTGCTACACATTCTACGTAGTTGTTTGAAGTACTTATAGTTATTTCTACCATATGTTTTCCGCATATATAAATAGCACATCCTCCTTTACACCTTACTGTTCTGTCGGCTCGGAGTCAATATGTATTTCAATGTGTCAATATGTATTTCTTTTTGTCAACATAAAACTCAGTTTTCTCAATTCGCCTGGCAGTCCTTTAGATGCGTTTCCATGAGGCATGCAAAGTCTGCTCCGGTTTCTTGCATGAGTCCTTTCAGGTATGTGACTTTGTCCAGGGAATGGTTTGGTTTAAGGTCCTGAGTGTTGGCTAGGATTATATTTATTTCTTCACTTTCGTTTTTCCATTTATGTAGTTCCGATTCGTTTTCCAATGGTGGTGCATGTTTCGTTGCCTTGTGATCCTCCGAGAATTTTCCTATCTTTATCTTTTTCGATACCTATTGTCCCGATATCGCATGTAATGTATTTCTGTATACCTTCTGTACGGCTCTCGGATCCCTGCATTTGTCAGTTGGCTTTGTACTTGCTGGATGGTATTTAACAGTTGAATTGTGTTGGCTGTGTCTGAAAAATTGGTAGCCCTCTTTGATGCTGGTTTGGCCTGAAAACCTGTCGCGTTCTTTTTAGGGTGGTGGTAACGGCATTTTTGTTCGTATTTGTACCTCCCATATCTTGCATAGGTTTTGCAGATAGTAAGATGGTGGAACTTGCATTCGTTTTCAAATTTGCAATATCCATTTGTGTAATGGAAGTTACATAAAGTTGGATGAGCAAAGATGCATTGCCCAACCCGGTAACTTTTTTTTATATGAAGGAGAGGTCTAAGGGCGAGCGCTCGCAAAAGTGACCCTTCCACAGAAGATGGAGAGAGTCAAAAACAAGGTCTCCAAGGCTCAATGATGCCATTTTTCTTCTTTTTTATATAAATTTTGAAAAGGTTGTGTAGTGGGTAAGATGCATGTGTGTAGTGAGGAACAGAGGGAGAAGTGTGTGTTTGAGAGCATGCTGGATTGCTCATAGGGTAGATAAGACACGGATAAAGATCAGCTGAGGAGGACAGTGACAGGAAAAACGGGAGTTCCAGCATCCCCTCTCTCCTGCCTTAGTAACATCCACCCCGGAGTAATTCCCTGGACGATTAGTTTCTACAATCTCCTCCTGCAATCTCATATATATATAGATATATATACAAAAACTCAGAATGGTCCCCTGAGAAACTTGTATGTTAAACACAGACCGTGCATGGAACAAGGAACTCTTCTGGGAAATTACATCCACTATAGTTCGAATAAGTAATGATAAATGAAAAATACTATAGGTTTTTTTCATAATGGAAAGCCCAACGTGGGCACCGGGTTACTCGCAAAGAGGCCCCAAAATATAGCTTCCCTCACCAGCTATCTGCAAAGCATATAGGATCCAGCTTTGGGACAGGATCTAGCTGCATCCTATCTGCTTTGCAGATAGCTGTTGTGGGAAGCTATATTTTGGGGCCTCTTTGCGAGTAACCCGGTGCCCACGTTGGGCTTTCCATCATGAAAAAGAAAAACTATAGTATTTGTCATTTATCATTACTTATTCGAACTATAGTGGATGTAATTTCCCAGAAGAGTTCTTTGTTCCATGCACGGTCTGTGTTTAACATATATATATATATATATATATGTGTGTATATTATAATATATATATATATATATATATATATATATATATATATATATATATATATATGTTAGCCCTCCGTCTATGGCCTTGGGTGGTTTGAGGTTGACGGGAGTTCTGGTTAGGTGGTAGTAACAGATTTCTCACTGTAGGGTAGCTGGTACCGTATCGGGACTCGGAATAGTTCTTTGATACTACACACCGATTTCTTCTTGTAGCAGATCGGAGGGTTCTGTGAAAACTTACTAAATTATCTGTCGGTTCCCCGATTCTTCCTGTAGCGTATCGGAAAAATTATTTTATTTTAAAAATAAGTTCTCTGGGGAAGGCAGGGCTCAAAGGAGAAGACAAAGATATCCTCTTACTATATTTTACTGCTTTTAAAATATTACAAGTAATGCTTCAGCCTCTAGGTAAGATCAGAATAATAATTTGAAAGATTACAAGAGTTTATATACAAACTAACTTGGTGACATCATTATTATTTAATGTTGACCTATTTTGTTTCTTTTATTCTCAATTGGCTGAATTCTTTTGCAAAGTATTTGAAGATAAAGGTAAATTTTTTTTTGCTGTAACAACATATTGACAGATAAGCGAGATATCTGAAGATGAAGGCACACTTTTCTCTTAAACAGTATATTGACAGATCTGATGTTATTATGTTTTGCTAAGTTAACTAAAAATGGAAATTAAAATATCCATTTTATTAAGAATTAAAATTAAACATGCATATGAGCCAAAATTAAATGCTTAAAATTTTAAATTAAGTGTTAATTTAGAGTTTCGGCAAGATATAACTTCATCTTTTACAACGAAGAGAGAATGTATAAAAAAATGAACATTGCAGAACTTAACACGATTACATGATTAAGCTTAATCTAAAAAATTATTAGGTAATTTAAAAAAGAAATAATTCATTAATTACTTAACAAAATAAAATAGAAAGAAAATTAAAAATTTATTTATTTTTCCAAACTTGCATTTTATACCCGTACAGTTAGAGTGTCACGTTTCTAGTTCTTGTCGACCGTTTATTTTCTATGGTTTTAGCGTTTGTCGTCTTTTTCTCATTATCCTCGTTAGGCAGTTTTACCATATCGCAAATTTTACTTGTCTTTTTTCTTTCTTTTCCAGCAATGTCTTCTTTCCGTGCTAGATTTTCATTTGTTCCTCTCTCATCCACACTGTTTTGCTTTGGGACATTTCGGTACTCTATTGTCCCCATTATTCTCTCCTTTTCTATAGCATTCGTATTCGCATTCTCCATTCCTTTAAATACCGCAAATGAGTTTACAGTTTTGCACATGTGTCACACAGAAATTTGATACCCGTGATTTGTTTGGCGTTCGACACAAGGGATATTTCTTATCATTCCAATTCATGCAGATAAAGTTGTACAGTTTTTGACAGAAATCACATCTGATTGCCACATTTTCAGTTTTTTCTTAGGACCACTTGAAGATCAGGGCCCACAGCCTTCTTTAGTTAGTCTTATAAGGCTAACTAACGAAAATATCACGACTTAACCTAACCAATCGTCAAGGGAGTGCAGTTGACCTAACGATTGGTTAGGTTACGTCGTGATATTTTCGTTAGTTAGCCTTATAAGGCTAACTAACGAAGGCTGGGGGGCCCTGACCTACAGTTGATCCGTTTCTAAATTTCACAAGTTGCAAATTAGGTGAGAATTTGAACGCATGGTCGTATTATTTATTACCGTCGTCGCTCAAAACACAATTTTTTCTTTTCTTTCGCTGGGTGTCAGTTAAGAGAGTGGGTTTTATGACCTTTTTCTTGCCTTGTTCCAAATTTTTCTCAAATGCCTATCGTGTTTCGATTAAATATATACTTTAAACTTGTGATAATTTGTGTAAACTACAGTATATTGCACCTTCTTACATTCAATGAATTTCAGTATAATTTACGAGTATATGCACGGATTCACCGATACTTTATATACTTTCTTTCAGGTGTAAATAGAATAAACCACCGAGAAGTTATATCTTTCTTATTTTGATATTAATACAGAGAGAGGGAGAAACAAAGCGTCCATTCCTCACGAGGTACAAAAATCTTATATATTATATATATATATATATATAATGCAAACTCACAGAAAAAGAGAATCAGAAAAGTCACGTGAACTAAAATTTATATTAAAACAACGTACAGGACTGCCTTTTATTTTCCCTGTAGGTTGTTTTTTTAATATATACTGTGTACGAGGGGAGTTCAGTAAATAAAGTAACAAGGCAAGGGAATTTTATTGAATTTTATTTATTGAACACGCCTCATGTGTATAGGGTGAGTCAAAAGTAGCGCCCGATTTCTGTTTTTTCGGCTGTCAGATTCTTTCTGGGAAGTCATGTTGTTAATAATTGTCTTGCAGATTATTAATTTTCTTAGTTTATTTATTTTTGTTTTTGTTTTGCAGGTTATTGCTAAGAGTTTGGAAAGTTACTGAATTTGCACCAAATTGAACCATGAATTACTTTTCAATGAATCAACGCATTGCGGCCGTGAAACATTACTACAAATGTAATGAACAACCAACGATGGCGGCACGCCGTTTGGCACAGGAATTCGATATTAACCCACCCCAGGGAAGAAACATACGATTGATTGTCGAGAAATTTGAAGCAACAGGGTCGGTAGCCACTGCAAAGAAGTCCGGTCGTCCGAAAACGGCAACGAATGTAGCTAAGGCTGAAGAAGCCATCAGGAGACTGGAACAAAGTCCGCAAAAGTCAACTCGCCGTTTATCTGCAGAGTTGGAAGTGAGCCAATCAAGTGTTATCCGTATCCTTCACCAGAAAAAATGGAAACCTTACATTCCACGCTTACTGCATGCCCTTCATGATGGAGATGACGACCGCCGTCTTCAATTTTGCGAAGAGTTCTTAGCTAAACTTGACGAAGAGGACACAATGCTAGACAACATCTGGTGGTCAGATGAGGCATGTTTTAAGCTTAACGGCACAATTAACAGACACAACTGTGTCTACTGGGCTGCGGAGAACCCAAGAGTGACAGTTGAGAAGGAGGTAAATTTACCTGGCGTGACAGTTTGGGCAGCCATATCTCCATTAGGGATAATTGGACCCTTTTTCTTTGAGGGATCTGTCACTGCAGAAATTTACCTGGATATGCTGCAAACCTTCTTTTGGCCCAGGGTACAAGATCAGGACTGTTATTTCCAGCAAGATGGAGCTCCACGTCATGTTCGTCAGTGGCTTGATGAAAACTGTCCCGGAAAGTGGATCGGCCGCCGCGGTCCGATCGAGTGGCCGGCACGCTCCCCAGACCTTACACCTCCAGATTTCTTTCTTTGGGGGCTCATGAAAGACCTTGTTTATCGTGAAAAGCCTCGTACCATTCAGGAATTGAAGGCTCAAATCACTGCAAAGTTTGAGGAAATTGATATCGAACTCTGCAGGCGTGTGTGCCACTCTGTGCCTGCTCGGCTGCAATTGTGTATCGATCACGATGGAGGGCACTTTGAAAATTGCAAGTAAAATAGCTTGGTACAGGTCCGTAATAATTTTCCCCCGAATAAATGGTTAGATAAACATGTCATTCATTTATTTCTACCTTCTTGTACACTGTAATACAAATGGCAAACAAACAATCAACTGACAGAAATCGGGCATAATACAGAAATAAATAGTACAGAAATAAATTTCAAAGAGGAATATAGGTACAAAAATATTATTGCTGTACTTTCCTATACTTCTCGAGTGTATAAGACATACTTAATAATAATTTCATTAACTGAGAATGCGTAATTTCTACGATGAAATTCACAGAGCATATAAGCATTACTGAATGGCAAATGGCAACATTTCTATGTACAGTCGTGGCCAAAAGTTTGGAATCAACCACAGTTTTAAGGAATTACAGTTTTATCGCGGATTTAATATTTGGTAGGATCCTACTTGGCATCAATCCTTAATTTGATCCTGTTGGGTATGGACATGAGAGAGTTTTGGCACAATTTCAGGGCGACTTCAGATTGTCAGACTGTTCTTATAACAGAACAAAGACCTTCGTGGCTTATTTTCAGACTTTCATCTTCAGAAATTTCCACAGGTTCTTAATCATATTGAAGTAAGGAGGGTCATCAGTTCAATTCAAAGTTGTAATATGTTTTTTCTTTAAACCGTCCTTTCATAGTTTGTTTTGTGGCAAAGTGCACTATTTTAATGCACTGTGAAAAATATCTCGGTAGATTTCAAACAAAATAGTTTCTCTGTTTTTGTCACAAGGAATTGTTGTCTGCTGGATTTTTTAGTTTTTTGGGTTTTTTTTTTAGTCATGGTGCACATTTGATGTGACTGCTCTGAATTTTATCCTAAAGTTTAGATGTTCATAAACCCCTTAAGATTATGTTCCCCATTTTCCTCCTCTTTTTTTTAATTTTTCCTTTTAGGATCCTAAGATTATTGTAACTCATTATGTAACTTAACCATGTGAGAACCAAGTGGCATCGAGATTTGTAAGTGATGATATAAGGGTGAGATAAATTACAATTTTGGAACAAACTATGAACACATATGGGTGTGTAAAAGACACTTACCTTATTTGGATCTGGAAGAAATGGCTAAAATATTTGTAATTGTGGAGAAGGAGGAAGCTGAGAACTGCAGGGTGCCTGAAAAGTCACTCCCTATTTTTTGAATTCTTATTGCTCCTAAACGAAAAGGGATATGAAAACATTTCTTTAACTGAAATAAAGCTTATTTATTACCATTTACTTTATTACAAAATTGAAAAGCTTTAATACAAAGTTAAAGTTCATCGTAGGTTCCAGCATTGTCCATTGTCCATTGTGTAAAAACAATCAAACACTATGCTGTTGGGTTTGCAAAAATAAGTAATTTATTAGTAATATAATTTATAATTTATAATACAATTTATTAGTAATATAATTTATAATTTATAATACAATTTATTAGTAATATAATTTATAATTTATAATAAAATTTATTAGTAATATAATTTATAATTTATAATACAATTTATAATTTATAATACAATTTATTAATAATATAATTTATAATCTATAAAATAATTTATTAATAATATAATTTATAATCTATAAAATAATTTATTAATAATATAATTTATAATTTATAATACAATTTATTAATAATATTATTTATAATACAATTTATTAATAATATAATTTATAATTTATAATACAATTTATTAATAATATAATTTATAATTTATAATACAATTATTAATAATATAATTTATAATTTATAATACATTTATTAATAACATAATTTATAATTTGAAAATGAAAATGAGGATCACCTGAAGATCCTTCACCCCAGCCTTTTTTAGTAGCTTTATAAGGCTAACTAACGAAAATATCACGACCTAACCTAACCAATCGTCAAGGGCGTACAGTTGCCCTAACGATTGGTTAGGTTAGGTCGTGATATTTTCGTTAGCTCATCGGATCTTCAGGTGATCCGAAAATGAAAATGAAAATGAAAGAATGAAAATGAAAAGGTTTATTGGCATACTATATTACTATAGTCCATATGACAAATATTAGTAATGCAATGACAGTTCACATACTAAGGACAGAAATATATACAGCCGATTAGAAATAATACAGTAATGTCGTAGTTAAGTAGAGCTACAGACAGACGTTTTCGTACCAAGAACTCCATAGCTTAGAGGATAAACGGCAGGACTCATGAATAGCTTGGATAATGGGGTTGGTTGATTTTTTAATTCTTTACATTAGACTGGATTGAGCACGTCTTGTTACCTCTGGGAAGCTCGGGACATTGCGAATAGCAAACATTTGCGAAGCTGAGCATCTCGGGGGTAATTTATGTAAGAGTCTAAAAGACCTGTTGTACAGCAAATTTAGGGTTCTGCCAGAACCCGCTTGTACTTCCTCAATTACTTCACCTTTCATTTTAAATCTAATATCAGCTGGCTTATTACAGCTTTTAGGATGAAATTGTATAACCTTAGTTTCTGCAACATTAAAATGAATATCATGTTTCTGCGCATAGACTTCGCAGACTTTTAGTAGCCGATCCAGACCTTTAACAGAGGGACTTATTAACACCATATCATCGGCATAAACTGAGTTATTTATCCTTCTCTTATCTGTACAACATCCCACTGTTGCCTCATTAAGTGAAGCAATTAATTCATCAATATACACATTAAACAGTGTAGGAGAGAGAGCAAGGAGTCTTGTCTCACCCCGCAAGAGGAGCCAAAATATTCGGATAGTACATTGCTCCACCTAACGGTAAAAGGTTGATGGAAATACCAACATTTCAATAAATTTAATATGTACAGTGCTTACAAGAAGTTTCACGCTTCTGTCTCGTCCCAAGCTCGTCTGTTAGGTATAAAATGGGCAGTCCTTATGGCAGCGGAGGTGTGTTCGGATTGGTGCACATAACTGCTCTAACCCAATCAATGACGTCCATTATTACATCACTTTTGCTACATTTTAGTGTTTAAAATACAAATGATTAAGAAGCAGAATGACCAAGTTTCGGGATGTTGGGATGGTTATGGAGCAATCCTAGTCATCATAATATTAGCTGGGCATTACATTATACCGTCTCAATATGATTGATATTAAGTAATTGTTGGGAATTGTTGTCAATATTGTTGTTTGTGATACATATCCTACGTGAAGAATCTAATTACCAAATTCCTCAGTGAACCTCTCACGCGCTCGCATTTCGAGGAAGTCACGGTCGTCTCACTGATAGATAGTTTATCCATTGTTTTAAGTGGTAACCTATTCCATCTTATGAAAGTCATTAGTCTAAAGCAAGACTGGTTGGCCGTGAATCAGAGAAATTTGCATTTGATTTGTTCATCGTAATTATTACGTAATATAGTATACATGGCCGTAACTACCTATGAGGTCACCGAGGTCCGGACCTCGGTAATTATTTCCTAAAAAAAAAAAAAAGAGACTGAACCGTTCTCCGTGTATGAAACGCATATTACCGCTTTTCTTTTGAAAAGAGGGAGCGTCGAGCGTTTTGTGTTTTGTGTTTAGTGGATAGCTTGGGTTGTGTTTGTAGATGTCATTTTGGTCTGAATTTTGCTCGTCCCGCCGCGCTCGAAAAAAATCTGGACCTCACTAATTTCTAAACCCTAGTTACGGCCCTGATAGTATACTGTATATAGTAGTATATAAGAGTTTATTGATAGCATATCATATGACAATTCCCATAAACATGTGATGGCCTCGATGTTACCAGTTTTTATTTTTTTCTTAAAACTATTACCTTCTCATAGTTTGTTTCAACAATGCAAACAATGCATATATTATCATCTCCACGAATGTAGACATTGCAAGAAAAGATCCATCCTCATTCCACTTCCTTCATTAAACCTATTATCGCTTTTACTGTCCCTTCCTTCCATCCTTCAATGCCTGCGTTCTTAAACCTAGCACATAAATTATATAATATGGAATCTAACATCTTAGATCTCTACGCATTCATGTTACTTGAAGACGCCTGTGTCTTAGGGGAATCTAAGTGTTGAGAGTGGGCTTGAGGGGTAGTCTATAGATTATTACAGATGACCTTGAACGCTCCAACTATTTAAAAATTATTATTTATTACGCACATCATATGGCATAATACACACATGAATTTAAGTATCTCTTACACTATAAGAATCGAATTGAATCCTACCAGAGTTAAAAAGTCGCAAAATATGATAGATTAGTTTGTATTAAGAGGTTACGAAGAGAAAAGGAATTGGGATAGAGCGGAAGGCAGAGAGTATATTTTCCCCGAGTTTCGGTTATTATTAACGTTATATGGATACATTGCCGATGCCCCTGATGAAAACCTCTGATGGGATGCGGTGTGATCAGAGAGAGAGAGAG
Source organism: Bathynomus jamesi (assembly GCA_023014485.1). Lineage (NCBI taxonomy): Eukaryota > Metazoa > Arthropoda > Malacostraca > Isopoda > Cirolanidae > Bathynomus > Bathynomus jamesi. Next base: position 146,494 of record JAJOZX010004423.1, read on the forward strand.
AGAGAGAGAGAGAGAGAGAGAGAGAGAGAGAGAGAGAGAGAGAGAGAGAGAGAGAGAGCTTTTAAATCACACCCTTTAAATGGTTTGTGGGTAAGGGCTTCACGTTTGTTATTTTAGTCCAGGGTAGTTTATGTGGAGGTGTTAACGTAACTTGCACTTGGGACTGTTAATTGTAAGACAACTACCATAGCTGGGACTGAGACACGTTATCCCCTGCATACTCTATATATATATCTATATACACAGTGATGGGCACCGTTACGTTAAATTGGGCGGCGTTACCGTTACTCGTTACACGTCGAAAATGTACTCGGCGTTACCATTACATCGTTACTTTTGAAAATCCTTAAAGCGTTACCGTTACTCGATACATGTAGGTAACGACGTTACAAGTAACTAGTTACATTTGATATTTGTGTATGTGCCTTTACACGTATTTTGAAACTACAGATAAACTTACAAATGGCAGCCATACCACATAAATTCTAATAGCTACTATTATTGACTATATAAATGTTGGTCTCTTAAGAACGATATATTGCACAATAATTTACACCCCAATGATTTTTGGGAAAGATGATGAGACCTAGAAAATATAAATTTAGTTGTTGCCACTAACACGGAATAGTGAATTGCATTTAATAGTCCTCATGAATGGAATGGCAATGTTATCAAATTGAAATTCAAGTATCGATTTATTATTGTTAGTTTGTAAACACGATTCAATAGCTACATATGATACATATGATAGAATATGAAGCTCAACATTATTTATGATTATGAAGCCGAACACGTCAGCACAAAGCACTATAGTATTATTACGTCTTTACAGTTGGGCATTGAGCGTACACGGCGAAGATACACGTTTTGATTTAGAAATTCTTACTATTTTCCTTACAGCAGTTTCAAGCGAGTTAGTTAAATTTTCATAGAAAGTTTTTTTCGTAATTTCCGTGTGTACCAACTTTTCCTCGGGTTTATAAGCTTTATACATGTAACGAGTAACGAAAAAATCCGTTACATTGATAAAAAATTTGCAAAGCGTTACCGTTACATTGATACATTTGAAAATCTTTCAGGCGTTACCGTTACTCGTTACTTTTGTAACGTTCGTTACGTAACGTCGTTACATGTAACGCGTTACTGCCCATCTCTGTATATACAATATGTCTCTATATATAAAAAGATAGAGTGATTAACACAAAGATAATGTGGACGTCATTGATGGGGTTAGAGCAATTATGCGCACCAATCCGAACACACCTCCGCTGCCATAAGGACCGCCCATTTTATACCTAACAGACTAGCTTGGGACGAGACAGAGGAGTGAGACTTCTTGTAAGCACTCTACATGGGAACCTTCCTGTCTTCTAGTTTTTTAAATAAAATATTGCGGTTCACTCTATCATATGACTAACTTATATCTAGGAAACAGCTATAAATAGTTGAATTACTGTCAGTTCATTTAGATATTGTTTCTTTAAGTACATAGATACACAGGTCAGTTGAGTGGGACCTTTTGAAACCAAACTGATTAGATGTCCATAGGTAATCATTTAATCGGAGTAACAAGAGTTTTTCTAATAGTTTCGAGAAGCAGGAAGCGACAGCAATAAGCCTATAATTATTGCTGTACAGAATGTCTCCATACTTATTTTTGACCAAGGGCAAGATATATACCCTCATGAACTCTGTAGGGATTTATAATACGATTTATTAATAATATAATTTATAATTTATAATAAAATTTATTAATAATATAACTCATAATTTATAATACAATTTATAATACAATTTTTTAATTATTAAAAGTTATGTAGGATATGAATTCCAAGTAGGACTCAGGTAAATCCCAGAAAAGAATACGTGACTGCATGCACGAAACATTCAAACAGGTCTCAACTTGTTTATACTGGAACTCGTGACGTTTTTTAGTTTAACCAATGAGGTGTGGAAATATCAGTCACGTGATGCCACACCTCCATTTCAACAAATCATGTATTCATAAATGATTTTACAGTAGTTCTAAGTAGGGCTTAAAATAAATATCAAAATCATTTAATATTATCTAAAAGGTAACATAATTTAGTTAAATAATATAAAACAGTTAAGAATTTGTAAAACTCATAATATAATATATTTTAAAATTGTTTCCAAGTTCCAGAATCAAACGAAAAAAGTACGATTGTGTTTTCTCAATGCGAGATGAAAATTCGAATTCTCGAGGGTAGAAAAGAAAAAGAGGGCACAGCGCAGATCGAGAGTGAGTGATTGAAGAAGAATTTGTCATAGAGAGTCGGCAACAGCCAAGTGAAATAATCAAACAATTTCCCGACAATTACGGGAATTTCCTAGAGAGTTGAGAGTTGATGATAAAGTTTGATGTAAGTCAATTCAGATCTGCTTATATATATTATATATATATATATATCTCGCAATGTCTATTTATTTATGTCTCCATCAGGCCAAATATGTTGAGGAACATATGTTGAGGTTTCAAGAAACCTGCTTTTTCGTTTACAAACATGTTTTGAGATTGGTGGGAATCATTTCGAACAAATAAATAAATAAACAAAATAAATGTATTTTCCTATGATGCGTGACTTTATGGACACCCTGTGTGTGTGTGTGTGTGTGTGTGTGTGTGTGTGTGTATATATATATAGATGAATTAAGTATTTAATAATATTTTTCGGATCAAGTAAAGATAAGCACCCCCAGCCTTCTTTAATTAGCCTTATAAGGCTAACTAACGAAAATATCACGACCTAACCTAACCAATTGTCAAGGGCGTACAGTTGACTTAACGATTGGTTAGGTTAGGTCGTGATATTTTCGTTAGTTAGCCTTATAAGGCTAATTAAAGAAGGCTGGGGGTGCTTATCTTTACTTGTGACTTACATGTGGCTCAAGTGAAGCCGTAAGTGGAGTGATAATATTTTTCCAAACAACCATATGTTTGGTACTAGCTACGTCGCATCACCAGGCATGTCGCATCACTTAATGACCGCTCTTAACCTCACAGTTAGCTTAGAAGTCTTAATGAGCCAGTTGGCTTAGAAGGCTTAATCTGGCTTAGAACGTGTAACCAGCCATTTGGCGTAGTGTATATGTATATATATATTAATAACTTTTGTTGTGCCAGATTGCGCTATTTATTTAATTAGTGTATATATTAACGAAGATGTTCTTGTCAGCATCAGCTGGCTTAGAAGGCGTAACCAACCATTTTGGTTAGTGTATACATATATATATTTATTGAAACACACATGCATCGCTTATATATTCCCATCATCCCAGTTATTCCTTAATATCGTTTTATATATACCCAGGTAAGCACATGTTTCTATCGTTTATTGAATAATAAACACAATTATATCATTCTTTTTATTTAGTCGAATTATAGGAAATAATTTAACATATATGGGATATATAGGAAATAATATACAATCAAAAGTAATAATAGTTTAGAAGTTATATACAGCAAAATTACACACTTTAAACGAAGGATATATATATATATATATATATATATATTTTCTTAAATAATAATAATATTAGTATAGAAGAAATCTATATACACGCTTAACATAGGTACTCGCATCTACATACTTATATATAAGCATAAAAAATAATAGTAATAATAGTACAGGAGACATCTTTATACACATTTAATATGTACGAGCAAATATACACTTATATATAAATTTCAAAATAAGTGCAAAAAAATTCCAGTACATAGGCAATATATACATCAAAATACATGTGCTTTATGTTCTACTGCGCTTAATTAAAATACTAAACTCGCATGTGATCGAGTCTACAGTTAAATCATCGTTGCTTTGTACTATGCAATGAATACGATTTAACATTATTCACCACTCAAAGTACGCGATTGTCTATACTCAATGTAAAGGGCCTTCAATTCGTTTAAACCCTATTTTTGTGCCCACTTTTTAATTGGTTGACAAATTATCACTCTTTAAACACGGATAGAATACAATCAAAAGCACGCACAAAGAGGGCATCGTTTGCCAAACATCATTATTAAATTCAAGTTTATAAACACTCCTTTCCAAACGGGGGTTTATTGTTTCCAATCCGAGCTTTTCAACCGTGAACTCTTCTTCACAACGCATATCGGCAGTTGAAATAATCTTCTAAGTCGTGCCGACAGCTGCTCGTTTATAAAGAAATAGCTCTTCAGGGCGAATAGGGTAGGTGAGTTCAGCCCTGTACCGCTCAAGTCCTTTGTACCAAAGTTCAAGATATTTCGAAGAGTCCATACCTTTTAAATACGCATCCAATTCCAAGCCATTCTGGCCTTGTTCAGTCCTACACTCAGGAAACCCGTCGACCAGAGCGGCGTATACGTATTCAAAAACCGTGTCAAAATAAAGCATATCGGTAACACGTGCGTCTAATATCGGCTTTAGCTTGCAGAAACCGACGATTTCAAACATTCTGTCAAGGGTGAAACGGTTTCGCGTGGGGACAAGGACGTAATTATCAGACGCGAATTATAAACAAGTACAAATAATGGCATATGAGGGTGCTTCACTAATCTACTCTCTTCTTGTGGCTACACCTACAGGTATTTTACAACGATCCTCGCCCCACTTCTCAACTATCACGAAGATTGTATTCATCTTCTCAACACTTAAATAAATAACATTCCGTTTACCAGAGTTTGTTTGTCAACAACGCGTTTCCAGTACGTAGTTTACAACGCCGGTTTTACGCCTGAACACACGCACTAACTTCGTCACGGACACATCGTATACGGCATTGAGGATACAGCTCAACAGAAGCTCCATCGTTTTCTATTGTGAGGAGTGTACGTCCAGTCGGTTCAAGCTCTGAGGTGACTATGAGCAGCCGGTTCGCGGTTTGGCTCGACGGGAGGTGTGGGGGGGATGAGTCACATGGGTGCGTAATACCAAGCGTTGGTGATTCGTGCACGGGGTTGCTCCAACATGAGTCATGTGAATACTAGTATCCCATTATGTCGGGCAATCAGAATTTTTCTGATACATGAAGTAATAACGACTTTAATGTTTTATCGAGACCAGACAGCTTCGTTCAGGGGTACTCAACATTGTATTTTCTCGAACTGCGCACATTTTATTAACACTCCAGCGCTCTATTTGAGAGAAATATGTGTCCATATCTGTCCTTTTTACTTAGAAAGTGATACTCACCCGTAAACTCTATTAAAAACTCACACAGGCCTTTAGCCACAACCTCACTGCGAACCTCAGCATGATATATATGAATGTAATGATAAAAATAGTTTTGATTGTCTATGATAAGAAGATTTACATTCTCAGACGCAGGGTATGCGTACTCGGTGTGATATAACATGACATAATACCGCTTATCACACCATTCGTCAACAAGACTCGCTACCCATACCCGTTGCTTCTCTTCTGCACGTGATGCTTCTTTCACTTCGCGTTGTATGTGCGCCTTTACACAGTTCAGTCTTACGACGTAGTCCATTACATCGTTTGAGCCACGATAACCCGCAATGCTCTCGCCAGAATAACCGTAGAGTATTTGAACCTCCTGCTCCTCAAGTTTGCTCAGCTCAATATGGCCTTGAAAGCCTCAAAGGAGGGAGGACTCGGGACTCTTTGAGTGTTCACCACATCTGTAGACTTTATCGAATACCGCTTCATGAATCTCGAACACACAATATCAAAGGTAGCCATTATTTTTTCCGTCTACGCGAGAATTCTTTAACATACACGTCTGAAATCCATGGCTTGTTGAGGCCAACTGAACACGCAGGGCAGAAATATAATCAGCTAGTGGCCGGAGTCACGTGACCCCTTTAATTGGCCATACAGTGGGCAGTGCTTAGCCTTTTCCTGCACAACACACACACACACACGCGCACGCACACACACACGAGGGAGAAAATGAAACGCTAATTGAAACATAATTTATTTTAAGTAAATAAACATATCATCAACAAATAACACTCGTCAACAACAATTTTGTCACAAGGGTTTTGATGGGTGTTCTAAGTGTACTTTTTCATGCTGAATCTAAATATGAAATCAGATTTTTTCTATCAGGCTTAGTTTACTTGTGACGCTATGTTCATTTTTTCCTCATTTAGCATGATCACCGGATAAAAAAATAATAATATATTATATATAATTAAGTATATAACAATATTATAATATAAAACATTATAAAAATAATAAATATAATAATATATTATATTAATTAATATAACTATAATAAAATATATTAATATTAATATAAAGGGTGATCCAGAGAAATGGGACCCAAAAGAAACCCCTGTAACTCTTAAAGTATAAGTCCTTTTATAAAATCATACGCATCATTCGAAAGAGGATAGTTACAAGTTTGTACAGGATTGTATAGGTTTTGACAATACAAGACAAGATAAGATACAAAACAAAATAAAAGTGTTAGTTAAAACTAACCCTTCAAGATGACTGCATGGACTGTGGAACAGCTGCGTTTCATAACTGAGCAATATTATGAGCATGGTAGAAGTATAGTTTCAGCTCAAAGATCTTTCAAGACAAATTTTCAGATGTCAAAATCACCTTCTAAGAAAGTAATCCGTCGGTGTGTCAGAAATTTTTCCCTAACTGGCAGCATTGGAAAAACAAAACCAACTGGAAGAGTGCGCACAGCAAGGATAGACGAGATCATTAACAGAACTCATGAAATTGTACAGGATAATCGTAACATAAGCATCAGACGTGCTTCTCAGCTGTTAGGAGTTGGATATGGAACAACACACTGTATATTCAAGCAAAATTTAATGCTCTTTCCATATAAAATTCAAACAGTGCAACAACTAAACGATGGAGATTTCGCACGAAGACGACAATTCTGTCAATGAATCCAACAGAAGGTAAATGACACCACCAATTTTCTAGCAACTTTGATTATGTCAGACGAAGCCCATTTTCACTTGAATGGAACTGTAAACAAACAAAATTGTCGTTTCTGGGCAACAGAAAATCCATTGAATATTACCGAAGTCCGTTGCATAGTCAGCGTGTAACTGTTTGGTGTGGTCTTACTGCATCTCAGATCAAAGGGCCGTACTTTTTCGAGGATTCCACCGGAAACACGGTCACTGTAAATGGTGATCGCTACGAAAAAATGTTGACCGATTTCCTTATTCCTAAATTAAGAGATCTTTGTCTAGAAAACCACTGGTTCCAACAAGACGGAGCTACCTGCCATACCACGAGGAACTGCATGGCAGTTTTGCGTCAAACGTTTCCAGGCGAGTTAATCTCAAGATTTGGAGACATTGAATGGCCCGCAAGGTCTCCGGATTTTTCTCCCTTAGATTATTATCTCTGGGGATATTTAAAGAGTAGGGTCTACAGAAATAACCCAACGACCTTGCAAGAATTGAAGGCCGCCATCACAAATGAGATACAGGCCATACCACCGCACACTCTTGCAAAAGTGATGCAGAACTTACAAGCGAGAACACTGGAATGCTTGGCAACTAATGGAGCACATTTGAAAGGAGTCATTTTAAAAAAATAAATATTTCATAATAAACTTGTAACTCTACTCTTTCGAATGATATATAGTTTTTATGAAAGGAATTAAATATTAAGAATATTTGGCTTTTTTTTATGGGTCCCATTTATCTGGATACCCAGTATATGTTGTATTAATTTTTCTGTAAAATTAGTACAATTTATTCCTTTGGGGAGAAAGTTCTGATAATGCTGGCAGGATAAATTTGGTCGGAGCAGCAGACTGTGCAGGTTGAAACATGTTTGTACCTGTCAGACATGAGCCTAGTTTCTCTGTGTAGAGCAGCTCCAAGTCAGTCTGCTTGTAAATGTCACAGTGTTAACAGCTAGTGTCTGTTGCTTCTTGTTAATTTTACACCAGTGTTGTATTCATATAGATGTTTTGTAATGCCGCGGAACTGTCTGAATCATCCTAATTCCTTTTGTTATGTATGTGGTGATCTAACTTTAAAATCCCAGAAACGTAACTTTACACCATTAGTAAAAAAATGCTATGAACTTTATTTCGGATGTAAAGTAGGCGATCAGGACAAGAGTTGGGTCCCTCACATTTGTTGTGTGACATGTGTAAGACTACTTACAGGATGGCTAAACGGTTCACGTCACATGCCATTTGCTATTCCAATGATTTGGAGGGAACCCAAAGATCACACAACAGACTGCTATTTCTGCCTGGTAAATACAAAGGGGATCACTTCAAAAACAAAGAGCCTTATGAAATACCCTAATCTACCGTCTGCAATGAGACCAGTTAATGACCTAGTTCGTGATTTGAAATTATCTAAGAAGCAGGCTGAACTTTTAGGTTCAAGATTAAAGGGTTGGAATCTACTGCAACGTGACACTAAAGTTTGTTTTTTCAGCAGCCGCCATGATGAATTCAAAGAATGGTTCTCCCATGAAGATGGACTTGTGTTTTGTAAAGATGTTAATTCAGTCATGAGGGCTCTTGGTCATGAACATAACGTGGATGAGTGGCGATTGTTCATTGACTCCTCAAAAGTCAGCTTGAAAGCAGTCCTTCTTCACAACGGAAATAAATTTCCTTCTGTACCTATTGCACATGCTGCAAACATGAAAGAGTCATACGACAACATGAAGTTGCTTTTAGAAAAGTTTCAGTATCAGAAATATAAGTGGAATATATGTGGAGATCTGAAGGTGATTGCACTTTTGCTAGGGTTGCAGCTAGGTTACACCAAGTGCTGTTGTTTTTTATGTGAGTGGGACAGTAGGGACAAGCAAAACCACTACGTTAAGAAGGATTGGCCAAAACGCACCTCACTTGTTCCTGGCAAGAAAAATGTTGTGAATAGTTCACTTGTTGACCCTGAGAAAGTGTACCTTCCTCCTTTGCATATCAAGCTTGGACTTATGAAAAACTTTGTTAAAGCGATGGATAAAGCGCAAACAGGATTCACATACTTGAGAAATAAGTTTCCCCGGATCAGTGATGCCAAGATTAAAGAAGGCATTTTTGTAGGCCCTCAGATCAGAGAATTGTTAAGAGATGAGAGATTTGAAGGAGAGTTGAATGAAGTTGAGAAAGCTGCGTGGCAGAGTTTCAAAAGTGTCTGCACAAATTTTTTGGGAAATCACAAGGCCGAAAACTATCCTGAAATAGTAGGAGATCTTCTTAAGTCTTACCAAGCAATGGGGTGCAATATGGCATTAAAGGTTCATTTCTTGGACTCTCACTTGGACTTTTTTCCGGAAAACCTGGGTGCGGTAAGCGACGAACATGGTGAGCGTTTTCATCAGGATATTTCTGCCATGGAAAACCGTTACCAAGGCAAATGGAGCCCCAGTATGCTGGTTGACTATTGCTGGACTCTTAAGAGAGACATGCCTGTGGCAAAGCACAGCAGAAAATCAAAACAAGCTACTTTTTAAACTACAGATATGTCTTTTCGATCATATTTTAATAAGTATGTAACTATATGGGTTTTTAAAAATTAAATTGCATGTCACACAAAAACCAGACCTGATAGAGAAATTTTACAAACTTATTTGGATTCAGCACAGAAAATACTATAAGAATAAGGTATCTTCATTCTTGGGACACGAAAAAAAAAATTTTTTGTTGCCCAGTGTAATTAGTCTCTAATTCATGGAAAATATTCACATACGCCTAAAAAATAAATAAACATATCGTTAACAAGTAAATATACATATATATATATATATATACATATATATATATATATATATATATAATATATAGAACAAATCATTCAAGGGCTATGCTACCCAAAGGGTACGGTATCGTAGGTGCCAGACACCTGGTAACGTTTCCTATGTGTGCTGCGACACACTTTCATCCCCCTAAGTTCCTTCACGCCCCAATTTCTGTGCCCGAAAATTATGGGACCCTACAGTCAGTTGGGGTGGTTGGTCACCCTCATCTTTTCGGCTCACTAGCTCCTTCAACGAGTCAAAGTTAACGATCCGTCGGTTCGCCTGGTTAAGCGTGATGTCTTTCGCCTTCACAATATATCTAAATTCATCCCCCACCCTCACCCGTACCCCATAAGTTTTTGGACCTGTTGATACAAAGGAATCAGCGTATGCACTATCACCATACTCATCCTTGATCCCATCATTCAACTCTCCGAGGAATTCTCCAATAGGCAGAATGTATTTACCCTCCCTCCCTCTCTGTGAATATCACATTATCTGCATACAGAAACCTCCGCCCAAGAGAATGCAGTAGTCCCGAAATTTTGATGCGGGAGTATGCTGTTGTAAAACTGGCTACATGTATGTTTGTAACACGTGATGTATTTGTGGCCAATTCGGTTCTATTGTACTTTATTTTGTACAATTTATTTACAATTACAATTATTATGTATCCTCGCGGATACCCTGATTCTTCTACCTTATCCTTCAAAAGTGTTTATATATGGTGTGAAAAGGTTGGGGAGCTTCTGAAACCTCCACACCTTATAATTATAACATACATGCTTTACTCCATCCGTCTTATATTTTTCATGACATGTTGAATAGTGAATTTCATCGCATTTGTGCTCAAACTTACCCCAATTATCCAACATATGAAACACCACATTCACAGATTCTCATTTTCCTGCAAGTGCCAATTGACTTATGAAGAGAAAAGCAGTTATTATTGAAAAATGTGCGTCTACACATATTACAGTCCCTTTTATCAGCATCATCAACACGACTTTCACACCTGGGGCTCTTACATTGTTCACATACCATGTGACAATCAACAAAATGTTTCACAATATCATCCGCAAACTCGAGACATCCCTTCCATATTTTCGACTTTTATCATAACTCGCGTAAAGGTCCCTTATAATACGGATGGGGAGATACGTTCTCCCTGACAGCCCTAAAATAAGTAGGGGTCTTGTACGGTCTCTCACACTGCTTTTAAAATCATACACAGTCCTACGACGATCATCCGTCCCAAATACAACTATACGAACATTCATTTCCTGCTCTACCCTTCTCAGCTCTTCAGTCAATCAGTCAAACTTAAGCTTGCAATCTGAAGCCAGTTTACGGACACGCTGCACAACCGTCGGCAGCAAAATATTTTTGACCCAGGCATTTAGTACAGTAAACATATGAACTAAGACTACTGCTATAAAGCACCCAACAACTCTCGGTGTTTATATGCCTTCTGTAAATAGCCTGCGAATTGAAGTTAAGAGTATAAGGTGTGGCCGCATGTCCCGCCAACACGGAATACCCGGCCAATATCTATCGTGAAGCTGTCCATGTTGAAGGTTGTACTCCTTTCCCAAAATATATTCTATATCTATATTCTATATCTACATCAGCCAAACGCCTGTATGGTATTACTACCCAAAAATCATCTATATCCCCGTCAGCTGACAATATCGTCCTGACTTCATAACCGTCGCTGTTCTGAAGGGCAAACTCCACAATATTTTCAACTACGTGACGCAGTCCGTGTTCAACACCATTGCTATACATGGATCCAGGGTCAACCCTGACTATATACCGATTTCTAGTCAGGTCTGGGGTGGGGGTGGCGGTGCGCACCAGTTCGAATGTTATATCATTCTCTACAAAACGAGAAGCTACTGCTGTGGAGAATACGTCAGGAATTGGACGGGAATAAGGGGGCACATTTTTATTTGAGGAAGGAACTAGTGTGGGGGTGTATCGTAAGACGAAGAGTGCTGGGGCTCTATTACTGGGGATCAAACAACCGGTGCACTCCTGGCACGCTTTATACCTGACGTGGAAGGCACTTCATCATCATGCCTCCGCTTTGAATTGTCGCGTGGGGACGCTACAGCTGGCGTTGGTGGGGGTTCACTAGCGGGGTTGGAGTCTGTAGCTACAACTACACTGTCATCGGAATCGTCTGTGATATTGATGATGGGGACATGTTGCTGTACCTCATCCTCATTCATGGTTCTGAGGAAGAAAAGAGAAAACAAGACAGTAGAATATAAGGAACATCACTTAAAATTTTATTATATTTTGTAAATGTTCCATTTAGGAGTGTGACGTGTTAGAGATGATTCTGTAGAAAAATTCAGGTTCACAAGCACGTCCACATGTATTATATCTGGCCCTACAGGATGTGGTAAAACTGTTTATATTTAAAATCATTAAAGATAAGGGGATGTTCTCAAAATTTGTGCATAAAGTCATATGGTGCCATTTGACATACCAGTCAATATTCAACGAGTACCAAGATAATATCTTATTCTACGAAGGTGTATATGACGTTAATTCGTTAAACGGAAATGAACATACAGTCATTGTAATTGACGATCTCATGTTAGAAATGGATAAAACGTTTGCCGACACATTTACAGTGTTCTCCCACCATCTTAACATAAGCGTATTCTTCATCAACCAGAATCTATTTTTCAAAATTAGATAAATGCGCCATGTGTCGTTAAATACACAATATCTACTCTTATTCGCACAACGTAGAGGTTTGTCACAAATTGGGATATTAGCCAATCAAATGTTCCCGAATTAGCGTAAGGAGTATTCCGAAGCATGTCAGAATACGATGCACTTATTACTGTAGTTCCACGCTCTAGATAGTGTTCAAGGTTATCATTATCATTATTCGTATTCTGACATGCTTCGGAATGAGTTAAAGCAAGCAATTCGCACAAAACGGAGAAGGAGATGGTCGGAAGGTGTTATTCTGTTACACGACAATGCGCGCCCTCATACCGCTGCACAGCCTAGAAAATGCCTTCAAGAACTTAAATTTGAAATTCTCGACCATCCAGCTTACAGTCCAGACCTGGCACCTTCGGATTTTTACCTGTTTGGACCACTAAAACACACTTTGAGAGGTCAGCGATTCCAAGGCGATGATGACCTGAAGGAGGCGGTGCATGACTGGCTACACACACAGCCAAAAACATTCTTTTGTGATGGCATTAGGAAGCTTGTAGATCGCTGGACTAAGTGTATTGAGAAACAGGGAGACTATGTTGAGAAGTGATATGTTTATAATCTATCAGATGTGAAAATTAAATTGTGAGAATAAAAAGTGCGGATACTTATTGAATTACCCTCGTATATAAGAACGATTGAGGGGAAAAGTTTCCCATTCGGTGACGGGAACTTAACAGTGAAGCTGCACTTTCGTCGCACGGTGCTATGAAGACCCGAGGCCTTTCACAGTCTATCGAGGGGTGAGATACCAGCGTGGGAGTGGATTTGGATCCATTTTTCAACCATATTGCGTACGGTTGTCCCTTTGCTGAGGAGGAGTGCCAGACATCTCGGAAGGAAAGCGTTACAATCAAGTCTTAACACGGTAGAAGACATAATGGCGGGGGCTAGACCTAAAGAAGCTCTAAAAAAGCACTAAAAGCGTACACGGGACGAACTCATGAAAGATGTAAAGAAAAAAATGCGTGGTGGTCGGAAGAAGAAGCGGCCTGTCCGGAAGAAGAAGAAGGGGTTACCGGCAGTGGTGTTAAACGTAAAAGGACAAAAAAAGAAGTGTTCTAAGTGATTGAAACCTATGGTTGATAATTTTTTTTAACTTATATAAGCTAAGGACATTGCCCTCATGAATCGTAGGCTGTTTCCTACTTGCTGAGAGAGGTGCCACTATTTTTTTCTCGTCATGGCCCGTTTCATCCATCCGTGTAGTTCACAATGCTGTAAATCGGAGCTAGCCCTCTTTGGCATGCCCCGAACTCAACTTTCTATTGAGCACAGTGACTTTATTACAATTAATCTGTTAAACACCATTAGCTCCCAGAGTGCCACTATAAAATTCGTGATCCCCAGCTCAGACCCTTACTTTTTTGATCCAAGCTGCGCGTACATGTACACTAAACTAGGTATAGCACATTCAGATGGAACGGATTGCGAAGACAGATACGTTGTATTTCCAGAAACAAACTTTCTATACTCCATATTCAGTCAGTGTGACGTGTATTTAAACCAGGTCAACATTTCGGCATGAACGGGCCCATATCACTTACGAGCCTATCTGGAAAATGTTCTCAACTTTCAAAAGATGCGAAGGACACCTTTTTAACTGCCGAGGGCTATTATCAAGCTGAAGTCGAAAGCAATATAAAGAACAAATTTAAAAATTCTAAAAAAAAGATACACGAATGCTTCGGACGCCTGCATACAGACTTTACATTCCAGGAGAAGTTGCTTGTAAATGAGGTCGATATGAAAATAAAACTCACTCATACGAATCCTGAGATCTGCTTAAATTTGGGGGCTGACCAAGAAGAGCGCAAACCCCGTGGTGATTCATGTTCTGGAAACATATCTTCACGTGCGCCAAGTGAAAATAAGCTCTGCTAAACAACTAGAAATTGAAAAAATTTACTACACGCCACAGTAAAATACCCAGTTAACAGAGTACAGATCAAACTATACACGGTGCCAGCAGGGCTGGCATCGAAGCAGATAGAAAACGTCGCCCTGGGATCTCTACCCAAAAGGTTATTAATTGGTATGCAAGAACACGTTTCTGCGAATGGAAAATATAAAAGGAACGCCTTTAATTTAAAAAATTTCGGCCTTAAAAATATAATCCTCTACGTCAATGGAGTCGCCTTAGGGGGGACATTAGAAACGGATTATTCAAAAGAGGTCGTGTTCCCGCTTTGCTCGAGAGCTTAGAGTAATCTTGCACATATTACTGGTACTTGCTTTGAGCTAAAAATTGGCGAAACACAGAATGAATTCATCGAGCAAGTTAACCTTTACCCGTTTGACATCACCCTGGACTTAACTGATAGGGTAAATACGTACTTAAGTCCACAGCAGAGTGGAAGCATCTCAGTCAGATTGGAATTCGCCAAGCAGCTAGACGGGCCTATTAGTGTACTAGTATACCTCGAATCACAATCCCTAATAGAGATCGATAGATTTAGAGGTATAGTCACAGACTTTTAAAATGGATGCGAATACACTCCAGAGAGTAATGAATAGTGACCGAATCACACACTCCAAATTTATCGGTGTGTTTGCGAAGAACGAAACGCTGAAGCTTCCAGCTACGAGACATTGCGGCGCACTCATTCTAAATACGGATGTTAGCGGAGGTGGTCTTCATTCGATCGCAGTCTATTTTAAAAATAGGAACGAATGTACTACTTTAACTCACTGGGGGTTCATCCTTGGAATGACGTTACTGTAAAATTTCTCGAGCAATTGCACATTCCCCAAATTGTCTGGAGTCCTTACCAATTACAGGGGTACTATAGCAATACTTGTTACTGTAGTTCTACGAGGCCCTATCCTTCAACATTATCTAGAGCGTGGAACTACAGTAACAAGTGCATCGTATTCTGACATGCTTCGGAATGAGTTAAAGCAAGCAATTCGCACAAAACGGAGGGGAGATTGTCGGAAGGTGTTATTCTGTTACACGACAATGCGCGCCCTCATACCGCTGCACAGCCTAGAAAATGCCTTCAAGAACTTAATTTGAAGTTCTCGATCATCCAGCCTACAGTCCAGACCTGGCACCTTCGGATTTTTACCTGTTTGGACCACTAAAACACGCTTTGAGAGATCAGCGATTCCAAGACGATGATGACCTGAAGGAAGCGGTGCATGACTGGCTACACACACAGCCAAAAACATTCTTTTGTGATGGCATTAGGAAGCTTGTAGATCGCTGGACTATGTGTATTGAGAAACAGGGAGACTATGTTGAGAAGTGATATGTTTATAATCTATCAGATATGAATATAAAATTGTGAAAATAAAAAGTGCGAATACTTATTGAATTACTCGTGTATATATGTATATAATATAATATATATGTGTATTATATATATATATATATATATATATATATATAATATAACTTGAGTATTTGCAACAATATTGTATAAATATAAAATGTCTCCAATAATGTTAGTTTGTGTAGCTTTTAAGGACGAGTCTTATGCTATGTAGTTATTTTAAAATGTAATGGATGCTAATTCTGTAACTATTTTAAGTTGGATATAAATATATTTGGTATAAAAAAAATTGATGCCAATGTCACTCCTATATGTGTGAGAAATATTGAAGGACATTACGTAAAATTGTGTTGTATACAGTAAGCGCCATTATGTACTATTTTATAAAACATTCCTCATGGCTCTATCATTTAATAAATTGTTGAAGATACATGACTTGTTCTCCCGTCACACACATACAAAAAAAAAAGAACCTCGCATCACTTCGCCAATGATACGACAATCGCCAAGCTGAGTGTGCAGTAAAACTTGTACCTCCGTCCCCAAATTCTCGTCGACGATTTGAGTTTCTTCAAAACTATCATGAAAAGTTTCTATAACACGATCGAGTTCCGCATCGGTCGTTTAAGGAAAAAAGGCTACGGTTGTAGACAAATTTTAAAATTATTTTTGGTCTGTTCATACATTTTTCTGAACAAAACAATTTGAAAATTCGCTCTCTTTATACTTAATAGAGTACAAATACATTAATTTACATAGCCGGAAGTACTATTTTCCTAGCTGGGCGTACTACAGCTGGAAATTCCTCCCTTTAAAGTTTGCAGTAATTCATTCTTGGTACGAGTCAAAATATAGATAATTATGGATTTTTATAAAAATAATTAACACTTGCAAAAGATTCTTGATTAATATAATGTAAGACCGTATTAATCACTGAACTGAATGACACATATATATATATATATATATATATATATACCGAGAGCGGTAATCAGATTAAATCACATTTCCCAAATTAGTTTTTAAATTATTATGTAATTATTAATTATTTGTACTCGCATTTCAATTGTGGCTCCTCTGTTCATTCTGTACGGCTTCACAAATGTTTGCCATTTGTTGCGATGAAAATAATTCGTTCCGGTCGGAAACCTGCGAAGATCAGCTCGAAAGGAAGGCAGGAAAAATCACTTTCTAATCATTGGTGTTATTATATTGTGTGTGGTGTTGTGTGTGTGTGTGTGTGTGTGTGTATGGCTTACCCAAGATCTCTAACTTCATATAAGTCTGGTAAACAATATAGTTCTGATTGAGTGGCAGTGTCCATGACAGCTGGTACTGCATGGTTATTCACAGACAAAATATCAGCTAATATGGTGCCGATCTGAAAATGCCTTATTTATATATGCGGCGCGGCGCTCCAGTTGTAGCCCAAGATCAGAAGGCCAATCGCCGAATCGAAGGCATCCTGATTGGCGGACAGTGTCTCTGGGGCTGGTTTTGAACCAATCAAAATGTCGTAGGCTCGATCTCACGCTCCATTCGTTGGGTCGAGAATTTCTGATTGGGCGCCGATGCCGATTCTGAGGGCGTCTTTATCAAATTTGGCTTAAGCAGCCCACAGATTTTTTCAAGGGTTTTCAAAGATGTCATAAGCGAGTAAATTTAGATGTGTGGTTGAATAAACCATTATTTTTTAATTAAAAACTTATTTTTCTGAATATCAACGTGAAAATTAAACATTAATTAGTGTGTATTTTTAAAAAAAATTTAAACGTAAATTCAACGTTTTTAAAATCTTCATTGAATATATTTGATAGTTTTTCATAAATTGAAATGTATTAAGGAAAGACTTTTGGTGCGCTAAGTGTTTTAAAACTAATTTGAAAGTCTCTTGATTATTTTTATTAAAATTCGCGATATTAAAGCACTCTGAAGGAATAAACGCTTTTTAAGTTTAAAAGTTAAAATTTTCTTTTTATCTTTTGAAGTTGTAAATCGTGGCTGCCCCTTTAAAGGAAAATCTTTAATAAGTGGAAAGGCAAATAACAGGTGTCCCGCGATTGCTTGGCCGTAAGATAGATATGGGACTTAAATTTAATGACATGTCTAAGTAGACAGCACCGCAGAGAATTGCTTCTGGTATACGGGTAGATCGACAAAGAGAGAGAAGTTTGCGTGTATTATGATCATTCATATTATTATTATTATTATTATTATTTAAAAGAGCTGTAGTGAATACTGCTTGGAAAATAAATTTGAAAGAGGTGGGGCGAATACTGCTTGGAAAATAAATTTGGAGTTTCAGTCCACTTCGTCAGATTAAAATCTCGACGAAGGGTATTAGCGATTGGTCGAATCGAAATTTACCTGTCGCCTCATCCTATGCAGGTGAGTTTTGTTTCATTATTTTTCAGGTGCAGAGACGTCCGTGTGTCGCCAATGCAATTTAAAATTCCTTCGACAAGTTGGCGTCTCATTAGCCTAAGCCGAAAAAATTTTACAGGGGCGGCTTTACAGGGGAGGCATGGGAGGCTGTGCCTCCTCGGTTTCAACAGGCTATAAATATTTTTTTCCTAAATTGCAAAATTGAAATTTGTTTTAATATTTTAAGTTAAAAATTTTAATTAGCAATGGAATCACCCTCCCCCTTCGAATATAGTTGTTAAAAGTTTAATTTTCAATAGAATCATCCTGCCCCCTTGAATATAACTGTAACCTTTAGCTATAATGGTCAAATTCAGCACGAGAAATCGAAAGGAAGAAGTATTCAGGAAAGCCTCCCTTCAGCTTTTGGTTATCATGACAACGTACTGATGCCACGCTTATATTCTGCCCTGTCAAAAGGTATGAATTCGTGAAATGGAGGCCCAAAATCACAAATCTTCCGCGAGCTTTCTCATAGCTAACCAGTGGGCGGAGTTAAATGGCTGTTGCCTAGCAACCAGATCTTCGGAGTCAAAATTATTGCTAAATACCACGTGAAATTGAATTTTTATTTAGTTATTATATTTTGTTTACACGAACCTGTTACGTTGTCATTCAACTCTTTATAAGTGAATTTAGTGTTATTTATATGTGATTTAGTGTACCCAACGTAGGTATGTCAGTGTTAACTTGTTATTTGTACGTTTTTAAAGGCTACGTTATGGTAGTGTTATGTTATTTGTAAGTTTTTGAAGGCAATATCTCAGAGTTTTTATTCTTTGTGTGAACTTAACCCTTCACAATGGAAGAAGTTACTGACATAATCGTTTCACTATTGGACATTTCTTTTGTTAGAAGAAGCGAAGAAAATAAAAGATACATTTTAAATAAAGGTAGATCAACTCCAAACATATCTTGTGTTCAAATAAATAAGAGCAAAAACAGAAGTTTTAAATCTAATTGGTATGACAGATATAAGTGGCTGTGGGGAAGTTTGCAAAAAACGGTTTGTTTTGCTGGTCTTGTCTTTTAGTTGGTGTGAAAAAAAATGTATGAGTGACGAAGGGTTTCGTGATTGGAAAATTTGGCAAGGAGCTTGGAGAGACATTCCACTTCGAAAGAGCACATTCAAAGTAATATTTGTGTTAAACAGTTATCTAAACAGGCGTTCAGTATTTTTGAACAGCTAAATGAACACGCGAAGAGATCGAAAAATGAGTACATTCCAAATATCGAATCAACCTTGCTGGTATGAAAATATCATAAATAGGTTTGCTGCTAGAAAGGAAAGGAGAATTGATCTTCTTTTCAAGTAGAAGACGTAAGTAAAACCAATTGATGATTTTTCGTCTTATTTTCTGATATTTAATAACTTTACTCCATGTTGTTTTTAATTTATAATAACGGTTAGTAACTTAGCGGTAGTATCTATATTATGAATAATTTTGTACAGATTAAGCCATCTTAATTTAAGTAATTTATTTATGGGCATATGCCATATATAACTATCCTCGCACTATGTAATAAAACATAGCAATAATTATTGGTGGGCCTCCCCACCCTCTCAGACCACGAGCCGCCACGAGCCCGTTATGGGTAAAAATATACACATTTTTTTGAACTTGTCCTCTAACTTGACATTATAGGACATAAAGAGTTTCACAGGGCTGTCGTGTGCGATCGTTTTAAAAACGTTTGTCCGTTTACCACATTTGTGACACTCATCATACTCAACCTCCATGCACTCATCGCAGATAGTCTGGATTACAATTAGATGTGGGATAACCTCTTTCGTTTTAGGGTTTGTGTAAGTTTCTATATCGTAGTACACAGTTATACAATGTCTATTTTCAGGCTTAGCGTCTTTCATATAACATACATGCTTTACTCCATCCACCTTATATTTCTCATGGAATGTAGGACAGTGAATTTCATCACATTTATGCTTGAATTTCCCCCAATTATCCATCATATGAAACATACCATATTACATTCCCTCTTCTCAGCTTCATCTACACGACTTTCACATTTGGAGCTTTTACACTGCTTACATACCATGTGGCATTCCTTACAGCGTTTCATATCATCCGCAAACTCGAGACATCCCTTACACAAATCATGATGCCTTCCATATTTTCGACTTTTATCATAACTAGCGTAGAGAGTCCTTATATTGCGGATGGGGAGATTCGTTGTTCCTGACATTCCTAAAATAAGTAGAGGTCTTGTACGATCCCTCGCACCGCTTTTACAAACATACACAGTCCTACACGATCGTCCATTCCAAATACAACTATACGAACATTCATTTCCTGCTCTACCGTTCTCAGCTCTTCAGGACCCATATTACACTCAAACTCAAGCTTACAATCTGAAGCCAGTTTATGAGCACACTGCAACCGTAGGCAACCAAATATTTTTGACCCGGGTATTTAGTACAGTAAACATATGGGCTAAGACTACTGCTATAAAGCCGCAACCACGATCGACGTTTATATGCTTTCTGTAAATAGCCTGAGAACTGAAGTTATAATGTTACAATGTAATGTTATAATGTTATAATAATGTTATAATGTTTCAGACCAACAAAGACCCTAGGATCCACTCATGGCTGGTCTACCTAACTGTGTTCATAATTGTGTATTGTGCATGTTCTCCGTGGTGGCGGAGGGGACCTACAATTTTACGTGGGTTCCGAACCACAAGAACATAAGAAATTTTTATAGTGGGCACACTAGGGGCCACTTCGGCTCATCGAGGTGGCTCCACTATGTAAAAACTGCCTGTACATTGGCAACGACCAATTTTTACAAAACTAAATAATTATCAATTTAAAACTAATTAATTATCAATTTAAAACTAAAGATAGAATCTCTCGATCCAGAGGATCAAGTCATAATAGACTACTATCCACAAATATGTTACACTCTATATCTATTTATAACCGACATGCAAATATATCAGATCCAAAGAATCCAGTCAATTTCATTACGGTATCCATCAATACCAGTACCTTGCCAACCAAAAATAAGTCACGGTCCATATCAATTGCGGACCAAGTCAAAATTTACAACCATATACATTACAATATATATACTTAGGAGGAAAAGTGTAGGCGTGGCTGTAAAGACTGTACAGTAATGTAGAAATGTGTGTGCACCCATTTTGGGTCTCCCATTTAAAGGTGTTTGTAGGGCAAGTGAAGATCATGAGTTTTTCAATACCTCACAGTACGATAGGGAGCACCGCTCGGCAGAGGTGAAGTTAAGATTATAAGATGTGGCACTATGACCCGCAACCCGGAATGCTCTGTCAGTATCTACCGTGAAGTTGTCCATATTGAAGGCTGTACTACATGAGAGGCCTGCATTATACGGCACAAGATATATTTTATGTCTACAGCTGCCAAGCGTCTGAATGGTATTACTACCCAAAAATCATCTACATCACCGTCATCTGGCCCGAACTCGGAGGACATCCTTGTCCGGACTTCACGTTCGTCGCGCGTTCTGAAGGGCAAACTCCAGAATACGCTCAACTACGCGCCGCAGTCCGTGTTCAACCATTGCTATACAGGGTTCCAGGGTCAACCCTGATACGTACCGATTTCTAGTCAGGGCCGGGCTGGGGTTAGCGGTACGCACCAGTTCGAATGTTATACCTTTCTCTACAGCACGAGAAGCTGCTGGTGTGGAGGATATACACGGAATTGAACAGGAATAAGGGGGTATATGTGAGGAGGGAGCTAGTGTGGGGGTTGTGTCGTAAGACGTAGAGGGCTTGGACTCTTTTACTGGGGTCTAACAACCGGTGTACTCCTGGCACGTTTTATACCTGACATGGAAGGTTCTTCATCATCGTGCCTCCGTTTTGAACTGCCACGTGGTGGAGGTGTCGCTGGTGAGGGTTGTCAGCGGGGGTGGAGTCTATAGCTACGCTCTCATCGGGGTCTGTGTAATATCGATGATGGAGCGCTGTACATCGTCGTCATTCACGGTTCTGTGGAAGAAAAACGAGATTGTAGAATATAAGGAGCAACACTTAAATTTTGTTATGTTTTGTAAATGTTCCACTTAGAGGTGTAAAGCGTTAGAGATGGAATCTGTAGAAAAATTCAGGTTCAAAAGCCCATCCACATCTGGCCCTACAGGATGTGGTAAAACTGTGTTTATGCTAAAATCATTAAAGATAAGTGGAAGATGCTCTCAAAATTTGTGTATAAAGTAATATGGTGCTATTCGACGTACCAATCAGTGTTCAACGAGTACCAAGATGATATTTTATTCCACAAACGCGTATATGACGTTAATTCATTAAAGGGAAATGAGCATACAGTCATTGTAATTGACGATCTCATGTTAGAAATTGATAAAACGTTTGCCGAGACACTTACAGTGTTCTCCCACCATCTTAACATAAGCGTATTCTTCATCAATCAGAATCTATTTTTCAAAAAGATACATGCGTGATGTGTCGTTAAATACACAATATCTAGTTTTATTCGTGCAACGTAGAGATGTATCACAAATTGGGGTATTAGCCAATCAAATGTTCCCGAATCAGCGTAAGGAGTTTTTGGAAGTTTATAAAGAAGCTACAGGTCAGCGTTACGGATATTTGCTTTGTGACCTTCACCCGCGAAACACGTTTAGGATGCTTTTAAGAACGAATATATTCCCAAACGAGTCTGAAACGGTGTATATTCTAGAATGACAAATAGACTAAAGAAATACCGTGAATTAATAAAAATCTATCATCGACTGCCCCGGCCATTGCAGCAGTTGTTTGTTAAAATATCGACTCGGACTTTTTAAAATGCATCTGTGAAATCTGCTTTAAGTTATAAAATGTAATGTGCCAATGAAATCCCCCCAGAAGGCTCTCCTACGTCGTTACAAGAACATAATACGTACGGTCGCTCGTAAAATTCAAACCTTATAAAGAGGGGGATCATTCCTCCCCATCTTATTTTCAGTTTTGGGACCTTTACTGACTAGATTAATATAATGAAGGAAGTGGTAGTGATTCCCCACGCGGTGTATGCTTCACTGCAAAGTTTAAAGAATCCAGACACGGTTTTAGAACCCTGAAAAAGCAGGCTTAAAAGAATGGAAAGCGAGTTGATAGACCTATTAAACAGTGAAAAGTCACCTGATGAGAAAAGGATCTTGTACCAAGAAGCTCTGCAGAAATTTCTTCATGAGTATGAAGATTATAGGAATCCGACAGAGCTCCCCGTGGTTATTAGGCACAGTGCGAGCAACGATGAGCATGGCGACATAGGACCTGGGGCCGACGTTAGAGATGACCAACAAAGAATAACGGAACGCAACACATCGAGCATGTATTAAAAAGCAGTTTCCCACATACATTGAGGAATAAAGGCTTAAGTCTTTATAATCTATTGAGTGAGAACCCCATCATAAAGTGGACCGATACAGGCGAGGTCATGTTGAAAGAACAAGGGTACAGGGATCGAATATCGTCGACATTATCTATGATCTGGTGAGAAAGTGGGACAGGCCCTCACCAACAGGATGCAAGCATATTAAATCAGACTACAATAAATAAATGTTCCCAAAACATTGATAGGAAATCTGAATTGGTCAAAAGACTTAGAGCAAGTTTTGCATGTGTCACAACTGAGTACACCATCACCCCCAACGTAGCATCTTTAAAGAGGAGAAAGAAGAGACCAAACAACAACGGCCAACCCTATCCACGTGTCTCTAAAATACGCAAATGGCTAACATATTAAGAAAACGTTATTATGACATTTTTAGGCCAGCCTCCTGTGGCGGTGTTGATAAACTGTACAGAGGTGTGTACAATGATGGAGTAGGGAAAAAAGATGTTGCGAGGATTTGGAACAGGATGCGCATACACTTCATAAGCCTGTGAGAAAAAGGTTTAAAACAGCCAAGACAACAGCGGCTTCGATTGACTCTATTTGGCAAGCAGATTTAACAGACATGCAAAGATATTCAGTGTAAAATGATGGCTACCGCTACATCCTATTCATAATAGATGTATTCTCCAGATATCTGTGGCTAATTCCTTTGAAAAATAAATCGCCTGAAACAGTTGCTAAGGTTACCAAAACGCTGATGTTGAAAGAAAACAGGATTCCAGGCTATTTTTGTGCGGATATGGGGAAAGAATTTATAGGCCGAACTTTTCAGAACATGCTGGCAGAGTTTAATATCAGTTACTACACTAGCAATTCTATACATGAGGCCTCTTTAGCTGAAAGAGTTGAACGTACCATAAAGGAGCGCATGCATCGCTATTTTACACGTAAAAACACACACAGATATATAAACATCTGGGATCATTGGCTTCGTCATACAACCGTTCACACCATCGCACGATTAGCACAACACCTAACGAAGTATTAGAAAGAGGTACACACACAGAGTGTGAGGTGAGCAGAGATATTCGTAGAGCAACGCCACCACACTCTACCATATTTAAATGATGTAAGGCTATCGCGTTCGGGAAATAAATTCGCGAAGGGATTTGAGCAAGGATGGACACGTGAAATGTTTAAAGTTAGGGCTATGAGACCTAAAGGCGAGATAATGATGTATTACGTTGAAGATTTGAATGGGGAAAGAAATCGCAGGAGGCTTTTACCGCGAGGAATTGCAGAAAGTGACATTTAATTTAGGAAAAAATGTGTTTAAAATTGAAAAGAACTTAGGCAGCAAAGGTTCAGGAAAGAGAAAAATGTACCTGGTGAAATGGCTAGGGTACCCAGAAAGCTTTAACACCTATATAAAGCTGATGCAATAATGAAGCTTAAATAGTATACAACATGGCGCCTAACCACTTCTATGTCACACTCCCGTCCTCTTCTTCTCTGTACATCCTAACAACACACTAGCCAACTTTGTAACAGAACTCCATGGGCCCATCGAATTGGAACGTGATTCGTATGAGGTGGGGGTTATGCGAAATTCAGCTATCCACCAGCTTCTTAAGTACTGATTATACTGGTCTACAAATTTTGAAAAAGTTTGTGCTTCGAAGATAAAATGTGTTTCCTATTATGGATTTTGGGGTGCAGTTTCCAAGAAAATTTAAGTTACACATTTTGCGTATATGTATACCATATATTAGTAACATACTGTACCTGTATAATGCAGTCACTTATATTGATTCAACCCTTTGCTTCTTTGCTTTTCTCTTGTATTCAACTTCTGGAGCATCTCTTGTTATTGTCCAGCAGTAGTCTGCTAACAATGATGGACTCCATTTCCCCTGGTAGCGTTTCTCCGTCGCTGAGATATCCTGGTGTAAACGTTCACCATGTTCATCGCTGACTGCTCCGCAGTTGGCCGGAAAAAATTCCAGGTGCAAATGGAGGAAATGTATCTTTAAAGACATATTGCAGCCCATTTTTTGATAGACAACAGCAGGTTTTCCACCAGCTCCCTGTAATTGTCAGTTTTGGTATTTCCGAGAAAATTGGTTGCTACTAACCGGAAAGCATTCCACGCTGTCTTCTCCTCACCACCTAGGATACGGTCGAACTCCTCATCTCTAAAGCTCGCGGATCTGAGGACCAGCAAATACACCCTCCTTGATTTTTGCTTCACTGAGTTTTGGGAATTTACCACCGAGGTACTTAAAAGCTGCCCCCGTTTTATCCATAGCTTTAACAAAATTTTTAATGACGCCCAGTTTGATGTGTAAGGGTGGTAACAAAATCTTGCTCGATTCTACAAGTGGAGAATACTGAACATTTTCTGTTCCAGGTTCCAATGAGTGTCGGAGTGGCCAATCTTTCTTGATGTAATGAGAAATCCTAGCCCGACTATCCCATTCACACAGAAAACAGCAATACTTAGTGTAGCCCGGCTGCAGTCCAAGCACGATAGCAACAACTTCCAAGTCACCACAAACCTGCACTGATGTTTGTCATAGTTTATGCAGTTCAAAATTTGCTTCATGTTGTCGTATGTTTCCTTCATGTGGACTGCATGACCAACTGGAATTGATGGCAATACGTTGCCAACATGCAACAAAACAGCTTTTAGACTCAACTTCGATGAATCAATGAACAGTCTCCACTCATCAGGATTGTGAATAATGTTGAGAGCTGCCATCAGACCATCGATGTCGTTGCAAGCTACAAGGTCACCTTCCATGATGAAGAATGGGACAAAATCTTTATGACGGTCACGAAACTTACACACTCTAACATTTTCAGCGAGGAGATTCCACTGCTGCAATCTGGAGCCCAACAGCTCTGCCTTACTCTTTGGCAGTTCTAAATCTCTGATAAAGTCGTTTAATTCATTCTGAGTTATCATGTGCGGTTTAGAAGATGTCAAGTTATAAACAAATTCAGGGTCTTGTGAAGTTGAAGGTCACAAGTTTCGCAGGTTCCTTCATTCTCCTCGTCCTCTGACTCCAGGGAGAATGAGTGTGGGGGCTCAGGAACGGGTAGTCCTTCGCCGTGAGGTACCGGGCGTATAGCAGAGGGTATATTCGGATATTGTAAAATCCACTTTTTCTTCTTGCAAATACTTTCTTGACTGGAGGCACCATGCAGAAGTAACATTTGCTGACATGATCTGTTGGTTCCCTCCACACCATTGGCACTGCAAAAGGCATAGATTTCCTTTTCCGACTCAACCACTGGCGAAGATTTGTTGCTCAAGTATTGCAGCATATGTGTGGGGCCCAGCTCTTGTCCTGATCTCCAATCTTACAGCCAAAATAAAGGTGATAGGCTTTCCTAATCACGGCGGTTATAGCACGCTTTTGTGATGCAAAAATCAATTCTCCACAAACATAACAGAAGTTATCTACACTGTTCACGCAATTACGAGGCATCTTTGTTCAAATTAGGCTGAAAAAATTCAGTTTCAAAAGCTAACACTAAAAAGAGTTTGACAAGGGTGCACTGTATGACTTCCGCGAATGAACTGATGCTGTGGTAATATGTAGACGCCTGTGACACATCGACGCCTTGACTCTACTGCGCATGCGCGTAGTATATTTTTTTTTATTTTAATAAATTAATGTAATTACATTGCATTTTAATAATTTTAAATTAGGTAAGGTTAAGTTAGGTTAGTATTTCATTTATATTAATATCAAAAACATTATGGGAAGCAATATGTTAAAATGATCCAATCTATTTCTTAACAAATAATTTACAAATACATAATGTAATAGATAAATTTAAAATTACATTTTATTGTGTGTGTATATATATATATATATATATATATATATATATATATAATATATTAGGGTGTTTCATACCTATAGGGTAAAATAAAATTGAGCTTGGAGTTTTAATCCACACGTTTCTCCGTATTCTAAAGAACAAGAAAACACGTTTGTGCAAGTTTGAACCAGATCGCGCTGCATTTAGAGGTCCCCAACTTTGACGACTTTTTGTCAGTTCATTTCTCGCCTGCCTGCAGTGAAGACGGTTTTCTTCGTCACTTGAGCGGTTCGTGTTGTATAGCCTATTGGACAACTATGGAGGTAATTATATATGCTACTAATTATCTCATTTTACTGTGGTATTGAAATTTATTATTATTTTATTTCTGTCATTTTACTGTGGTAGTGATATTTATTATTAATATTACATGAAATTAATTAGTCTGTTGCATATTGGACAACTAAGCTGGTAATTATTTATGATACTAATTAATGTAATTTTACTGCGGTATTGAAATTTATTTAATTAATGAATTGTCAAAGAGAACGTAGTGTACACGTATCAGTTTTATAAATAAAGAAAAGCAGTAACTGGGACTCGAACCAGTGTCATAGCCGTTTGGCGGCATCGCTCAAATCGGCGTACACAGCACGCTATCCACTCCCTAGATGGTGTAGTAGATAGCGTGCTGTGTACGCCGACTTGAGCGATGCCGCCAAACGGCTATGACACTGGTTCGAGTCCCAGTTACTGCTTTTCTTTATTTAATTAATGAAATTAATTACGATGTGAAATTATTTCTGTGGAATTATTTAGTTTGTTTTCTTTTCCAGGTGTCTACCAGAGCGAAAACAGAAGTGTTTCTTATTGGCCAGACGGATGCGAACATCACATCAAGTGGCCTTCCAACTCAGTTGCAAGTACTCAAAAAGTACTTTTACCACCAAAAGGAGCAAAAATTTGGACGTACTAAATGCCTGAACCTGTGCCTGGATGCCTGTCTCATATTTTGGGAGAGAGCGAGAATCCCCATGATGCGTCGAGATTCGGCCTTGAGGAAGATGGAATCCCTTCTCAAGGAATACGACCGGCTTGTGAAGCACAAGTCACATAAAGCAGAGTCCTTCCGAGTGAAGGAGGCGATGTTCAAGGAGGCAATAGCGAAGGAGATCATGGACATTGCTCATTCACAGGCTAAGGAAATGATGAAGAATCAGGAGGACATCCACTTTCTCGACATGCAGCGTGAAGATCCAAATTCCTGCAGCATGGGCCCTGTTGACATGAAGCTTCACTATAAGGAGATTAGGAAAAGGAAGAGGCTGGACAAGATTAAGGAACAACAGGAGAAGGCCAGGAAGGAACAAGGAGCTGCAGAAGATACGGGGGCTTTAGTGATTTCAACTTCGTCAGAGACTGACTCAGTATTTGCTCAAAACTGTGATGCAGCATAGGGCGAAATACCCGAATAAAACCAAGAAGGATTTCATGGACAAATGATTCGCAAGAAGTGGTTATGTTTTTTGTATCTTTGTG
The DNA here is from genome assembly GCA_023014485.1 of Bathynomus jamesi. Classification (NCBI taxonomy): domain Eukaryota; kingdom Metazoa; phylum Arthropoda; class Malacostraca; order Isopoda; family Cirolanidae; genus Bathynomus; species Bathynomus jamesi. The sequence goes on from JAJOZX010004423.1 coordinate 175,392, forward strand.
AAAATGTGTAGTGAAATGGTACTCGTTTGTTGAATAAAAATTCATGGACAGATTTTTGTTTAATTTTTTCCGTTTATGATCTGCCAGAGCATCAAACTGGGGACCCGTAAACTTTAAACTATTGAATTAATACTTCGGTTTATCAGTCTCCTCAGCAAATGGAACAAGGGGATCCATGTGGATTAAAATTTTTCCAAACTTTTAATTTATGAAACACCCTAATATATATATATATATATATTATTATATATATATATATATATATATATATATATATATATATATATATATATATATATATACATATATATATATATATATATTTACATTAATTTATTAAATAAAAAATATAACTACTACGCGCATGCGCAGTAGAGTCAATGCGTCGCTGTGTCACAGGCGTCTACATATTACGCGACAGATGCAGTTCAGTTAGTAGGGTGCAGGGTTGCCTGGTATCTTTATAAATAGAGCCAATTAGCAATTTTAGGCATGCATCATTTTCGTATTCAGTGACCCAAAATTAGTAAAGATTGACTACTTTTATTTCCGAAGCATTTTGGCTGTAGACCAGTGTTATAAAGAACCCATTTTTACGGTTCTTAGAGGTCCGGATGAGTGTGAAAAGGCAGGGGTAATTAGGGATGAAACCATGCGTGCCGCCCGGAGTGGGGGCCCTGTATTACACTATAGTAGTAACACTAGCCCCGGGTCGTTATGGTGCGGCCGAGGATGTTGTGAGACTTAAACGCAAGTTTAAAAAGCTCAAATCTTATGGCTGATTTAGTATACGAAATCGTAAACAAAGAAACCCCTGCACATACCCTGACCCTAAAATCACAGGATAATAGAAATAATAAAGACAAAGGATTGTTCCAAAATATAACCGAGGGCGATATGGACCAGCGCTCCAAAGAGATACTTTCACGAGGCACATGACTTGTCCAGCTTAATGTATCAGTTGAAATTGGACAAATTGGATGATGGCTATCCACCCCTGACATGTGCTATATTTAAAGCAAAATCGTGTAGCATCAATTTGTTGGGGATATCCATGCGCGTCTGCTGCGGATTGCACACATTTCCGACCATAGAGGGAAGAGTTGAGCATTACACATGACAAGCCCCATTATGTGAATGTTGCAACTAATCTATTAACCAATATCTCAACATATATAAGAAAGATTGAGGGAAAAAATTTCCCATTCGGTGATGGGAGCTTAACAGTGAAGCTACACTTTCGTCGCAATGAGTTATAATGACCGAAGGCCTTTCACTGTCTATCGAGGGTGAGATATCAGCGTGGGAGTGACTTGGATCCATTTTTTTCCCATACTACTACACACGGCTGTCCCAGTGCTGAAGAGGGGCGCCAGATACCTCGGGAGAAAAGCATTACAATCAGGTTTTAACGCGATAAAAGACATAAAGGGTGGAGCTAAACCTAAAGATGCTCTAAAAAAACATTTAAAACGTACACGGGACGAAATCATCAAAGATGCAAAGAGAAAAATGCGTGGTGGCGGGAAGAAGAGGGCTGTCCGGAAGAAGGGGTTACTAACACGTGGCGCTAAACGTAAAAGGACATCGAAAAAGAAGAAGTGTTCTAAGCGAATGAAACCTATGGTTGATAATTTTTGTAACTGATATAAGCTGAGGACATTGCTCTCACGAATCATAGCCTGATTACTACTTGTCGAGAGAGGTGGCACTATTTCTGACTCGTCATAGCACGTTTCATCCATCCGTGTAGCTCACAATGTTGTAAATCGGAGCTGTTCCTCTTTGATATGCCCCCAACACAAGTTTCCGTTGAGCACAGTGACTTTATTACAATTAACCTATTAAACACAATTAGTTCCCCGAGTTCCCCTATAGAATTTGTGATATCCACCTCAGGCCCTTACTTTTTTGATCCAAGCTGCATACACATGTACGCTAAACTACGTATAGCCCGTTCAGATGGAACGGACTGCGATGATAATTATTCAGCATACCCTGAAACTAACTTTCTACACTCCGTATTCAGTCAGTGTGAGTTGTATTTAAATCAGGTCAACATCTCGGCAAGAACGGGTTATTACCACCTACGAGCCTATCTGGAAAATGTCCTCAACTTTTCAAAAGAAGCGAAGGATACCTTTTTAACTGCCGAAGGCTATTATCAGACCAAAGACGAAAGTAGTATAAAGGATAAATTTAAAAATTCTAAAAGATATATGAGTGTTTTGGACGTCTGCTACAGACTTCACATTCCAGGAGAAACTGCTTATGAATGGGGTGGATATGAAATTAAAGCGCACCCGCACGAATCCTGAGCTCTGCATAAATCTGGGACCTGATCAAGAAGAGGCGCAAACCCGTTGTGATTCACATTATGGAAACATATCTGCTCGTACGGCGAGTGAAATTAAGCTCTGTTAAGCAACTAGAAATTGAAAAAAATTTAATACATGCAACAGTAAAATATCCAATTAACAGAGTACAGATCAAACTATACACGGTGCCCGCAGGGTTGGCCTCGAAGCAGCTAGAAAACGTGGCCCTGGGAGTTCTACCTAAAAGGTTATTAATTGGAATGCAGGATCACGCTTCGACGAATGGAAAATATAAAGAGAACGCCTTTAAATTCGAGAATTTCGGCCTTAAAAATATAACTCTATACGTTAATGGCGTTGCGTTGAGTGGGACTATGGATAAGGACTACTCATCAGACGCTATGTTCCCGCTTTGTGCGAGAGGTTATAGTAATCTGGCCCATATTTCTGTTGCTGTGATGAGCTTGGGATTGGCGTAACGGAGAAAGAATTTGTCGATCAATTTAACCTTAATCCGTTTGATATCACTCCCGACTTACTTGCTAGTGTAAATACACACTTAAGTTCCACAACAAAGTGTGAACATCTCAGTCAGATTGGAATTCGCCAACCCGATAGCGCGCCTATCTAGTATACCTCGAGTCACAACAAGCCCTAATTGAGTTCGACCGCATCAAGAACGTAGTCACTGACTTTTAAAATGGACGCGAATACACTCCAGAGAGTAATGAAAAGTGACCAAATCACACGATCCAAATTTATCGGTGTTTGCGAAGAATGAAACATTGACATCACCAACTACGAGAAAATGGGGGAATTATTGTCAATACGGACGTTGTTGGGGGCGAGGGGATTCATTGGTTTAAATATACTTTAAAAATAGGGAAAGAATATATTATTTCAATTCAATGGGGGACTCATCCCTGGAGTGACCCTGTTATTGTAAAATTTCTCGAACAGTTGCATGTCCCTGAAATTGTCTGGAATCCCCACCGATTACAAAGGATATTTTAGTAGTACTTGTGGGATGTATTGTCTTTCATTTCTCCTGCACATGTCACGTGGGAATGGATTTAAATTTTTTGTAAATTATTCGATTTGTGCGACACTGAAATGAATGCTGAATTGGTATGCAGACAGATAAAAAGCCGTTTTCCGTTTGTGTGCATTCGATGTATTGTGTAAAGTTTTATGCGTGTGTATATATAATTGTAACTATATTGTGTAAAATGTCTCCATTAATGTTATCTTATTTAATGGACGCTAGTTCTGTAAGCTGAATTGTACTAAAACATGATTTCCATCATTTAATAAACTGATTAAAATACAATGTGTCTTGTTCTTAACCAAGAAACAACTTACACTAGTTCCTCGATGACCTGACATTCGTTGGACAGGCTGTGAGCCAATACCATCCGTATTCAGGTCACTGGGTTGGCTGCGCTGTAAAACCTCGAAATCGCCGTCGACTATTTGCTTTTCTTCAAAGCTTGTCACGAAAAGTAGCTATAACACGATCGAGTTCCGCATCGGACACTTTAAGGAGAAATTAACTTGATTAGTTCATACATTTTCTGAATCTTTTTTAATTAAATCCAATTTTTTCATAAATCGAATTGTATTCAGTAAGCCTAGCTCAGTAGTAATAGAAACTAATGTATAATTAAAAATGAGGATACTTGCTATTTTAATGAAACATTTACAACAAAATGTGATGAGTAGAAAATGTATTATTATATATAGGCCGAAATAACCACGAAGGAGGCACAGAATAACCACCAGAATAACCACGAAGGAGACACAGAATGGATAATAATTAAAAGCCTATTCTTTTTCACCAAAATACATACAGAGGAACATATATACACACACACACACATATAAGCACACCGGACAAAAAATTAGTCACCCCTCTCAGAATGTACCTAATAACGTGTGACGGCGCCTCTGGCCTTGATAACCGCACGAATCCGGCGAGGCGGAGACTCTACGAGGTTGTGCATGTACTGAACATCGATTTGCTGCCACTCGTTCATCAGCCGGTCCCGAAGTTCCGCCAGAGTCCGTGGGTGTCTATTCCTGCGCTTCACTTTCTGTTTCCAGCCTGAACAACACCTTCGACGCATTCAGGATTAAAGGCTTCATTGGACCTGCGATGTACTCGTCGCCTCCCATCATTGGAGAACAAACAAAAACGGGACTCATCGGACCAAATTACACGTTTCCAATCTGCCGCAGCCCAGTTTTTGTGCCTCTGAGCCCATTTATAACGTGCCAATTTGTGACTTGCTGTTAACAGCGGCCTCTTCCGTGGTACCCTGCTCCAGATGTCCATCGCATGCAGTTCTCGTCGCAATGTCCGTTCGGAAATTGGTCGCTGGAGAACCTCATTGGTTTCTTGGAGCAATTGTTCTCTGGTTTGAAAACGATTTGCAGTTACTAGACGAGAAACATGGCGGCGGCCCCTATTGTCGAGAATTGTTTTCTGGCCACAGTTACGCCGTCGATTTTCAGTTGATTGCGAACTACACCACTCTTTGTAAACTCGCTGGACAGTACGCGTTGACACACCAACAAATTGGGCTACTTCAGACATTTTGTGTCCGTGGGCTCTGCCAAACACGATGGCTCCTTTTTGCCACTGAGTAACGGCTGCTTCACGACCCATTTTGCAGATTATATCCAACACACACTTTGTTCTTCACCACCTCACGAAACAGATCTGATCCTGTGTGCTACGTCACCGCTACTTGTCACTTACCAATGCTACATGAGCGCCCTCTGTGTGACCTTGAACTTCCTACTATTGGTGCTATTAGGGGTGACTAATTTTTTGTCCGGTGTGCTTATATATATATATGAAGAGAGAGAGAGAGAGAGAGAGAGCTGAAAGGTGTTACAAGAACACTAATTTACAACGCCGGAAATACTTTTATCCTAACTGTACATACTACGCAATGCCTACCATCACATGGTCTCGAGCCAAGGACCGTTGGAATTCTTTAAAGTTTTAGTAATTCCAACATTCACTCTCTAAATACTTAATAGAACACATTAATTACAGGAAGCCTAACACAGTATCCTTTAGTAAACACACATTTATATGTCAGGACACAACGTTGTATATATGGGAAGGGGGAGTTACAACAAGATAAAATGCCGATTAGGGCGTCCGGATCAAATAATAAACACAAAGCAACTAGCCTAACTGGGCTCAAAAGGAAGATTAGCTGGGTGTACTACGCATCGTCTGTCAACAACGGGTCCGGAACCCCTGGACAGAAATCCTTTTACTTCGTATGTTAATGAAACATTTACAACAAAATATGATGAATAGGAAATGTATTATTACATCCACACCATGTGTATATACATATATATATATATATATATATATATATATATATATGCCGAAATAACCACGAAGGAGACACAGAATGGATAATAATTAAGAACCTATTGTTTTTCACCAAAATACACACAGAGGAATATAATATATATATATATATATATAAATATATAAGTATAATAAACAAAAACGAACAATATATTAAAATGGCGCGACAATTAGCGATAATTAGCGAGAATTAATAGTGCAGTTACAATATATATTAAATTAGAAGATTATGAATGAAATTATATGAAGTATAAAAGTATGGACAATAAGTGAAATATAAAACGGTTAAAAGGTGAAACAGAATTGAAGGGGTTCTTACCAAATTGTTAACGTAATGAGAGGCTAATAGTACAGAAGATTGGGAATGGTTGCTTGTTGAAAATTTCCATATTAGAAAGATGGAGGCAGGAGGAGTGATGGTGGATTTCTTTTGAGTTTGAGAGTTTATTTGGCGATGTTTAAATTGAAAGCGGAACTGTAGTCTTTGAGGGTTGGCTGGATATTGAAGATATAAAGGGACTCAGACTCAAGTATGCGGAGGTCGATTAGTTGGTTGGCTGAATTAACGATTTTGAAATTGGAGGGAAGTAACGGGTGGTTGTGAAGGTGGCAATGATCCCTTATTGCTGATTTGGAGGGTTTATTCAAGGGCTGTGAAGTTCTTGTAGGAATCCGACGATGCTCGTCCACTCTCGTTTGATATTGGCGGATGGTACTGCCAATATAGTTCGCTTTGCAGCGAACACAATTAAAAGTGTAGATAGTGGACGAAGCAAGTGGCTGGGGTGTTTTTTCTTTATGGTTGAGGTAAGATTTGATACTATTGTTGTTGGTGAAGGCGAAATGAAATTTAATTTGGGGGTAAAGCGGGTTCAGTAGGAGACGGAGTTCTGAAAGTATTTTGTGGCCAATGTGGTCGAAATAGAGGAATGAAAAATATTGTACGTCTTTTTTAACAGTGGGAACTTTAAGGGGGGGTTGATAAATATTATTAAGAAAGTTTCTGGTTAAAGATTGCAACAGATGTTTTGGGAAGGAGTTATTAATGCTGAGGTTATGAATGAACTCAATTTCATGGTGAAAGGATAAGTATGAAGAGCATAGATGATAGGCACGGTGGATTAAAATTTTAATACTGTTTATTTTATATAGCGAAAGGGTGTGGCTTAGGAAATTAGCACCTAGGCCTGTGTACGTGGGTTTTCGATATATTTCGTGATATTTTCGTTAGTTTACTGTCAAAACTAACGAAAATATCACTAATCAATCGTCAAGGGCGTACAGTTGACCTAACCGGGCATTCAATTAATCGGGCATTCAATAAGTTTTACGTAGATTGCCCCTGTTGATTGTTTAAGTGTGGTTCTGCTAGTAATGCCTTATTTTTTATATTATTTTTTCCACTTTCATCTATTTTCTTGATACCATTTTTCATTTTTCTAAACTAAAATGTATTATTCTGAAATGTAATAAACATTAACTACATAAAAGGCTTTTTTTTTGTTTTTTGTCAGCCAGCCGTCAAATCGAAAAGATCCGACATCCGAAACACCGAGACCTACTCTCCAATGAGATAGGCTTACCGTAGAGTCTTCAGTAGCACCGAAACAGTGCCCCATTTCTACATATGCTGATAGGCCTAAACCAACTAAAAACGAACTGACTAACGCTACCCATTTTTTAAATTATAGAACACCCGCCTGAAGTCCCTTTTATCATTTCGCAAAAACTCGAGCGTAATGTCTATAGAGCGATTCGGGGCAAACCTTCAATATCTATTAACGCTCTCAACACAAACTCGAATGATGATTACTTATAAGTGTGGAACCTTAATATTAGAAGCCTTGCTAAAAATCATGATAACCTCAGAGATACATTATCTTTAATTAAAAAAGATTTTCATATAATTACACACGCGGAAGCCTTCATACGGAACCCGTATAAACATCTACAGAGCTATACATTTTTTGACATGTTCCGCACAGAAAGAAGAGGCGGTGGCATTCGTATTTACATCAAAACACCATAAAATACACAAAAATTGACCCACTCTGTACAGTAGAACTCCACATTGAAACTGTGCAGTAAATCCTACTCTTGCTAAAACCTCTCTCAACATGCTGGCAATATACAGACCATCTAACGCTAGCGCAAATAACTACATTAATACCTTACAGGATCCAATCAGTCATCAATCCCTGAAGGGCTCGCGCTCTTTCATCCTCACGGATTTTAATATAGACTTAATGAAAATTATGGAACACAATGATCAGCCAATGATATAAGATCTACATAACAAGGCCAACACGCCCCTATACTGACCTTACCAAATCTTCTCTTATCGACTACATGTGGTCAGATAGAGACCTACAATACATACGTTATACATACAAAGGGATACTCATTACAGGCATAACTGACCACACGTCACAATTAAAACGACAAACAAATTAAAGTAAACAAATGTTAAATTCAGAAAAACAAGGCATAATGAGCTTAATAAATCAAAACGAAATTAGGCGAAATAGGTTTCGACTTCATTGACAATCCACATACAGATATAAACATAAAATTTAAAAAGTTTCAGGAAATACTATGGCATGTTTTTAATGAATCCTGCCCAATCATTAAAAAGATATTCTTACTGTTCGAATCAACAATCCTTGGTTGACCCCAGGTCTAAAGACATCTATTAAGCAAAAATAAAAACTATATAAAAATGTGATGGAAAGTCTACTCCCAATGGAAGTTTACACTCACTATCGAAACCGGCTTAATTGGTTAATACACAAAGATAAAACTAATTACTATAAACATAAATTCGAAGAATACAAAGGCGATCTCAAACAATACTGAAACCTCATCAACAAAGCGTTAATAAAAACAAACAAGACCCTCTTCCCCTAAAAAGCTATTAGTAAATAAAGCGCCCATTCCGGACAAAATAAATATTTTAAATACTTTGAACGATTTTTTTCAATGAAATGGGAGCCACCTCACCTCCAATATCCCACCCACAGTGCGGCCTTTCGATACGTACCTAGGTCCCCCGTTACCACACTCTCTCTTCCTATCCTCAACTACGACACAGGATCTAATGACAGCCATGAAACAAATAAAAAATAAAATTGCACGCTAGACACAATCCCAAACAGAATTTACAAAGAGTGGGCAAATTTAATTGCGCCCAAGCTTTCGAAGCTCATAAACCTACCCATTCAAAATGGTGTCTTCCCAGCCTGCCTAAAAAAGGCTAGAGTATGCCCTATCTATAAATTGGAAGATAAAACTTCTCCCTCAAACTACAGACCTATTTCCATCCTCCTAACACTCAGTAAACTATACGAGAGAGTAATATATAATCAAATAATAAAATTCATTTTCAAATACAAAATCATACACAAACAACAGTTTGGCTTTCTAAGTAAACACACGACTAATGACACAATAACCGCAATATTAGAGGAACTTCATAACAATTTCCATGACAAAAAAACTTAAATTATCATCCAACTAGATCAAGCTAAGGCATTTGACACACTTTTTACACACTACCACTCCAAACAACCACCAACAATGAACTCCAAAGTGTTTATATAATATATATGGCTTAATGCCAACAAACTATCCTTAAATATTAAAAAACTCGGCTTATACAGGGTGTACATAAAGACAGGATCTATTTTTGTGAAGCACTTGGAAATTATATGGAATTCAATCATAAAATGATAAAGTGGTAACATTTATTAAATAATTAAGAGTAGGATTCGACGTGACGCCCATCAGTATTCCTGCACAGCTCAAATCGTTCCGCAGCATTTCTAAACACATTCTGGAGCATTTGTGTGGTTATGTTATCTGCAGCAGTTCGTATACGTGTACGTAAGTTTTCAAGACTCGTAATCTTCGTCTGATAGACGTGCGATTTGATAAAGCCCCATGCAAAGAAATCTAAAGGGGTTAAATCTGGTGATCTCGCTGGCCAAGGTCTGTTGCTTCCGCGTCCGATCCAGCGATTTGGAAAACGTCCATTTAAATAATCCTGAACAATTTTGGCATAGTGGAGAAGTTAAACATGTCAACAAGATTTTTATAAATCTTGGATATCCCGAAAGTTTTATTATCAAAACTTTGCAACTGGTTAAAAGGAAGCATTACAGTTTGTCTAACAAAAAAGTAACTCATCAGAACATTCTTACACTTCCGATTTCAAATGTAGAGGAGTTAAAAAAGTTTTCTGCAATAAATGTCCAATTAGTTTCTTGTGCTTCATGTACAGTGCTTACAAGAAGTCTCACGCCTCTGTCTCGTCCCAAGCTAGTCTGTCAGGTATAACATGGGCGATCCTTATGGTAGCGGAGGTGTATTCGGATTGATGCACATAACTGCTCTAACCCAATCAATGACGTCCATTATTAGGTCACTTCTGCTACATTTTAGTGTTTAAAATACGAATGATTAAGAAGCAGAATGAGCAAGTTTCGGAATGTTGGGATGGTTATGGAGCAATCCTAGTCATCATAATATTAGCTGGGCATTACATTATACCGTTTCAATATATACTGTAGACTATAGAGAACGAATAATTCGGCAAATATCCCAAATGATGGCATGATACCTAAGTTATTTTGACGCAGGTCTAAATTATTTGCTCAAATGCAATTACTGATATTAAGTAATTGTTGGGAATTGTTGTCAATATTGTTGTTTGTGATACATATCCTACGTGAAGAATCTAATGACCAAATTCCTCAGTGAACCTCTCACGCACTCGCATTTTGAGGAAGTCACGGTGTTCTTACTAATACATAGTTTAGCCATTGTTTTCAGTGGTAACCTATTAAGCGAACTATGTTAAACCTATTCCATCTTATGAAAGTCATTAGTCTAAAGCAAGACTGGTGGGCCGTGAATCAGAGAAATTTGCATTTGATTTGTTCATCGTAATTATTACGTAATATAGTATACTGTATATAGTAATATATGAGTTTATTGGTAGCATATCATATGACAATTCCCATAAACATGTGATGACCTCGATGTTGCCAGTTTTTATTTTTTTCCTGAAACTATTACCTTCTCATAGTTTGTTTCAACAATGCATATATTATCATCTCCACGAGCGTAGACATTGCAAGAAAAGATTCTAACTAAGGATAAGTAAAGTTCTTTCATGGTCACAATATATACTTTTATAGATGTCAAACATAAAAACATAATAAAATTCTATATTAACATAAATATATATTCGATACACATTTACGTCATGGCTTTAACATCAGTATTTCGTATAGCTTCCTCCAGCATCAATAATTTCTTGCAATCGTTGCGGCATAGAAGAGGCCAGATTGTAGGGAATGTTTGGTGTTCGGCGTAAGCTCTCCCAACTATTCCTCGTGTGAGCTAAAAGTGCTTCAAATGCTCTTTCATTGCGTTGCTCCCATTCGTTAATCATTATTGCCCAAAGGTTTTCAATCGGATTCAAATCAGGAGAACGTGGTGGCAGAATTAGATTAATAATCTCTGGCTGATCTTCGTACCACACTCTCACAACGTTACTCCTATGAATGGGACTGTTATCTTCCATTAAGTAAAATGGTTCCGGTGCTGGAACCAGATACACACGAACACTGGGTAGCAGCACCTCTTCCAGTACCTGGCAATATTGCTGTCCAGTAAAGCGTCCATCCACTTGAGTCAATTCTCCGACACCATAGCCAGACATCCAGCCGCACACACCGAGATTGATGTGACCACTACGTTTGCTCGGGAAAACATTTCCTTCTTCATAGCGTTTTCTGCGCTGCCTCCAACAATGCAGGGAACCATGAATATCTGTTGAAAATGTTTTTTCGTCACAGTACACAACTTTTCTCCAGAATTCTTCCTCCTGCGGCAAGTATTGCAAAGCAAGTCCCATCCGCGCCTCTTTACGCTCAATCGTCAATGCAGGTTTTACAGCTGAAAGGCGAGAAAAATACCCTGTCTCGTGAAGTCTATTGTTCATTGTATTTGCGCTACAACGATGGTTCAAGTCTCTGTAAATATGCGTCGCTGGAACAAACGGATGCTCTTTGGCATGATTAACAATCGCAGCATCTTCCTCTTGAGATGTTGAACGAGGAGGACCCGACCTCGGCAAAGTAGAGATTGAGGTTTCTGCTTCATACCGATGAATCCACCGTTCCACAGTGCATCGATGAACGTCTAGTCGTCTTGATATTTCTTTTATTGGCACATCATATTCATGCAATGTCACCATTGCTCCCCGCATTGCCTGGGTCGTCTCGTGGTGCACAGACGGCCTTTCCATCTTTGTGTAAATGGCTTATGTGAAGCGTGCTGGGACGATAAAGGAAATGAGGATACCATGCACCCCTTCTGAAATTGATTTCGGTTGTGAAGGGTACCAACCCTTCGAATGGTAATAATAATCAGCCAATTTCCTATTTTGTTGAACATATGCATAAAAAATTCGTCTTAAAAACCAAGGATCCAAAGATTGCCAGCAATAGTTTATATCCCGACTGAATATAGTCACCCATCAACAGTATATTCATATTTTATTTCCATAACTACTCATGACTACTCTGTCATAGTAAATAACCTTATTATGACTTAGGTAGTAGTGGTAATTCTGAGTGGCGGCCTCTAGCCACATACGTTAAACCTATCAGTGCGTCTAAGACCAGACTCTTCTGTTTCTGTCAATTCATTGTTAGTTTAAGGTATTTTGCTCTTTGTCTTTCTAGGTCTAGGGCATTAAAATAAATATTTCAGTTTGTGTTTAGCATTTCATATGAATTTCTCTCCTCTCCCTTAACCCATCCCCGCGTTCATTTTAGCCCCCTCTCTCCCTTTCCTCCTCCCTTCGTAATTCCCCACCCAACCTCGTTTCCTTCGACATAGCAACGCTTACCTCCATCCTCATTGCACTTCCTTCATTAAACGTATTATCGCTTTTACTGTCCCTTCCTTCCATCCTTCAATGCCAGCGTTCTTAAACCTAGCACATAAATTATATAATATGGAATCTAACACCTTAGATCTCTACGCATTCATGTTACGTGACGACGCCTGTGTCTTAGGGGAATCTAAGTGTTGAAAGTGGGCTTGGGGGTAGTCTATAGATTATTACAGATGACCTTGAACGCTCCAACTATTTGAAAATGATTATTTATGACGCACATCATATGGCATAATATACACATGAATTTAAGTATCTCTTACACTATAGGAATCGAATTGAATCCTACCAGAGTTAAAAAGTCGCAAAATATGATAGATTAGTTTGTATTAAGAGGTCACTAAGAGAAAAGGATTTGGGGTAGAGCGGAAGGCAGAAAGTATATTTTCCCCGAGTTTCCGTTATTATTAACGTTATATAGATACATTGCCGATGTCCCTGCTGAAGACCTCTGATGGGATGCGGTGTGATCAGAGAGAGAGAGAGGGAGAGAGAGAGAGAGGGAGAGCTTTTAAATCACACCTTTTAAATGGTTTGTGGTTAAGGGCTTCACGTATGTTATTTTAGTCCACGGTAGTTTATGTGGAGGTGTTAACGTAACTTGCACTTGGGACTGTTAATTGTAAGACAACTACCATAGCTGGGACTGAGACACGTTATCCCCTGCATACTCTATATATATCTATATACAGTATGTCTATATATAAATAGATAGAGTGATCAACACAAAGATAGATGTGGACGTCATTGATTGGGTTGGAGCAATTATGTGCACCAATCCGAACACACCTCCGCTGCCATAAGGACCACCCATTTTATACCTAACAGACTAGCTTGGGACGAGACAGAGGCGTGAGACTTCTTGTAAGCACTGTACAATAGGTGTAGCTCACATATACTCTCACATATACTTGTAAAGATCACATATGCTCTCTTTCTAAAACAGCTTTTAAGAGGCTAGCCGTGCTGTAAAAAGTAAAAGTTAATTCTGCCTATGAGTCCAGCCTTCTGAGACACCCTGTACACAATAAATCCTTCTTCTCTTAACATTTTTGGTGTTTCATTTTCGCGTGACCTTTCCTGGAAATATTATATATGCTCTCTTTCTAAAGCAGTTTCTAAAAGGTTAGGTGTGCTTTACCGCAGTTTCTTCATCCCCACTCAGTTGCTTTCTCTGTACAGAGTCTTGTCCGCCCTTGTATGGAGTACGCTTCTCATATGTGAGGTGGCTCAACCCACACAGCTCTACTTGACCGGGTGGAATCAAAAGCTTTTCGTCTCATCAATTCCCCGCCTCTTACTGACTATCTTTAATCTCTCTCTCTCCGCTGCAATGTTGTCTCACTCTCTCTTTACTATCCCTATTATAACAGCCACTACTCTTCTGAACTTTCTAACTGTATGCCTCCTCTTTAAGGAGAGCACGCAGCACCAGACTTTCAACACATTCTCATTCCTTTATCCAACTCTCTAACGCAAGGGTTAGTCGGTATTTTCAATCTTTCATCTACTCAACCGGTCAACTCTGGAACAATCTTCTTGAATCCATCTCTCCCCTGTTTATGACCTCCAACTTTAAAACGCAGTGTGTGCATACATCGCGAAAACCGTGGACCTTGACTTTAGTTCTCTTCTTCTATGGGAAGGGGGGGGGCTGCTTTTGTGAGCATTCATTTGGCCTCTCCTTCCTGCATAAAAAAATACGCACAAGCCTATATACTGTATATACATTGTACACACATGACCATTATACATTCAGTTAAATGCAGAATACTGAAGTTAGTGCACTAGTTTTAAAGAGATAGAGACAGAGAGAGAAAAGTACATAGAGTTTATCTGTTTTAAGCTACAAATATGTTTAGAAATTACGTGGACCTGTTGAAGATAAGGATCTAATCGCACAATCTACAGTAGAGTATAATTCGGTTTTCTGATGTAAGCGTTTGATTGTCATGTGTTAAAGCGGTGCTGTATTTGGGAAGATAATATTTTGTTTTGGGTGGTTTCTGGTGCAGTACTATGGACGATCTGATACATATATGAGGCAATGTTTAATTTGTAGATTTCTCCTAGCTTGGAAATTTTTAACTCGTGGAACATTTAATCTTTACTTTCATTATGCTTGTTCGATTTATAGAGTTTCCTAATTAATCTTTCTTGCATTACCACTAATGGCTGTAACGATAATTGACGTGTGCTTCCGTAAAAACTATTGCAGTATTGTCCTTGATGGAGCCAGTTTCAAACAGCTTTTTCTCCTAGCGTAATACCGTCTTGTTTGGTGGTATGCAACCTTATGGAATCTTGTGTTGAAATCATTCTGATATCATGCATCGTTTTGCCAGTATGTGATCTTTTATGAGCCCATGTGCTCATCACTATCCTTTCCTCTAGAGTGTAAGTGGATTGGTCTGCCATTGTTCACACAACTCTAATACCTGTAAAAGAAAAGAAAAGTCAGTGACACATATAAATTCAATTAATCACACAAAGATAAAATTAGTATTACAATATGTACATTTTGTAGGGGGTGACGGACTTTTCGAACACCCTGTAGGTGTGGGCACACCATGGTGAAGTATATGGATTGAAGAACCTCTTTTGGGAGTGCTGCACCTGCTTTCGTAATTGTGAATGAGACCTTGGCTATTTTGTTACATAGATCTTCAGTGTGCTCTTTGAATGAGAGGCTTGAATCGATGGTAATTCCCAGAAGTTTGGCCAATTGCACTAACTGAGATGAGAACCAATGAACATAAGCGTCCACGTGTGTGGCTTTCTCTACCCTTTAAAAGGCGGAGATTTCACAACAACATCAAGGAAAGGCAGTTGGCCATCACTTTCTTATTCCATCGTAAATCTAATTGAAGGAACCATTTGATTTAATTAGTCTAGAACGAAGAGATGTTAATATCATGAGGTACAATGTCATAAACGTCATCAACATTACGAAGCCATATAATCCTTTGATCTAATACACTTGGGAGGAATTTTCTTTCCAAAAGTGCAATGAACTCATACTTAGATCCTGACGCTAATTAAAGAACTGATCTGAAATGCATATGTGATAAATATAGTTTTTATAAGACTAATAAATATTCTATGGATGAGGCAATGGTAATTCTGTCCAGGAAGAAATGAAATAATATAGAAATGCAGAGTAAGATCGACTGGTGCCTTAGCGAAGAAAGAGACCAGGTCAAAATTCACAAGAGGGTTTTTTTTTTTGAGAAAGATTTGACGAAATTTTCGACAGCCACTGGGTTAAGTTGTTGGTGATGTTATTTCCATTCGAAATTATAGGTCTTAGAGATGTGTACCATGTTTATGAATCTTTGAAAGTACGTTAAAATAAAACAAGGCGAGAAGATAGGATGTAAACGTTTTAATTAATTCAGAATGACCTACCAGTTCTTAAATCTTTATTAAAAGCGTTCTGTAGTGCCTTAACCTCTTAACGACCGAAGTTTTTGTAGGGTTAAGTTATGAGTGCGTGTATGGGAAACGGTACCAATTCGGGTGCTCTTCCAATACGTGCTCTACCGTAAAATTTACATTCCAATATGTGCTAACTAACAAAAATATCACGACCTAACCTAACCAATCGTCAAGGGCGTACAATTGACCTATTGTCTACTTATGCCCTATCAGTCTATCATCATTCTATGGTTACTCGTGTCTATATTACACACACAACCTATTGTGTGACGAATGATATGTGTACACTACTTTGTGCAGACGTACATGTCCCTTGACGATCATGATCACGTACATGTAAACACATCCACATGTATTCTTTTCACTTTTTCTTTTAACCGCGTTCACCTCTCGCAAGTTGTTTATTATTGCTGATACGAAGGGTTCGAATTCACAAGCAAGCATCTGAATTCGAAACCGTCTCTCTCACTTCTGTTACCAATTTATAACGTTAAGATGTTATGTACCCGGGTAATATACTATATTGTTTCCCTGCCAGGCCACTGGTTATTATCTACTTACGGCACATAGTTATCCACGTTCTCATTACCTGTACTCACTATTTCTACCTAATTGTCATTCAAATTCCGTTGCTTATGTGTTACGTTATCATTAATGCCCGTGTACTTCCAAATGAAAAGTACACCGTATTTTTCTCTGCTTTCCTCATCGCTGGCTAATTATAATTAGACTTTCAAATGATGATAACCAACCATTCCTCTAATAATATTAGACATAATTTGGCGTAATTATTGTTAACTATAAATATATATAACATTGTTGTTAATCCCCTTTAAATTATAAAACAACGGAGAACTCTCCGTCATTATCTAAATTGTATTACCTATTCAGATTACTTCAGTATTAGATATGTTAATTAACAAATTGTTAAAATTGTAATTAACGGTAATTAATATACTTAATATAATGTAAATTATGGAGTACTTAATGTACTCGGTACATGTCGGCACCCCGACTTTAGGTCACCATCCAAAAGTGTATACCTTACAAAAACTAGTATTTTTTTGTTAACTTTTTGCTTAAATATGATATGCTTAACGTCCGAATTCTTCAACCCTCCAGCTAAAGCGGGAGCTTGGCCTTCAACTGCACTCCCCCCCCAAAATTCGGACTTCTTTGTTTCTTATATGGTAGATGAGATCATTCCTGCCGTAGCCCTCGCCCGAGGAGGCTAAGCCCTCCTCGCTGTAGATTCCTGCCGTAGCCTTTGCCCGAGGAGGCTAAGCCCTCCTCGCTGTAGATTCCTGCCTGAGCCCTTGATACGAGAGGTTGCACCTCTCCCGCTCTAAATCCCTGCCCGGGGCCTTTGTTACAAAGGGTTGCTCCCCTCTCATTTTTAATTCCTACCTTAACTATTGTCAAACGGGGTCGAACCTCTACCCCTGTAAATTCCTGCTTGAGCTGTTGTTGTAAAAGGTAAAACCTCTCCCCCTGTAAACTTCTGATTATCAGTGCCTCGTTCTGTATATACTTTGTGAATAAAAATTTATGAGTGAACTAAAACTCCAATTTTTGAAGTGAAGTGTTTCCATTCACCCCTTCGGGAAAAAAACTTGGTAGAAACTGTTTTGTAGCAACTCGGATGCTCTCGGCTAAGGCCGAGCTAAACCAACAAGGACCACCCTCGTTGGATCGTCCAAAGTGAATTCATCTTAAAAGTCGCAGCGAGCAGAGGCCTGTGGAAGCTGCGTGACATAAATAATGATTTTTTGTGCTGCCAAATTTTATAATAATAGGTGTGTAAGAGGTAAGAAAAATTCGTAACTGGTATCTCAGCTGTGACGTCGTCCTGGGGGTTGCAGAAATAGGGAGATAAATGGGAGAATAACTTGGCATTGAAAACTGGATTTTTTTTTAGGATGGATGTTCGGAGAATCAGCCAGACTGCCAGACTGGCTGGACGCAAGCAAAAAATGCGTGATCTGTATGACTATATATTATTTTGTTTATACTTACGCAGAGGATCTCTGCATGCATGCTAGTAGTATGCCCGCAAAATGGACGAGTGCAGAGCAATTGCAATGTTGATCAATTGTTGCAAAGGGGGATAGGGGTTGGCACCCGGGGTTGGCCCCTGAGGGTGACACACAAAAAAAAAAAAAGGGTATGCAAGCAAGGGTTTTTCTCTCAAGGATTATCCCCCAAGTTGCCACCAAAATCAAACCAAAGACATTTACGGGTGATCCCCTGAAAAGAGGAAACAATCTTATACAAATGCAGATAAGAGGTAATGTTCAGTTAAAAGATACTTTATTATTCACACCTTGTAAACTAGCCAAGCTACCCAAGGTGATGGGTGTAGCTGCCGAAGTTTCAAAAGGGTATTTCCCTTACAGTTTCCTCACTAGCAACACTTTAAATTACGTAGGACTACCTCCCCTCAAACAGTACTTTAACTACACCAACGAGTGATAGTGAGCGTGAAGATTTTGACCGTTACTACAACAGTTTTTAATGAAACTATTCCATAAAATATAGCTGATGAATGTGAGCGTTATTGCGTGAATGATGTACGCGTGCTAAGAGTATGTTTCCAGGCCTTTAGAAGGATGTACATAGACCGTTTCAACTGCGATCCGCTGCAAGTCGCAACCACAATCGCCTCATTGTGTTTACGGTGTTCAAGAACAATTTCATGTCTAAAGACACTTCGCCGTCATTCACAGAAACAACCCTCGCAGTTATGGGCACAAGGCTATTTACTGGCTCATACACATACAACAGCAGACTGGAGTATACATAAAACACGCCCGCAGCATGGGAGAAGTATCCATTAAGATCAATGGTCGTGTTTTTTGGGTTGATGGTCTAAGCCAGTGATGGCGAACCTATGACACGCGTGCCAAAGGTGACACGTTGCTGTTTTTTGGTTGACACGCCTAAACTGACATTTCTATCGTCCAAAAGTTAAACAAAAACTATAAAGAATGAAAACACTAGGCAACAAAGATTTTGTTACAGAAGACCAAATAGGTGCTCCTAGCTAATTTCGGTATGCGAATTTCAAATCTATAATTAGATTTTTTCTATCACGTCTAGATTTTGTGTAAAATGCAAATCACTTTTAGTAAAATTTTCTACCACGTCCAGATTTTGGTTTTAATCGGCTTAATGCCAGTAATATGAAACTTGCTTTTCAAGGTTAAAGCAATTTTTTTTGCCAACTATATACAAATTCGAACAATTTTGATAAATAAAATTTATCCCGAGTTGGCAACACTGAGTCAAGAGCATAGTAACGGGCAACGGCCCAACGGTCAGTCGCTACGTGACAGTCAAGCAGAACGGTTGTTGAAGCTCTCTGCTGATGAGCAAGTGACAGGTTGTGGTGACTTGTGTGTTTTTATAGCATTTGTTTTGTACTACGGTGTGTATTTCTTTTTATTTTGCACATCGTAATAATTACTTTCTACGTTTTTTCAGATATTGTATGGTAATTCAAAATGGCATCAAATAGACGTGCTTGTGTAAATTACCCAGACAACTTCTGCTTTGTCTGTGGACAATATACACCTAAGCCACAACGTAGAAACATAACAACAAAGATTAAACTTGCCTACAAGTGTTATTTTGACTGTAAGTTAGGAGACCAACAGAGGGACTGGGCACCACATATTTGCTGTGCACAGTGCAATGCAATGTTAATAGCTGTGGATGAATGGTAAAAGAAAAGCTATGCCGTTCTCAGTCCCCATGGTTTGGCGTGAGCCGAAAAATCACTTCAATGATTGTTATTTTTGTTTGACAAAGATTGCTGGTTTCACAAAGAAAAACAAATCAAAGATCACGTACCCAAACTGCGAATCAGCAATGAAACCAGTACCACATGATGAAACAAATCCACCACCAGTTCCACCAGCAACGATAACAGACAGCAGTTCATCTGAAGATTCTGCTAGTGATATAGAAACAGGGAAAGATGGCATATATGTTCCAGATGCAAATATTTCCCCACATTTGTTAAGTCAAGCGGAGTTAAATGACTTAGTGCGCGATTTGGAATTACCAAAAGAAAAGGCAGAGTTGCTTGGTTCAAGACTTCAAGAATTTAATCTTCTCCAACCAACACCAAAGTTTCCCATTTCCGTCATCGCCATTTGCAGTTTTCATCATTTTACTTACAGGAAGAAAACGTTTGTTTCTGCCACGATATCAGTGGCCTGATGCAAGGGATTGGCTGTCGCTATGATCCAAAAGAATGGAGACTGTTCATTGACTCTAGTAAAGCTAGCCTTAAAGCTGTATTACTGCACAACGGCAATGAAAAACCTTCAATACCTGTAGCACATGCCACTGGCCTTAATGAGACTTATGAATCGATGAAACTGCTGCTAAGACTCATCAAATATAAGGACCACACATGGAATATTTGTGGCGACCTTAAAGTTGTATCATTACTTCTTGGGTTACAGTTGGGCTACACAAAGCATATGTGCTTTTTGTGTCTATGGAACAGCAGATATGACAAGAACCACTACAAAAAACATGATTGGCCATCTAGAACTGAACATGTTGTTGGTAAATACAATGTGAAACACCCAGCACTTATTGACCCTCAGAAAGTACATCTTCCACCACTTCACATTAAACTTGGCCTTATGAAAAATTTCGTGAAGGGTATGGATCATCAAGGTAGTGGTTTCCAATATTTAAAGGATAAATTCAAAGGAATATTGACAGATGCTAAGCTAGAAGCTGGAGTTTTCACTGGACCACAGATCCGCAGTGTCATCCACGACTCATCGTTTCCATCTAACCTAAATGAGAATGAACTAGGAGCATGGACATCTTTCGTTGAAGTTGTCAAAAATTTTCTTGGAAACCACAAAGCTGAAAACCACCGTAAACTCGTAGAAAACATGCTTAAATCTTATGAAATAATGGGATGCAGAATGTCTTTGAAAATTCATTTTTTACATTCTCATCTTGACTTCTTCCCGGCCAACCTTGGGGCTGTAAGTGACGAGCATGGTGAGCGCTTCCACCAACAGATCTCAGTTATGGAAAACAGATACCAAGGTAATTTCAACCCAAATATGATGGGAGATTATTGTTGGTTCCTGCAGAAGGAGAGCTCGTCATCCTACAAGCGACAAAGGAAGAGGACACACCAAAGTTTCACTTAAGAACAGGAATTTGCCTTTCAGTAGTAACAACAAAATACTAACGCGCTTTGGGTGGATGGTTGGGCGCAGGGGTGGTAACTCCGCCAGCGGAATTCCGCTGTCTGTCTTAAGCCAGAATAAAGGAGGAAAGACATCCCTGTTCACTAATTATTTAAGTATGCTTAACATAAAACGTGGCACGGAAAAGTAGCTTAGACGGCTTTCGTAATAGAAAAAAAATGAAAAATAGGGGTTTTCGGTTACACAAAATCTGGACGTGATAGAGAGATTTTGATATCAGATCTGAAATCAGCATCAGCGCTTTAGTAGGAATCAGTAGTTCACGTGTCTGTAACAAAAAAAAAGTTCAAATTTGTTGCCTAGTGAAATCGATCAAATCAAGAGACGTTTTTAATTTCATCTAATTAAATAGGAAATGATTATATATATTTTTTTGGTAAATAAACATTCAATTCTCTATATTTGATGGTTATTTAATTACATATTACTGTGGTTGGATTTGAATTGAAATAAATTACCATTATAAATAGTATAAAATTAAGCATTAATTTTGGCTGGCAACTCTGAATTATGTATTCATAATTCAGAATTTGCAACCCTGATTTCTTCTTTCTCTGTCCTTAGTCGAGCCATGGCGTCGTTTTACACAGGCATTTTGATTTAATGAGTCTAATTAAGTCATTATTAATCACTGTTGTGTAGTGTTATTTTTCATTATTAATTAATATTAAGTGTTTGCTGGTGTTAATTATTAGTATTAAGTGTTATTGATATTATTGTGTTGGAAAATGAAAATTTATCTCCATTAACATTATTAACTGTGGTACCGTTGAAACTAATTAGGCCTAACGTTAATTCATCGTTTTACTTGTTCTAACATCCATTTGTCACATTAAATATTTGTGTTAACGATTTTGGATTGCTATTGTTTTTTAATATTTCAGCCTTATCATAATGGCGGAATCAGTAAACAAAAAAATAAAATTGTCAAAGAAAGGAAGCGGAAGGAGTTTCCAAGATTGGTGGACTGAAAAATATGGCGTTATTGATAAGAACGACAGAGCTCTATGCATCCTGTTTAGTGAAACAGTTGTGAGCAGAACTT
Organism: Bathynomus jamesi; assembly: GCA_023014485.1. Lineage (NCBI taxonomy): Eukaryota > Metazoa > Arthropoda > Malacostraca > Isopoda > Cirolanidae > Bathynomus > Bathynomus jamesi. The sequence continues at coordinate 197,803 of JAJOZX010004423.1, forward strand.
GGGATGTGAAAAGGCATTTCGACACTAACCATCAGTGGCTTCTAGAAAAAAGTGAGCAAGAACAATTTACTTAAATTTGTAAGTGGGCCTTCAAATTTAGTGTCTGCAAGCTTCAGTATTTCACACACTATTGTCCAGCATGGAAACTCACTTAGTGATGGAGATTTCGTTAAGGAAGCTTTTATGAAATGTGCACCATTTTTATTTGATGACTTTCAAAATAAAGCAGCTATTATTCAGCGTATTAATGAATTACCAATTAGTAGAAATACTATTAAAGACAGTGATGAAGATGAACTCTGATATAGAAAATCTAGTGAAAAAAGACTTAAATGCATGTGATTTCTTTTCTATTTGTCTCGATGAGACCACCGATGCTACGTCATCGGCTCGATTAGCTATTATTGCTAGATATCCCAGTGGCAATGCAATATATGAGGAATTACTTAAGTTTGAAAATTTGCCTCCGAATACAACAGGAGCAGATATATGTGAGATTGTTGTTAGAATGCTTCGTGATAAACAGATAGATATGTCAAAAATAGTGTCAGTTACGACAGATGTTGCCCAAAATATGGTTGGACGATATGTTGGATTTGTGAAACAATTTACAGAAACTGTTGGTCATCCGCTTCTATGCTTTCACTGTATTATACATCAAGAGGTATTGTGTGCATAGGTAGGTTTAAAAGAAGTTAATGATGCAATGGCAATTGTGACAAACATAGTCAATTTGATAGCTTCACGGGCTTTGCACAAACGAGAATTTATGTCACTGTTAAATGAAGTTGATTCAGTTTATAATGGATTACTTATGTATAATAATGTGCGATGGTTAAGTCGCGGTAAGGTACTTGAACGTTTTGTGGAATGCCTAAATGAAATCAGGCTATTTTTAAGTATGAAAAATATAGAACAGTTTCCTCAATTAACTGATGTGGCTTGGCTCAGTAGACTTATGTTTTTCACTGATCTGTCATTACATCTGAATGAACTCAATATTAAATTACAAGGTTTTGGAAAAACTATTGATGTAATGTTTGGCTTGATCAAAGGCTTTGAAAGCAAGCTCAACATTTTTAAACGTGACTTGGAAAGTAGAAATTATAAGTATTTTCCTAGGTTGAAGAAACATTTTGATGAAATGAAGTGCCAAGACAGAGACGACTTGGAACAAGCTCGAGAACAATTTGTTGAAATTTTAAACTCTATAATTGAGCAGTTTTCAACAAGATTTGTGCAGTTCAGAGAGTTAGGAGGAACAATAAATTTTATAAAATATCCTGATAAAGCTGTTTTTACAAATCTGAAGTTAGATTTGTTTGACTGGTTAGATTTAAATGACTTTGAAATGCAGTTAGCAGAGTTTCAATCCAGCTCTATTTGGAAGCAAAAGTTTATTGATCTTAGATCTGAGTTAGAAACACTCGAGCGAGACTGCTTGCAGGGATTTGTGAATAATAATTCTGACAATGAAATTCTGAAAGTGTGGAACTGGATCCCGGAAACTTTTGACACTCTTAAAAGACTTGCCAAAGCTATACTGACATTTTTTAATAACATCAAAACGGACAAGAGAAACAAATTGGTTGATGATGTCAGTGCTGCTTGTGTAGCATTAAAATGTACGAATTACACACCCGTTATAAAAGAGCTTTCTTCAAGAGTACAGCAACAAAGAAGTCACTAAATAACAGGTAAAATTGTAGTTTTTATTTTAAAACATTTTATTGTCATTTATTTTTATTTTTCCTGTATTGATCAAATGAGCTAGAATAGATAGTTTTATTATTATAATTGCGATGTTCCTTTGATAACAGTGATCGTTTATGTATGTGACACGCCACTTGAATATGATCACGAAAATGTTTAATTTTTGACAACCAGGGTTGAAAAGGTTCGCCATCACTGGTCTAAGCGAAGACTGTGCCACTGGTGAGAAGACTGTGTACTCCTTTAACGGTTGCTGGTGGCATGGATGCCCACGTCCTGAGTGTGAAATCGTAGGAGATATCTACGGTAGATCTCCTGCCGACAGTCTTGCATGGACCCGCACCTGCGATCAGCTTATAGGTGCCTAGTTCACTCACAAGATCTTGTAGGAGCATGAGTATGATGCACGAATGGAAACAGATGGACAGTACCGTGAAGAAATAAACACGATAAAGTGTTCATTCAGTAGTGTTGGATCCTCTCAAATGCGGTGAAAGCTTGTTCGGAGGGCATACAAACCCATTCAAGCTATACTTTCCACCTACGGAGAGTGTGAAACTCCATTACTACGACTTCTGTTCTTTATATCCCGACGTGATGAAGAATAGTCCGTACCCCGTAGGTGCACCTGAAAAACTGGTGGGACCTGACCTGCCCACCATCGAGGTGTTCTCAACAAATCTGAACAGGTACTATTTCGGCCTTTCCTTCGTAGACCTGCTTCCTCTTCGCGATTTATGGATGCCGATCTTACCCATCGTTATAGATCACAAGCTCATGTTTCCCCTGTGCGTAAAGTGCGCAGAGGAGAATAATGGGTCCTGTAATCATACAATCAACCACCGGAAGATCAGAGGTATGTATATACAAGTCCTGAGCTGTTCCTAGCCATCCGCCATGGTTACAGAATATTGAAGATATATGAGGTGTGGAGGTTTCAGAAACTCCCCAACCTTTTCACGCCGTATATAAATATTTTTTTGAATGATAAAGTAGAAGCATCAGGCTACCCGCGGGGTTGAGAGCGAGGGTGAAAAATCGGCTTATATTCAGCGTTACCGTAACCGTGAAGGGATACAACTTGACCGGGCCCAAATTGTTAAGAACCCTAGCAAGCGCTTTAGTGCAAAGTTGTGCCTAAATAGTCTTTGGGGCAAGTTTGCACAGAAAACAGGTAAGAGGAACGTTCACCTAGCACAAAGTTATAACGAGGTGTGCGATTATGCCATTGCCCCCGATAAAGAAGTTATGGAGATCGTGACTGTTGGTAACACGTATATAATAAAGTATAACATCACCGAACTGGCCACAGATACCTCACGTGTTACAAACATACCTGTAGCCAGCTTCACAACGGCATACCCACGCATGAAGTTGACTCCTTTGTATCAACAGGGCCAAAAACTTATGGGGTACGGTTGAGGGTGGGAGAGGATATGAAATATATCGTGAAGGCTAAGGGTATCACGCTTAACCAGGCGAACCGACGAGTCGTTAACTTTGACTCGTTGAAGGATCTAGTGTGCTTGGAAGTTGAGGGCGACCATCCACCCCAACTGACTGTGGGGACCCACAGTTTTTGGGTGCAGAAACTGGGGGGCGTGAAGAAACTTAGGGGTACCAAGGTATGCCGTAACACCTATAGGAAACGTCACCAGGTGCCTGCTACCTATGATACCGTACCCTTTGGATACCATAATCCTTGATTGTTATACATATATATTATATATCTATTGTTAAAGATGGTTTTTATTACGTATATTTGTAAATGTTTCAATTAGGGTTTCCTCCTTTTGTGTGTATGTGTGTATGTACAGGAAAAAGTCCCAAGCTCCGCCCACTATAAGCTCAATCAAAGGGTCACGTGACTCTTGCTACTACTTGGGCATATCTCTACCCCTGCGTGGTCAGTTGGCCGCTGCAAGCCCTGGAGCTCAGACGTGTATTTTCTCACGTAGACGAAAAACAGTGATGGCTACTTTTGATATTGCGTGTTCGACGTTTATGAAGTGGTATTCGGTAAAGTCAGATGTGGCGAATACTAAAAGACGGCCTAGCCCTCCCTCCTTTGAGATTTTTAAGGCTACATTGAATCGCGCGAAGCTTGAGGAAGAAGATGTTCAAATACTCTAAGGATATTCTGGCGAAAGCATTGCCGGATTTCGCGGCACAGACGATGTAATGGACTACGTTGTAGGGCTAAACTCTATAAAAGCGTGCAGAAGAGAAGCAACGGGTATGGATAATGAGTCTTGTTGATGAGTGGTGTGACAGGCGGTATTATGTCATGCTGCATCATACCGAGTACGTACCCTGAGGCTGAGAATGTAAACCTTGTCATCATGGACAAGCTAAAGTACTTTTACCACTACATTCAGCATCAGGCTACCCGCGAGGGGTTGAGAGCGAGAGTTTCTCTCAAATAGTGGGCCGGATTGTTAATTTGTTTAGTTTGTGGAAATGAACGTCTAGTGCGCATTCCGATAAAACATTAAAACCGATATTGCCCCATGTATCGGAAAATTGGCTGGTATAATGGGTACAAGTACTCGCATGATTCATTCTGGAACAAGCCCGTACACGAAACATTAACGCTTGGTATGACTCACTCCTCCACACCTGTCCCTGAGCCAAACAGCGCACCGGTTGCTCATAGTCATCTCAGAGCTTGACCCGACTGGTTGTGCACTCTCACAATAGAAAACGATGGAGCTTCCTTTGAGCAGCATTCTCAATGCCATATACGACGTGTCAGTGACGATGTAATTGCGTGTGTTCAGACGTAAAACCGGTGCCATTAACTATGTACTTGAAACAACTTGTAGACAAGCAAACTCTGGTAAACTTAATGTTATTTATTTAAGTGTTGAGGAGATGAATAGAGTATTCGTGATAGTTGAGAAGTGGGGTGAGGACCGTTATAAAATACCTACAGGTGTAGGTACAAGAAGAGAACAGATTAGTGATACCTCCTCATATGCCATTGTTTGTACGTTGCGTATAAATAACGATCAGCTATGCATTGATATACGACTGATGTGGAAGAATGCATCTGATAATAACGTTCTTGTCCCCACGCGAAACCGTTTCATCCTCGACCGAATGTTTGAAATCGCAGATTTCCGCAAACTAAAACCAATATTTGACGCACGTGTTACGAATATGGTTTATTTTGATACGGTTCTTGAATACGCATACACCGCTCTGCTCGACGGGTATATCGAATACCCGCAGGAATGAACATGGCGAGAATGGTCTAGAGCTGGATACTTATTTAAATGGTTTAGATTCTTCGAAATATCATGAACTTTGGTACAAAGGACTTGAGCGGTACAGGGCAGAGCTCGCCTACACTGTTCACCCTGAAGAGCTGTACCTTTATATAATGAATAGCTGTCGTTACGATTTAGATTATTTCAACTGTCGCTATGCGTTTTGAAGAAGAATTCACGATTGAAAAGCTCTGATCGGTAAGAAAAAAACCCTCGATTGGAAAGGAGTGTTTATAAACTTGAATTTAATAAGAGGCTAATGACGCCTATTTGTGCGTGCTTTTAATTGTATTCTGTCCGTGTTTAAAGACAATTTGCCAACCAATTGTAAGGTGAGTACAAAAATAGTATCGAACGACATGAAGGCCCTTTACATCGAGTGTAGGCGCCCACACACCTTGAGTGGTGAAATAATGCTAAATCGTATCACGTACGAGTTTAGTATTTTAGTTAAGCGCGGTAGAACATAAGGTGTATGCATTTTGATTTTATATAAGTTTTGCTGTTTATATATATATATATATATATATATATATATACACACACACACATATATATATATATATATATATATATATATATATATATATATATATATTACTGGGTATATAGTTTTAGCCTGTACTATTACTATTTTTTATATAAGTTTTGGTGTTTATATATATAAGGGCGTATTTGCTAGTACATATACTAAATGGTTATATAGCTTTAGCCTGTACTAATATTATTATTTAAGAATGTGTATATATATATATATATATATCCTTCGCTTAATGCGTGTATTTTTGCTGCATATTATTTTTGAATGTATATCTATTTCCTATATATTTCATGAATTATTTCCTTAACTCGTCTAAATAAACAGAATGATGTAATGGTGTTTTATTTATTTCTTTTGGTTGTATATAATATTAACCCTTTACTGCCCAAAAGGATAAATTTCTAACCTTTCAAATATACACATTCATAACTTAACCCTACAAAGTATTTGGGCAGTAAAGGGTTAAGGAATAACTGGGGTGATGGGAATATACATAACAAATAGCTGGTTACGCCTTCTAAGCCGACTGACGGATTTCTAAGCCAACTGTCAAGAATATCTGAATAGCGCAATCTGGCAGCTGAAAAGTTAATTAATATATACACATACACCTGCCTTCTAGGTCTTCTAAGTCAACTGGCGGATTAAGCCAACTGGCGGATTTCGAGTTCTAAGTCAAGTGTTGCTACCTTGAGCTCTCATTAACCTTCTGCATCTCGCAGAAGCTGGATGGTCTCTTCCTCTCTCTCCTCCTGTCTCTCTCTTAGGTTAGGTATACCCTTTTGGGGGGTGAAGCCGTCCCAGCTTCTCCCCCAAAGAGGTTAGGTGAACTTCCAAGCTGGGACAGTTCCCCTCCCCCTTTTTCTTGGCACCCTGGGGTTGGCACTGGGAGAGGGGGTTGGTACTGGCACTCATATGATCAACATTGCAATATATATATATATATATATATATATATGTTCGTTGTTTTCTTTTCTTTATCTTTAGTAAATAGACCTCTGAAAGAATTCCCAGATTTTTAAACAAAAGAAAGTCAGTATAAGACTTCGAACCGAGAAGAGGTCACATTTTATGGGCCTCCATCTCATATTTCTTCTGATGAAATTCAGACTGTTATATTGATTTATTATTAAGGAACATTAAAACTAGGGATTTAAAAGAGTAGGATATGGAACTTGAATAAACAAATTGGAAAGTTTTTATAATCTTTGACTGTTAATCAAGTGTGATAAATAGAGTATAAATGATGCATCTTAAAATTAACGAATAATGGGACTCCTAAAAGAAATTATGAATGAGAAACATATGGAAGGGACGTTTATGGGACTTTTTTTAACATCATTATTGGGGCAATAAACATATGACACAGGACAAAGGATACAGGACTAAACATAATAAAAAAAAATAAAGGGAAAAAATTAATTAATACCTCACTTAGGTAATATTACTGCCGTACTACTAATAATTACTGCTAATATCATAATTATATTAGTCCAATAGTTAGATTTACCTGAACTTAGGTAATATTACTAGTATTATTGATAATAATATAATAATAATATAATAATAATAATAATAATATCGTAATGCTGATACTAATACATCATAATACTTCTAACAATTCATAGATCTGACAAGTACTGTATGAGATAAGGGGTCATTTGATTAGCTAAATTAATAGTAATAATAATAGCAGTACTAATAATAATAATAATACCACTACTACTACTACTACTACCATTAATAATAATAATAATAATCATAATAATAATAAAAATAATGATAATAATAACAATCACGATGATAATGATAATACTGGTAATTGCACTGCTAAGAATAATGGTAGTAATTGTAGTTATCCGAGTAGTTAGTAATAACATTAATATTAATAGTAAAATAATGATAATAACAGTACTAGTAGTATTAACGGTTACAAGAAACATGTGTTTTGTAATGGGTTCTTCGCATGTAGTCCTGTATGGCTATAGAAACTTGTATAAGATAAAGGAAAATAAGTATTGGATTCTGTGGCAAGAATAACTCGAGTTAGGTAAGGGGTTGACCCTGTACTTCGCAGAAATAGTTACTTAGATATGTTTCGCTCACTATCGGTGTTAGGGCCCTGCAATCCCTGCAATTGCAGGAGATCCCGAGGCAATGAGGGGCCTCACGCAACCGATTCTTGTCAACAATTTTTCACGTTGGGACCCCTTACGCGAATTTGGTTCGGACTTGTCAAGGAAGGAAATCTCGAGGAAAAAACACTATGTAACATTATGATTTAAGAAAACTGGACAAGATTATTAGATAATTGCAAGCTTATTTATATAAGTCAGGTGACGTATTCATTTTTCCTGCCCAGTTTTGAATACCCAGCTTTTTTCGGGACAAGATTGAGTTAGGATACTGTGATGTAATTTCATGTAATTTCAGTTCGAGATATAAAAAGAGCCAAAACAAAATACCTATTTGCGTTTGTAAATTTGTGTTGGGAGGGGGTGTTTACCGTAACTCTAATCACAAAAAAAAAAAATAATTTACGCATGATAAGGGCCCAAAATGACGCCGCCCCTGGTTTCACTATTAATCTGTCGTCTGTGACCGGTGTGCGATTTTTTCATATAAATAACACCATTGCGTATGTAACATGAGTGAAAGTAATTTGGGTGATCTTTTTTTAATTTTAGACCTCTTTTGAACAGATCTTGCTTAAATTTTGTAAGGTATTCGTTCACGTAAACACTAGGCTTTCTTTATATATATTATATATACACACCGTGATACAATTTCATTCTTTACGTCGACACATCAGTAATTAAGTGGGCGACCGTTCTCTCTATTTTTATATAATGTAGCGACCTCATAACATGGTTCGAATTCCACGTAAAGCTTTGCTCTTACGAAGGTGTTAAATATCATTTAGCATTGTCATTGTTCCTATATGCATTTAATATCCACGATGTTACATGTATATACTAATTTATGAGCATACAGAAGCTTCTACCCATTACTTACTTTATCATTATGACAATTATCTTAGTTAATTAATTTTAATTAACTCATAGTTCATAGTGAAGAACATCATTCATCATTACTGAATTTCTTAAACATCTCGTTTCACGTTATTTAAACATATAATTAGAGCATTCAAATTTTATTTCGCAGAAATCACATTTCATAAAAGAAACCAATTTCATTCACAATGAATGACAATAACTTCCTGAAAACCTAAAACTCAATTTCAACTGCATAAGCATACACAATCAGTATTTTAAGATTGGAGAGAGAGAGAGAGAGCTGAACAAATGTGATTTTCATCTTGTAAACATATAGGGTTAAAGAGAGAGTGATACTACGAAATAATGGATCAATTCCCAGATACTTCATATATAATTTTTTTTACTTCGCAAATGAAGAAACAAGAAAAAACTGTATAAAACATTAATAATTTATTTAATAATAATGTACATCATGCCGTTAACGAATTATATGATGTATTCAGAAGATTAACGTATATATTTTGTTTTTCCTTTAATAATGTAATTATATGTGGAAAGCAATATCCGTGAACAAAACTTTGGTAATCATAGATTATGCAATGAAAAATGAGATTTTTCCATGATCTCGCGCATGATAAGTTTGCTGTTAGAGAATGAACCATTTAGCATAATGGTAATTTACTCTTATTTACGAACAAATCATAGAGAAATCATATTCTAATACTGATGAGGCTGTCAGGTCCGTAACGAAATTCTTGGTTGCAACGAAGGTCAAAAGGCTTAGGACAAAATAGACGTGGAAGTGAAAACAGAACAGTGTATAGTGAGTGACAGTTATTTTGTTTGCATTTGTCTAGCTGGGTAATAGAGAATCATTGAAAAGATAAATCAATTCAAGTGAAGAGAGTGAGTGACGGCACAGTATTGAAAATGGTGACCTGGTGACAATGACAACGTGAGAATAGAAGTAATCTGTGATATAGTAATGAGGGAAATCTTAATTGAGAATAAATAATAACCGTGGATAGAATGAGTGTATATTTTTTTTTTTCACTCCCGGCTCATCTTGTATTGTTCTGAGCCAGGCGTCTAGCCTTCTTTTGGAGATTTCCACCACTACACCAGTCGTTTTCCGTATTTCCTTGGACAGCTGGTTGAACACTCTTGGCTCTCTCACAACAAAGTTATTTTCCTTCAAAGTTAAGGATATTCTCGATCTAGCCTTTAGTTTGGGAACACGGCACATTTTTCCTTTCCTACTTTCCACTGTTGTTTGAGTTGTTATAAGGTTCAAAGTAACATTAGGGACTCGTTCCTCCATTATTTTCCAAGTGTAAATAATGGTGTACCTCTTTCTTCTTCTTTCCAGTGAATATAAATTTAATTCGCGTGACCTTTCCCAGTAATTTAGTTCGTTGCATTCATTGGATTCTTTGAATCTCATCTAGTTTACTAGTCTCTTCTTTTTTTATGTGGGAATTTTAACACTGAACAGTACTCCAACTTGGGTATGATCAGTGTTTTCAGCAGAGGAATCATTATATTCCTATTCCGTCTTTTAAATTAAAGGTTTTCAGTATCTGTCCAGTTATTCTTTTCACTTTGTTTACTGCTATCTTATTTTGTGTTTCAAATTTCGCGTCATCAGTCATTATAACTAGTGGTGTACCGATTAATTGGCATCGGCATTGGCACCGGCATTACGAAACAAAATGTATATTTGTAGAAAATTGAACGTACAAAAAACACTATGATAATTATATTCATTTCAAAGTGTAATTATGCAGGGTGATGAATAAATGTGTTTCATAAATCTCAGGGTGTATTCTTGAGACAAAAGTAAAGAAAAAAGACCACATAAACATAGGTCGAGAAACTCATAGGTTTCGAGATACAGCGCGCGACAGCAAAATGACACTCCTGAAAATTTTTTACATTTTATGCAAATACACAGTGTGATAAATTTGCTTCATTGAAGTAAATGTTCGAAATTCTTTCCTACTTTTTGAATGCATGCCTCAGCACGTCGCAAAATAGGATAGAGGAGAGATAGTTAAAGGGGGAAAATGTGTGGGTATGAACAAGTGAGGGAATGCTGGTTAGCGGTAGTTTACGATGAGGGGGTTAGGTAGAGAATTTTTGAGTGTGTCAGACAATCACTGGTACGACGTGTTAAAGCATGCATTCAAGAAGTAGTAAGGAATTTCGAACATTTACTTTAATTAATAATGAAGCAATATGGTATTTTTTCTTTACGTTTGTCTCAAGAATTCACCCTGCGATTTATGGAACACATTTATGCATCACCCTGTATAAAAATAGTTTACATTCAAGCAAAATGGAAAGCTTAATAAGTTAAGTTGCCCATAAATTTACATTTTTTCTAACTTGTAAATCTCTAAATATTTTAAACTATTGTAACCTCCGCCTCTATATTAATAATAATTCTGTAATAAGTTCTACTTTATAATTTATATATTAAACCATCTTATTATCTTGAATTTATTTTAAGTATTTTAATAATGTGGAGCTATTGAAGAATAGGGACCCCAGCCTTCTTTAGTTAGCTTTATAAGGCTAACTAACGAAAATATCATGACCTAACCTAACCAAGCGTCAAGGGCGTACAGTTAACCTAACGATTGGTTAGGTTAGGTCGTGATATTTTCGTTAGTTAGCCTTATAAGCCTAACTAAAGAAGGCTGGGGTCCCTATTCTTCAATAGCTCCAATAATTTTATAAACCTAATTATATAGCCATTTTTTTTATTCAAATTGGCCACTTGGGACTTGAAATTTTAGATAAAAATTTTGTTGTTGTTGTTGACATTGTTGAAGAAAGAAAATTCTTCAGGAAAAACATTTAATTTAAATATTGGTATTCAATTTATGAAACTAAAATGAAATTATTTATTCATTTTACTGAGTAATAAAACTTTTTCACATCAATTTAGCTATGGTATATGAGTAACAAATTCTGGTGCTGTATATTGTGGAGTGAGCGAAGGAAAAGCATTTAAACAAATTTGAAATATAAAAATATGAAAATAGAAAGTTTTCACATTAGATTAGTAAAATTTATGAAGGGAATTGATTTTTATAAAATATAGGCAAAGAGTCGGCATCGGTATCGGCAGTTTTTCATGAAATCGGCATCGACATCTGCATCGGCTAAATTTTGGAATCGGTACATCGCTAATTATAACCCATAAACAACACCGATTAACCAAACTAAACTTTTTTCTGGTTCCTCCATAAACAGAGCTGATCCAAAATGAATTTTTCACGCTACGTTCGAGTCTGTTTTCATAATTTTTCTATCACATAGAGGTTTTGAGAAAAATGCAGTTTTATACAAATATAAACAATTTATTTTATTATACGAATACAGCTAAATAAACATAAATAGAAAGAGACTGAAATAATTTAGTGGAAGCGGTCGCTATGCTCATCACTCACAGCTCCCAAATTCTCAGGAAAGAAGTCTAAATGGGAGGGGGGGTGAATCTTTAAGGACATGCTGCACTCCCTTCATGATATGCTACCAGCATTCTTTTAACTAAATCTTGGTAGTTTAGTGCTTCGTTGTCACCTAAAAAATTGGTCGCGACGGTTTTAAAACACTCCCAAGAATTTTTTCTCTTCCTTCTAAAACTGCATCGAATTCATCATCATTCATCAATTCTCGTATTTAGGATCCCACAAATATTCCTTCTTTTATTTTCGCTTCGCTGATTTTGGGGAATTTTTCTTTAATGTATTGAAATCCTCTGCTGTTTCGATCCATACCTTTCACACAATTTTTCATCAGCCCTAACTTTATATGCAAAGGTGGTAGATAAACATTTTTTGGTTCAACAAGGCTTTCAAGCAAAACTTTTTTTTTGACCTTCTACTAGTTGTCTAGTTGGCCAATCGCTAACAATGTAATGTTTAGACTTAGCACGGCTGTCCCATTCACATAAGAAACAGCAATATTTCATATACCCAAGCTACATTCCCAAAAGAAGAGCTATAACTTTTAGGTCACCACAGATGTTCCAGTTATACTTATTGTATTCTATGCTGTTTAAAAAATATTCCATATTTTCATATGATTCTTTTAGGTGAAATGAATGAGCAATGGGAACTGATGAAAAAATATCACCATTATGTAGCAGAACAGCTTTCAAACTCAATTTTGATGAATCAATGAACAACTGCTATTCTTCAATTTTGTGTTCGTGTGCAAGTGCTTCCATCAGGGCATTAACATCATTGCAATAGCAAAGATTTTCTTTCATTGAAAAAAATGGACAAATTCTTTTCCCGGTTACGAAACATTTATGTTTGTTTTTCTCCAAAAGATTCCACCCTTGTAATTTTGAACCAAGTACCTCAGCTTGATTTTTAGATAGGTTTAGATCTCGAACTAGATCATTGAGCTCCGCTTGAGAGATCATGTGTGGCTCAGTTAGGGTGGAAGGATTGAAATCTGGATCATTCGTAGGACCTGCTTCAGCACTTACCTCTTCATCATCATCTTCATCCTTACAGTATGTTTCGGGTGGTACTGGAACAGGAAGATCTGGACCATGAGCGATAGGTCTTATTGCCGATGCCAAATTAGAATATAGAATGGATTTCTTGTTTTTTGCAGAGAATCCTGATGTTTTAGTCATACAGAAATAGCAGTCATTTAAGTGATCCTGTTGTTCTCTCCAAATCATTGGTATTACGAAAGACATAGTTGAACGAGCACCTTTAATCCACTGTCGGGGATGGTTTGCACATGAAATGCAACAAATATAGGGTGCCCATTGTTTGTCTTGATTTCCTACTGTTGGTTTTCGTCGTCGTCGTCGGGCCTAGGCAAGCTACGGCTTGGGACCGTAGCGCATCTATCCGGTATAGGTTAACCTGGATGATGTAGCCATAAGCACTGCCGCTGGTTCAGTGCCAACCAGTGATTATCTCACTAGCCGTATTGAGTCCGTTAGGCGAAACTGCGACATTACCAAGGATGGAAAATATAACCCTTGGATTTCTATTATTTATTTTCAAAATGGACATGGTATTAGATTAAATAATTATTTGAATATAAATAATTAACTGACAATTGTGATATATAATTAATTATGTTTACATACAATAAAATAATACAGTATACATAAAATTAGTATTAATGTGGTTTACAATTGAATTATGATGGGTAACTAATTTAAAATGAATTTATAGCGATTCCGAAATTCAAGACGGTAAAATTAACATTTATCTTGAAACTAAAATAAGAGTATTCACTACACACTCCCCCACAGAGAGGAAGTTCAAAGAGTTCCGAACGACACAGATTTCCCTGGACCTTTTTGGTAGCTACATGTAACTCGCTTAAGGTTGATTCCAAAAACGCAGGCTTAAGACGATCGATAGAAACCTTGTCGACCTTGGAACCGCGCTGGATGAGAAATGATTTGCGCGTACGTCGGAGAACTTCATAGGGCCCGTCATATGGACATTGGAGAGGCCGTTCTGGGACAGGTACACGAACGAAAACGTGGGTGCAAGACTGGAGGCTGGGGAAACAAAGATGTTCTGTTGGCTAGTCAATCGAGGGGAACAGGCTGAAGGGACTGCATGTGAGAGGAAAGTGTTTGAGCGAATTCCGTAGGATCACATGACTTATCCCCTGCAGTGAAGTAGCCACCTGGTAGCCGCAGTGTTGTTCCATAGACTAGTTCAGCCGCTGTAGTCTTCAGATCACTCTTAAATGCAGAGCGAATACCAAGCAACACGAGTGGAAGCTTATCCATCCAATGGGAGTCTTCGTGACACATAAGGGATGACTTCAGCTGGCGATGGAAGCGTTCGACGAGGCCGTTAGCTTGCGGATGATACGCACAGGTATGCGCATGTACTGTACCCAACAGGCTGGTAAACTTCTTCCAAAGCGAAGACTCAAATTGGCGACCTTGGTCAGTGATGACTTTTGTCGGCAATCCAAATCTTGATACCCATCCATGAAGAAAGGCTCTTGCAACAGTGTCCGCTTGGATATCAGGAAGTGGGATGGCTTCAGGCCATCTGGAAAAGCGGTCGAGACAGGTGAGCAGATAACGTTGGCCTTGAATCACTGGAAGAGGGCCAACAATGTCTACATGAATTACCTCAAATCGCTGGGATGGGGCGGAAATGCGTCAAAGGGGACCTGGTGTGCCTTTGGACTTTGGCACGCTGGCAGGCAAGGCACGTTTTGGTCCAATGTTTGACATCCTTCCGCATCGAGGGCCAAACAAAGCGAGAGGTAACCAGGTGTTGCGAAGCACGGATACCAGGATGGGAGAGCTTATGAAGATCCGTGAAGACTGCTTGTCTGTGACATGGAGGGACATAAGGGCGAATAGCAGCTGTTGATACGTCGCAATAGAGGGGCACAGACAATCCTGGCATACTCATTTTCTTGAGGGAAAGTGAGTGAGTGGAGTCTTCTCTGAGCAGGTCTTGTAGTTCCGTATCCTTATCTTGATCCTGTGCAATAGCATTCCACAGTGTAGAGCTGAGGGTAACAGAAGTAATCTCTATTCTTGAAAGTGCATCCGCTGGAGTGTTCAAGACACCTTTGATGTGGCGGATATCTGTGGTAAATTGCGAGATATAATCGAGTTGCCTGATGACTCTGGAGAGTGGTTACAGCTGTTTTTATTGAAGACAGTGACCAAAGGTTTGTGGTCGGTAAAAACACAAAACTCTCGGCCTTCAAGGAAATGTTGAAAATGCTTCACGTTTAAGTAAATAGCAAGAAGTTCACGTCAGAAAGCACTATAACGTGTTTGGGCTGGCTGCAGCTTTTTCGAGTAAAACGCGATGGGTGCTTGTTGACCGTTAATGGTTTTTCCAACACCCCACCGATCGCAACATCTGATGCATCGACCGTCAGAGTTAGGGGGGCATCACTGATAGGAAATGACAGAGACAATGCACTATTGATAGCATTTTTGGCATTGTCGAACGCCTGTAAACTATCGCTACACCATACCAATTTCGTTACCTTGCGTTTGTGTGTGATCATAGCGTGTAGAGGAGCAAGAACACTGGCACAGTTTTTAATGAACTTGTGGTAATAATTTACCAAACCTAGAAACCGACGTAACTCACGCTGATTATTTGGCATAGGGTAATTTTTTATCACTTCACACTTGTCCTGAAGGCAGGTAATTCCGTGCTGCGAAATCGTGTGACCAAGAAATTCCAAGGTTGGCTGTGCAAACACACACTTAGATGCATTAATAGTAACACCGTATTGTTCTAAGCGTTGAAAGAGGAGTGAAAGATGTTCCTTATGTTCCTCTTCCGTTGAGCTGGCCACAAGCAAATCATCGATGTAGGCATAAACAAAGTCTAAGCCTCTGGTGACCTCATCTATAAACCTCTGAAAGGTTTGCGCAGCATTCCGTAGCCCGAACGGCATCTTCACAAATTCGAATAACCCAAATGGTGTACAAACTGCAGTCTTGGGAATATCCGAAGGCTCTACGGGAATGTGGTGGAAAGCCTTAACGAGGTCTATTTTACTGAAGATAGATTTGCCGTGGAGAAGAGAAGTAAAGTCTTGGACATTTGGTACCGGATATCGGTCCGGGATGGTTGTCGAATTCAAAAACCGGTAATCCCACATGGTCTCCAGTCTCCTGACTTCTTCTGGACCAGGTGTAGGGGAGAGGACCAACTGCTTTTGGAAGGTCTTATTATCCCAAGATCTATCATAAGCTGGAATTCCGATTTGGCAGCTTTCAGTTTGTCCGGGGCAAGACGTCTGGGTTTTGCAAACACAGGGGGACCTTTTGTTGTAATGTGATGGGTAATGGTGTGCTTAATGGTATCACCCATCTGCATCGGTTGAAGAATTCCTTGATATCGCTGGAAAAGGCACTGGTACATGGAATTAGGGGGAACGAGGGAAAGTGCAGAGTTCGAGGCGTCCGGAAGGGCAACCTGTTTGGCAAGAACAGAAAGCAGTGTGGCCTGGTCGCATAAGCGTCGCTTGTCAAGATCCACCAGGAGTTTGAAATGCTGGAGGAAGTCAGCGCCGATTATGGGATGCTGCACTTGAGCACAGATGAAAATCCACTTGAAGGATCGGTGAAGGCCCAAGTTTAGTTCACGCGACTGAGTACCGTACGTGGGTATGCGTGAACCGTTAGCAGCGTATAGAGGCGGAGATTCCGAGTGCGTATGACCAGATTTTTGAGGGAATACACTGACTGACGCTCCGGTATCGACCAAGAAATTGACACCAGAGTTCCTGTCCTTTATGAATAACAGGTTGGCAGTGCGAGTACTAGACGCCATTAGGACTCGCTGCTGGGGTTTTCCGACGAAAAATTGAAAGGGGAGATGCACTTCCTAGCCTTCTTTCCAAATTTAGAGTGGTAGAAGCAGATCTTCCCGGAACTCGAACGATGCCTCTTCGTAAATCTTGACCGAGAATGGCTTATTTGCCGTTGATTTTGTAGCAGAGAACAAACGTGGTTGAGTTGTTGACTTAACTCTTCCACTTTCAACTCCAGTTCCGATTGTGTGTTCACGTTGTTGACCGGAGCTGTGTCAATCTCCACTACTTTGTCGGCAGTTTCTGCTAGTTTATCAACTGGAGTAGCAGGATCCATAGTGGCCAAGACACGCTGAGCTGATGGAGGAAGTTTCTGCAAGAACAACTGTCTAAAGATATCCTTATCGAAGGTTTGTGCGCGTTCGCCTAGAGCGCACTGCATAGCCCTCAGCATTTGAGTGGGCTTACGGTCTCCAAGTTCTTCTTTTGAGATTAACTGATGTAGTTTCTCACGCTCGGAGACAGTGGTGCGGCACAGGATGGCAGACTTCAGATCGTTGTATGGGTCCTCACTCGTGGAAGTAGACACGATGACGTCACGGACTTCAGAGATGATGCTCGCTGGTAGAGAGGACAAAACATGATCGTATTTTGTCCTGCTAGCGGTGATCCTTCCCAAGTTGAATTGTGATTCCACTTGGTGGAACCAAATAAATGGATCACCCGGCCAGAAGACGGGGAGCTTTACGCTCAAGTGGGAGATGGCAACAGCGTCGTCAGGCATCTTCTCCTATGCTTGCTGACGTACAAGCAAGACGACAAGTTACCAACGAAGGAGTGGAGGTTGAGACGAGCGCAGGCACAGAGCGCACGGGCAGGGGTGAGGGGCAGAGGGCACGAGCGACGTTACAGTCTGGTCCTAGTCGCTCGGGTGAAGGGGGTGATGGGCACGAACGACGTTACAGTCTAGTCCTAGTCGTTCGGGTAAATGGGGGGAATCCAACTCCGGGGTCACCAATTGTTGGTTTTCGTCGTCGTTGGGCCTAGGCAAGCTACGGCTTGGGACCGTAGCGCATCTATCCGGTATAGGTTAACCTGGATGATGTAGCCATAAGCACTGCCGCTGGTTCAGTGCCAACCAGTGATTATCTCCTAGCCGTATTGAGTCCGTTAGGCGAAACTGCGACAGTACCAAGGATGGAAAATATAACCCTTGGATTTCTATTATTTATTTGCAAAATGGACATGGTATTAGATTAAAATAATTATTTGAATATAAATAATTAACTGACAATTGTGATATATAATTAATTATGTTTACATACAATAAAATAATACAGTATACATAAAATTAGTATTAATGTGGTTTACAATTGAATTATGATGGGTAACTAATTTAAAATGAATTTATAGCTATTCCGAAATTCAAGACGGTAAAATTAACATTTATCTTGAAACTAAAATAAGAGTATTCACTACACTACCTTGCATCCGAAGTACAAATGATAAGCTTATTTTATAAGAGGAGTAAAGCACCTTTTCTGATTTTTAACAGTAAATTCTCTACAAATGTAGCAAAAATTGTCGGTATCATTAACACATCTACGAGACCAACTTAATATTTTTCAGTTTTTTTTTAACTTTTAGATAATCCGTCAATATTCCAAGTACTTATTTCACAATGACCTGTAAAAAAATGAAAGTAACATTAATTAATACATGAAAAAATTAACTATATATATATATATATAGGATCAAGTAAAGATAATCCCTCCCAGGTCACACTAGTAAAGCAAATCCCTCCCAAAAATGACCAAGTAAAGATAATCCCTCCAGAAAGTAAAGTAAAGTGAAGCAGTCTGACATAAGGATAAAAATTAAGAGAATCTTTTTTTAAAAAATGATTTATTTGAAAACAAAATTTATTAAAACTCATTTATTACAATGGATCAAGTAAAGATAAGCACCCCCAACCTTTTTAGTTAGCTTTATAAGGCTAACTAACGAAAATATCACGACTTAACCTAACCAATCGTTAGGTCAACTGTACGCCCTTGACGATTGGTTAGGTTAGGTCGTGATATTTTCATTAGTTAGCTTTATAAAGCTAACTAAAAAAGGTTGGGGGTGCTTAACTTTACTTGATCCAAAGACTTTAATTAAAACGGTATTGCGATATTGCGGTAAAGCGGTATTACCAACTTTACCAAGTAAAGATGATCCCTCCCAAAAAATGATCAAGTAAAGATAGTCCCTCCTTTTTCTGTTGGGAGGGATTATCTTTACTTGATCCTATATATATATATATATATATATATATATATGTAGTAAATCCTCGTCCAACGCGTGTTTGTCCAGTGCGAATTTACTTATACGTGGAAAAATAAATGTGAACAATTATTTGCCGAAAGCGGAAAATTTGATTACACACAGTCCGCCAAACACGCCCTAACACAGTAGGACTGTACACGTGCCAATGCGCGCTCGTGTTTTCTCCTACACTCTCCAACTCTCCCGCATCTCCCTCCCTCTCGCGTCACCCCTCGCATCACCCTTTGTCTCAGTCCCGCTAACGCGTTAAGTTCAGTGAAGTTGTGTTGGATTGTTTTTGTTGTATTTTGCCGTTGTTTTGCTATTACCCTTAGACAGCAGTATGGTACCAAAACGTCAATCATCTGCAAGTGATAGTGAAGAGAAGAAAAGTCGTAAGGTTATGACATTAGCCGAAAAAATAAAGATTCTAGATAAGTTGCGTGGTGATATGAGCATAACATCACTTGGCCGCGAGTATCACGTGAATGAGTCTACGATACGCACCATCCGAAAGAGTGAAGAAAAGATACGTGCTATTTTCAGTGGTGGGCACCGTTAACCAAAAAGTTAACTTCGATAACGATAATCCGTTAACCCCAATTTTTAACTCCGATAACGATAATCCGATAATTTTACTACAAAGTTAACGGAAGTTAACGGTAATCCGTTAACGATAACTATTTCTTTACTAACATTTAAAAAAAATCAAGGAAAAAAGCTTTAAAACCCATAGAAAATGTTCATTTATGCAAAATCCAACAGTAAATAGGTATTTAACTGTATTTTTATCAAGTTTTGCAACTTTTTGCTTAATAACTTTTTTTTTATTTTTAATAAAAAATGTACTGATTACATGTTTTGAAACCCTTGTAACCACTAACCATTAACTAAATTTTAATTTACCAGAGAATTATTATGGCGGGAACTGAAAGGTAAAATTAAATTTTAGGCACATTTATTAAAGACTATGACACAATGTGCTGGTTGCCCTTCAGAAAGACCAACTTCTCAAAGTTAGGCCCAACTGCCAGTCTTGACCTCTTGGGCCTCAGGATGTCCTTGCCGAGAGAGAAGAGCCGTTCCACTGCGGCAGAGGACGGAATTGGCGTATTGTACTTCAGGAAGAGGTTGATGAAGATCTGCTCCCCCATGAAGTCAGAGTCGGCCATGTCTACCTTCCCATTAGTGTCCAGCCAAGTGTCGACAAGTCTCTTGGCCTTCTGCTTGACACTGGTACTTGAGCCACCGGCCGTCCACCCAGCGAAAAGGTCGTCAGGCATGCTGCTGTCGCTAGAGCTGGTGGTGCTGTCAACGTTCCGGTTCCTCAGTGCTCTCTCGACCTCGTCCTCCATGGCGGCCCTGACAGAGACAGTTTGGTCGCTGTCGAACCTGCGCAGCCAGTGGAGCAAAATTAATTCAAAATAATATTAATTATAATAATATTATAATATATAATATATATTACGTTATATAAAATATTTTATTTTACTTAACCTTTTCTGTGAATTTTCAATAGAAGTAATTTTTCTCTTTGTAATTATTTTATCTATAAAATATTTTATCTATGAATTATTTAGTCTATAAAATAAAAATACTTTGTCCATGAATTATTTTGTCTATAAAATATTTTGTCTATGTAATATACGCAATTGTTATTTAATTCTACGACAATATTACAATCAGTGAATAAAAACTATTATTCAAATTTTACATACTATATATACTTTTTTAGAGATTTACTAACGCAGTGTAAAAATACGTATTCATTAGTCATTACTATAAATTAATTTTTCTCAACCGTACATTTTACCATACGTATCTCCATACGTATTAATATATATATAATATTATAGGACTTTTACTAACGTTAAAATAACCTTCTTACCTTCAATAAAAAGCGCACAACCTCCCCTTGCGAGATCTGGAAGCAGACTGAAGTTATGGCGGTTTGAATTCATTCGCGGAGCGGTGATCTTCCGTGAATGACTCCTCGCAGTTAACGTGTTAACGGACTTTAACAGACTAAATATCGAGTTATCGGAAGTTAACTGGTCCGATAACGATAAATGGAAATTAACTTCTGTTAATAGTCCGTTAAAAAAAGTTAACTTCGTTAATTAACTGTTATCGGATTAACGCTTTGGTGCCCAACACTGGCTATTTTCATGTAATATATTTTTATTTATCATATGTAAATATCATTATGTTTATGATTTTATTATGTTCTTATTTCATATACAATATAGGTAGGAAAATTCATATATGTGTAAATAAAAAATCTACGTATCTCAGTATAAATGGGAAACTTTACGCGGCCGCGATCACGTATCCCCATTTATTCCATAAGGTATTAAGTTTGTCCAACGCGGATTTACCAAGGGCGCCGTTCTCGAGGAACCTAACCCCCGCGTTAGACGAGGGTTTACTGTATATATACAGGGTGTTTCATAACATGTGGGACTCACTTTCAGGATGGATTCAGGACCTGAAAACAATGAAGAAAGTTTATATAAATATATGCCCGTAATCGCTTTGTTTCCGAGTTACAGCCCGTTTTGTGTTCTAGCAATTCTTTCCGCAAACTGTTTACAAACGCTGCTTGCCGACAATGTTTCTGAATGTGTACGAGACTTATTTCATGTATGGCCTTGCCGATTGTAATGTTTCGTACACTCTATGTATGACACGTTTCAATATCGTTGAATGTAGAGCCATCAGTCAGTCAGAGGTGCATCGCGGTGTTTCACTGTTCGTATTCGTAACTTCTTACCGTGAATAAGTGCAGTCCATTTAAAAAAACCTTAAACGTTTTTGTGCTATTCATTGACTGATTGTATGCATTTGAAGTGAGAATGGAGGCTTATTCAAACAGAGAAATGGCAGACATGCATCTCATGTATGGACTTGCCGAGTGTAATGCGGCCTCAGCAAGACGTCTGTATGCAGAAAGGTTTCCGAAATGCCGTCTGCCAGATAAGAAGACCTTTCAGAGAATAGACGAGCGTCTTGGTGATACAGGATCATTCAACAGCGAGTTTCAGATGGTGACAGACCAATCAGCGCCAGAACTGTTGAGTTGGAGGAGCGGGTCCTGAATCGCGTGGAGGAACATCCTGGTGTCAGCACCCGAAAGTTTGCAGCAGCAGAGAGTGTAAGATACACAATGGTGTGGAGAATTTTATGGGAACAACAGCTTTGCCCATAACACATTCAGAGAGTACAAGGCCTTACTGAAGCTGATTTCCCACCACGAGAGGCTTTTTGTACTTGGTTCCTTCAACAGTGTGCTCGCGATCCTCTTTTTTTATCCTCCGTGTTGTTTTCTGATGAGGCTGCCTTCTCAAGAAATGGCGGCATGATCAATTTTCACAACACTCATCACTGGGCAGAAGAGAATCATCATGCCATCATCCAGTCAAGGCACCAACAACAATTTAGTATCAATGTATGAGCAGGACTTATTACCGACAACTTAATCGGTCCTTTTGTTTTGCCTGGAAGATTAATAGGAGAATCCTATTCCAATTTTTTAAGGAATGACTTAAGCGATTTATTAGATGAAGTTTCTCTTGGTGTCCGACGTCGTATGTGGTTTATGCATGACGGCGCTCCGCCTCATTTTAGTCGAATAGCCAGAGGCTATTTGGATGACCATTTCCCTGATAAATGAATAGGCCATGGAGGACCCATTGCGTGGCCTGCTCGCTCCCCAGACCTGAATCCACTCGATTTTTACTGTGGGGTCATCTGAAATCCATCGTTTACGTGACACCCATTGACAACGTTGAAATGCTTCACCAACGTGTGGAACAAGGATGCCATAAAATCTGAACAATACCTGGAATGTTTGAACGCGTCAGGCAGTCTATGAGGGGGCGTGTTTAGGCGTGTATTCAAGCGCAAGGCGGTCATTTTGAGCACTTCCTTTAAAGGTAAGGCAGATACATGCTGGAACACATAACGGGCTGTAACTCGGAAACAAAGCGATTTCTGGCATATGTTTATATAAACTTTTTTCATTGTTTTCAGGTCCTGAATCCATCCTGAAAGTGCATACCACATGTTATGAAACATCCTATGTGTGTATATATATATATATATATATATATATATATATGGTGTGTGTGTGTGTGTGTGTGTGTGTGTGTGTGTGTGTGTGATATATATATTAGGGTGCTTTTAAAAACTGAAAGTGTGAATTTCGGGTCACGGAACCCGCAAATGATGAGGTTCCGGGAGCAAATAAAGCACATGATTTTTTGGAAAATCATCAAATATTTAGAGGTTGCCCAAAGACCCCAAAGTTTTACCCATATGCTCATTTATTTATGCGCCCTTTTTAAGTCACTTCTAGTGTTTATTAACCCATTGATACACAGCGTCCCCAAAATTAGAAATTGCATTTGTCAATTGCGTTCTGATAATCCATATTCTTTACTTCAGTATACCAACAAATGAATTTTCTTTAATTCTAAATCGTTTTCTCTTAATTACTCACGTCTTTCATGCATTTACGTAATGGTGGCCAAGAAGCATCACAGTTCTCATAACGGTAAGTGTTATTTAAATAATTCATATATTTCAAACGTTTTTTTTACTTAGCACTGTAATGGATGGTATTATGAATTGTTTGTAAGTATAATGACTTGTTTTACCGGCAATATTTTTGTTTCCAAAAATAGTTATAAGGTTTAATTTTTATGCGTATAAAATTTTGGACGCTCTCTGCTTCAGCGTATTGCAATCATCTTTTTTCGCATCGTCTGAGTGAAATAGTGTAGTGTACCGTAGATTATTTTAAATTTATATATGGATTGGATATACTGTAAATGGTTATGTATGCATGATTTCGCAAAATTATTATAATTTTAATACACATATTGTGTTCATGGGTTATCAGCCAATCATTGTTTGAACACAGATTACGGTTACAAAGAGGGTGGCTTATTTCTACACATTTTCCTGAGGTACTTTATCCATGAATGGGTTAAATTAACTTACCAATTTCACTGTTTTGTCTTATTCACAGATAACTGGTGAACGATGGCGGCATGTACAAGATCGAAGAAATCAATCTGGCTTGTGGGGTCATCAAGTCCTACTATTGCCGGTCAGCAATTACCTTCAAGAGGTGATGTATTGAAGTACCTTTTCCATCTCCACAATGAAGAGAAGAAATCCTTAGCTGAGAGTGTGTCCTCGACATCACAAGCCATCATTGAAATCTGGTGACAGAAGGTTTACCGACGAAACATCCGCACGACGTCAAGAAGCACGTCCGGAAATTGCATGACGAATGGCAGGGTTTGAAGAAGAGAATTTCGCGGAAAACGAAGACCAATTTGGACAACCAGGCTGCGTTCAGGTCAAGCTTGAACAACCTTTTCGACATTGGTCACCAAAATGCCCTAAATCTTATCAAAATTCAGGAGGACAAGGACTTCCTGCTTGCTCAAAGGGAGGAGGGTCGGAGAGGAAGGATTGGAAATGTCGACAAGAAGATTGCCAAAAAAGTCGCAAGGGCCCAAGAAAGAACTGCTCAGGAATTGAAGCGAAAGACAGGCATGTGCAGGAAATGGAAGAAATCCTGCTACCGTTGTTATGGAAACCTCATCGTCAGCGTCATCAAGTGAGGAAACAAGTCCCGAAAGAAAGCCAGTTACATCGTCGGCTCCAAAACATCGCCGTGGACGACGGCAATCAGTTCGGAGGTCGCTGCGGCATTGGACCGCACGCGGATGAGCGACAGGGCAGCTGCTCGTGTTCTCATCCCCTTTGGCATGCAAATGGGTCAGGACATAAGTGAGATGTGCCTCAGTCCAAGTGCTATTCGGGCCAGCAGATCCAGGTACAGATCAGCCCACGAAGCAGAGGTGAGAGCTTCCTACAAGCCTGAATGCCCTCTTGTTCTTCACTGGGATGGAAAACTTATGGCAGACTTAATGGGAAGAGACAAAATCGACCGTTTAGCCATCTTAGTTACCGGGGATGGGATGAGCAAGATTCTAGCCATCCCCAAACTCCCAGACTCCAAGGCAGAAAGGACAGCAATCGTCATCATCGAAACCATCGAAAACTGGGATCTTGGCCAGAAGATCAAAGCTCTTTGCTTTGACACGACAGCCACCAACACCGGCATCCATGGAGGAGTGTGTGTGCGAGTAGAGCAGGCTCTCGGACGTGAAATGATTTACTTTGTGTCGACATCACGTGCTGGAACTGCTGCTTGAAGCAGTATTTTCTTTCCTTGTTGGAGACCTTTCCAAAGGACCTGAGATTACGATTTTCCAGAGCTTCCGTAATGTTTGGCCGCAACTGAAATTGAATGAATACTCCACTGCCGCGGACGAAGAGGACACGGCTGCAGTGATCAGTCCCTGGGCCGAGAAGATGATTCATGAAGCAAATGACCTTCTGAAAGTGAAGCATCCCAGAGATGACTACAAAGAGCTTCTTGAACTTTAGTCATTTTCTTGGGAGGAGTACCTCACGGATCGGAGTCCTGTGTTCATGGCTCCAGGGGCTTTGCACCGAGCACGGTGGATGGCGCGTGGAATTTACTCTTTCAAGATTTGGATGTTCAGATACCAGTTCACGATGCACATGAACCAATGTCCTTCAACATCTCGTGGAGAAGTAGCAGTGACCGCCTGATTTCTGGGTTGCGGGACTTCTGTCTCTTCGTTGCTCAAGATTACGTCCTTCCGTGGTTTTCAGCAAGAGAAGCAGCAAGCGCTCCACGAAGCGACTTAGCCCTCCTTCAAAAGTTGCAAAACACCAACGCCGCTGGGTACAAGAGTTTTAATCGGCATCTCTGGTACCTCAATGAGGTAAACGTGGGCCTTGCACTATTCGATCCTGCAGTCGATGATGATGAGAAGCGGAAAATGGTAGAGAATATGAATTCCGTTGAAGGGTCAGAAGCTCCCCCCCACGAGGCTGGATTCCAGATCCAAGAGGAAAGACCCTGGCAGACTTTTGCTCTTCCAATACGTACAATCTGTTCACCCTTCTAGATCTTCCGGTCGATTTCCTGCAAGAGGATCCATCAAACTGGGAAAACAACACCAGCTTTGGTTCAGCAAAGATCAGGGTGGATTCCTTAAATGTAGTGAATGATGCAGCAGAGCGAGGCATAGCATTGATTCAAGAATTCACGAAGGCTGGAAGGACTCGGAACGAAGAGCAGATGCAGTTCATGATTCAAATCGTCGAAGAACATCGTAAAGTCTTGCCGACAGCCTCCAAAGCCACTTTGATGAAAAAATGAACGCCAACACTCGAGGTGTCATGTACTTTAATCGTTAATTATGAATTTAGTGAATATACTCACACGATATATTTGTTCTGAATACTTATTGGAGATGTATATTGGAGATGCAATTTATCATTTAAACTGAGAATTAAAATTTCCATTGCCCTATAAATTGAAAATACCTATCAGCTGTGGGCAACCTCTAAATGTTGTTGGATTACAAAGAAATTTTGCCTGTTCTGTTTTCTCATGTATCCTCACAAAATAAAGGGTTCCGCTCCCTTGCATTTTCATTTCGCATTTTTCACCCTATACCATAAACACACCCTAATATATATATATATATATATATATATATATATATATATATATATATATATATATATATATATATATATATATATGTTAAACACAGACCGTGCATGGAACAAGGAACTCTTCTGGGAAAATTATCCACTATAGTTCGAATAAGTAATGATCAATGACAAATACTAGTTTTTCTTTTTCATGATGTTAGCCCGACGTGGGCAACGGGTCACTCGCAAAGAGGTCCCAAAATATAGCTTCCTCACCAGCTATCTGCAAAGAAAGCAGATAGGATCCAGCTTTGGGACGGATCTAGGGTTTACAGCAGCCTAACCCCTACAATTGAACTTCATATAAGCAAAAGACTCGTTGCATTCACGTCGATTGAATACAATCAAAGAAAAAGGGGTAACTATTGTATTTAGCCAAAAAAAAAAAAAACTTAAACCTCAACCGGGACATTGAGCGTCCACTTTTCAAGGCACGTAACACGTCCGTTTAATATACACAAACTCAGAATGGTCCCCTGAGAAACTTGTATGTTAAACACAGACCGTGCATGGAACAAGAAACTCTTCTGGGAAATTACATCCACTATAGTTCGAATAAGTAATGATAAATGACAAATACTGTAGTTTTTTTCTTTTCATGATGTTAGCCCGACGTGGGCAACGGGTCACTCGCAAAGAGGTGACCCGTTGCCCACGTCGGGCTAACATCATGAGAAAGAAAAAACTATAGTATTTGTCATTTATCATTACTTATTCGAACTATAGTGGATGTAATTTCCAAGAAGAGTTCCTTGTTCCATGCACGGTCTGTGTTTAACATATAAGTTTCTCAGGGGACCATTCTGAGTTTGTATATATATATTATATAATATATATATATATATATATATATATATTTATTTATGCATTAAACCATTTATACATCTGCTAGCAAGTTTTTCGTTTTAACATTTGGAATATACATCCAAACAAGGATTTTCGTTCCTGAACCAAAATAGATGATCCCTATGTATTTTTTTGCACTGAATCAGAATCTGTTTTTAGAATTCTTAAATTATATAGGGTGAGTCAAAAGTAGCGCCCGATTTCTGTCAGTTGATTGTTTGTTTGCCATTTGTATTACAGTGTACAAGAAGGTAAAAATAAATGAATGACATGTTTATCTAACCATTTATTCGGGGGAAAATTATTACGGAACTGTACCAAGCTGTTTTACTTGCAATTTGTATATTTAACCTTTTCTTCTACTCAAAACAATCATTCAAAGCAGCATTTTCAATTGAAAATTCTCTATCACTATCACTTTCACTATTTATCAATTTATTATCATTTTTACTACCACTAAATGTAAGAGCTTGTATATATTTTGCACTAACAATCTGCCTTACCCTCTCATTGCGACACATTGATGGGCACTGATATAACTTAGGGTATGTAGGTAATGGTATTCATTCATTGGTGAAAAGATGTCATCAATCGCAAGATAAAATCCATAGGTTGTGATAAGAATGCTAAACTAGTGTAATTCATGAACGGCAATTTGCTTACTGAAATTGCAGTTAATCAATATAGCTGAAACTGTCATATCTCAAAATCTATACGGGAGAGAAGAATTCTAAAAACAGATTCGGATTCAGTGCAAAAAAAAAAATACATTGGGACGAGCTATTTTGGTTCAGGAACCAAAAACATTATTTTTTAGCGTAATTTGCTTTAGAGTTTCTCCGAATTTCCTGTCCATTTGGAGTATAGTATTCCATGGATTTTAGTTTCTCCATTCTTCCGTACCTTAACAGTTGAAATTGCTCAGTGTTAAATTTCATATTAATGCTTTCAGATCAATTATAGATTCTGTACATATCTATTTGTAGAGATTCTATATCCTCTGAGTTTCTTATTTTTCTACTGATTTTGGTGCCATCAGCAAAGGATGTAACTGTGCTATTATTGGTAACTTTATCATCTATATCAATTAGAATAATTACGAATAGTAATGTTCTTTGTGGTATTGAGCTAAGGACTTCTGACTCTGATGAAGATATTCTTTGGACTGTAACGACTTCCTGCAGCCTACTAAGAAAATTATATATCCATTTCCCACTTTTCCTCTTATTCCCATATATTTCAGTTTATGTGCTATGATTCCATGGTCACACTTGTCGAACGCAGTGGCAAAGTCTGTGTATATCACATCATAGTTTTTATTGTATTCGAGTACTTCAGTAATGTTGTTATAGTGTTCCATTAGTTGTGGGAGGCATGATCTTCTTGACCGAAATCTATAGTGGTTATCATTTATTTTTTCTGAATCTCCAAATAGTCATAGGTTTTTTCTCTAACTAGTCTTTCAAATACAAGGTGTTTCAAAAAGAGTTATATGATTTGAACCTTTTATTACCAAAAAACTACTAATCACAGAATGCTGATCTATACATTCACTCAAAGCTCACATTATGACATTTTTTAAATCATTTAAGCAAACTTTTTGTAATTCACGTTTTCAATGTGTGTCCCGCCCCTGTTCAAACAGGCCTTGACGCGGACGCTAAAGTTCTGTGCAACTGTTCTGCACGTGTTTGGGGTGACTGCCTGGCAAAAATCTGCCACCTCCTGCTTTACACGAGCAAGTGTTGGGGGTTTATTACCGTAGACTGTGCCCTTGGCAGCTCCCCAAAAATAAAAGTCAAGGGGATTGAGATCGGGACTATGCTGCGCCCACTCGTGTGCTGTGCCCAGACTGATCAGCCGGTTTCAGAACAACTGGTGAAGCAGATCGATAGTTTATCCTGCTGTGTGCGGAAGGGCACCATCCTGCATGAACCATCCCATCCTGAGTTTGATTCGGTGTCAAAAGTTGAGCGAGGTCAGCATGAAATCTCTGTAAGACAGCAGGGTAACGCTTCCCATTCACAGTCTGCGTTTTGCCATTTGCGTCTTCGAACCAATGCGGTCTAAGCATCCCGCATCTAGCATTCAGTGCGCAGAAACATGTCACCTTGGGGCCCATGAGCAACCTCTCAGACACTTCCTCAGGTGCTGCTTGACCCCAGAAGATATTGTTATGGTTGTTTATGGTCCCATTCAAGTGGAAATGAGCTTCATCACTGAATCACACACTGTTGATCCAGTTCGGGTACCTTTCCATCCTATTACTGAGCCAGTTACACATTATTACTCGACTTGTCATGTCATTCACAGTACGTTTATGCTTTGTAGATATGATATAAGGGTCAGCTTGAGTTCTTTGTTCAGAATGCGCCACACAGATGAGGGTGTGATAGCCAGTTCTTGGGAATGGCGCCGATGAGATTTCTTGGGGCTGTTGATAACTGAATCTCTGACAAGATCAATGTTGACTTGGCTCTTTGTGACACTTGGTGGGCGACCACTATTGCCTTTACTATGGTTTTCCAAACTTCCCTTTGTTTTAAACTGCTCCACAAATCGCCTAATGTCACAATTTGAGGGTCCATTGAGCGTGTGGAGATTGTTATCACGAGAGAACGGCCGGCGCACTTTCACATATGATTTAGTCTCAAACCATAAACTTACGATTTTTACTTTCTGATCCTTACTGAACACCATGATTGACTAAGAGTCCTACTGATGATATATTATACATGTCACAACACCACCACCATAACCTGAAAAAGAGAAGGGTACAGTGTTATAAACAATGAAATGTCAGTGACACTGGCCTATAGATTTTAGCCTCAGATCGATCCCCTCCTTCCTCCTGTATATATATTGGAAATATGTTCGCTCTCTTCAGATGGTCGGTATTTCTCCGGTGTTTAGTGACTGTCCCATACCCAATTTTCCCTGAAGGAAATAACTTTTTTTAACTTAGCAATTTTATTCTTGCAGTTTTAAATCAGTGTAGTGTTCCGGGCATGCTGATGAGTGTGTTTTTAGTTTCCCTATAGCTTGTGTGATATCGTCTGTTGTGAAGTCAGAGTCCGTTACACTTTTCCCGTGTAATTCTTCTTCAGAAAACGCATTTATAGTATATCACATAATAGTTTATCAGTTTTGGAATACTGAAAGTTGATTCGGTGCTCTTCCAATATGTGCTCTACCGCGAAACTGTGATCTACCATATTCCAATACGTGCTCTACCGTGAAACTAGCCTTATAAGGCTAACTAACGAAAATATCATGACTTAACCTAACCAATCGTTAGGTCAACTATACGCCCTTGACGATTGGTTAGGTTAAGTCGTGATATTTTCGTTAGTTAGCCTGGAATATGGAATATTAGTTGGAATATGGTAGATCACAGTTTCCGTGCTGGATTTAATACCTTCCCAGTTTATATCCTTGGAGTGAAAATTAAAAATTTCGAATTTACCTCTTTCTTTGGCGTGTGTTCTTTCCTTCCCAGTTGCTTTTATATTGGTTGTTGTTTCAATAATGTTGTCATCTGATACTATTGTTGGAGATATTTCTATGTTATCAGTTATGTAGCTGTTGTTTGTGAATACCAAATCTAGGCAGTTGTTTTTTCTTATATTTTCTGTTATTTCTTGTTAACATAAATTCATCATCTAGAGCTAGCAGCGTTTTTGCCTGCCCCTGGTCATCCCGTGTGCCTCCCTTGTCTTGGTTTATACATACACTTCTTGCTATCCTTTTATATTTCATAAATAGGAAATTAAAATCACCGCAGCATATTTGGGGTTGGGGCGTGCAGAGCTTTCATTAGGTTCCTGACCTCTGTAATGGTATCTGAGAATTTTGTACAGTAGTTGGAGTGTTCGGAGGTCTATATATTACGAGTACAATTAATACCATATTTAATTTTTCAACTTTTACTGCCACTGATTCTACATAGTTGTTTGAAGTACGTATAGTCATTTCTGCCATATGTTTTCCGCACACCCTCCTTTTCATTTTATTGTTTTCTTGGCTCGAAGTACTGTATGTTATAGCTGTCAATTTGTATTTCCTTTTCGTCTATACAAAACGTGAGTCCTTTCAGGTTTGTGACTTTGTCCAGGGAATGGTTTGGTTTTAGGTATTGTATGTTAGCTAGGATAAGTTTTATTTTTTCATTTTCAATTTCTTTTTTATATAGTTCAGATTCGTTATCCCCTTTTCACCTGTTTCGATACA
This sequence comes from Bathynomus jamesi, assembly GCA_023014485.1. Lineage (NCBI taxonomy): Eukaryota > Metazoa > Arthropoda > Malacostraca > Isopoda > Cirolanidae > Bathynomus > Bathynomus jamesi. Next base: position 229,632 of record JAJOZX010004423.1, read on the forward strand.
TATTGTCTCGATATCATATGTAATTTCATTCTGCAGTTATTCCGGACGACTCTCGGATCTCCCGCATTTGTCGACTGTTTTTATATTTGTTGAATTGTATTTTGTAACTGAATTGTAGTGGCTACATCTAAGAAATTGGTTACCCTGTTGCTGATAGTTTTGGCTGCTCAACTATCGTGTTCTTTTGAGAGGGGTGGTAACGGCATTTTTTCCCAGTATCTTGCATATCTCCAGTATCTTGCATAAGTTTTGCGGATACAAAGGTGGTGAAACTTGCAGTTTTTTCCAAACTTACAATTTCCATTTTTGTAATGGAAGTTCCATAAAGTCGGATGTGCATAGATGCATTGCCCGTCCCTGTAACTGTAGTGCCCGTTTGCATAATATTTGCATACGATATTCTCTACGTTTTTAGTTTTTATCGTCTTTTTGTCATTATCTTCATTTGGTTAGGTCACCACATCATAGCTTGTCTCTTTTATTTTTTTCCAATCATATCTTCTTTTCGTGTTATCTTTACTTTTATTTTTCTCTCATCCACACCATTTTCCTTCAGGATAATCTGGTTATTTTTTCTTCCATTCATCTGTCTTTCTCTATCGCATTCATATTTTCCATTCCTTTAAGTACCGCGAAAGAATTTACACTCTCCGTACATGAGTCACAGAAATTTGATGCCCGTAATCTGTTTTGCTTTCGACATGAGATATATTTTCCTGTCGTCCCAATTCATACAGTTAAAGTCACGTAATTCTGGCAAAAATTACACCTGATCGCTTTCTTTTCAGTCGTTGCTAAATTACATAATTTGCAAATATGGTGGACGTACTCTCTGGGTTATACATTCGCAAATTAGCCTAATTAAGTCTACATTCGGAAAGAGTGACTTATTTTAAGACTTAATGAAAAGTAGACTCAAGTCTCAAAAACGAAGGTTGATAAATAAATTTGAGTTGTTAGTTGATTGTTCGGTTTACCTTTACTCCAACCACAATTCCTTTACAAATACGATTCTTCATCACACACACTCACACACACACACACACAACACACACACACACATATATATATATATATATATATATATATATATATATACCGGGTGGAAAAAAAACCTGGACACTTTTGTTTTTCCTACAAATTTCAAACTAGTCAAGTTAATACACCCAAATTAGTACAAGATGTAGCCAATAGTATGGTTATCATGTGCTGAAAACCTCAGTTAATTACACTGGTCAACACTCATTTTATTGCCAATCATATTAGAGTGATTTTGGGGTAACTTTGTGGTGCTGATTCCGAATATGACATCGGTTTTGCTAGATTGGCTCTAATTTATGAGATAATTGGTACCCCATTGAAACACGTAAAAATGCAAAAAATTTAATGTTCAGGCGGAGCCTACTTACTGGTTGGGTGGCCGATGACTTATATACGGAGGGGGAATATTCTAGAATGATCGCGGAGTAAACACTAAGAATATTCGCGTGTCTCACCATCTAGAATGTTCCGGTAGTTTCCCATATGCAGGCGTTATGGTTACGTTTCCTATTAATTGAGGGTATTCATTATCTCAAGAACTAGAGCCAAATCGGAAAAACTACTTTCATTTTGGAATTCAGCAACCCCAAAATACCCTAAATTCGTACGAATTTCCTTGGCAACGAAAAAAAATTTTTTTTTGTTGAGCTGTTATCTTTGGCCGTTTCTTAATTATAAAAAATTTAACTTGACGAAACAAACAGCGAGATTTTGTGAAGTTGACTACGCCCTGGTCATCTTTCGCAGAGAAAAATGGCGAATAATTTAAATATTTCGTGCAGCAGTGTCCAAAAATAATGAAAAGTAAAGGAATCAGATCTTTTAAAGGATTGAGTGCCCCCAGAATAACAAAAGAAGCCATGGGAAAATGGGAAAACGGTTAGAAACGTGTAATTCTTTGTACAGGAAATTTAATTTAGCAGACATTAAACGCATGTTGTTTCAAGATGAGTCTGACTTTACATTAACTGTATCAACAAATCGACAAAATAACCGAGTCAATGCATTAACTTCAAAATCGGAAATCCCGCCAGACCGTCTTTATCATCCAATTTCACGATTTTCCAAGAAATTAATGGTATCTTGTGGTGATTCTTACAATGGAAAAACCAAATTATTCTTTACTGATCCACAGAAAACAAAAATGAACTCGCAAAATTACATTGAACACCTCGGAGAACTTTTACCGGAATGCCAAGACTTGTACCCGAAGGAAGATTTTATTTTTGTTCAAGACAATGCACCATCTCATTCAGCCAAGGCAACCCAAGAATTTTTGACGGCGAACAATTCCTGAATTCATAAAAAGTGAAGAATGGCCACCAAATTTTCCTGACTTAAATCCTCTGGATTATTTCGTGTGGAATGAGCTGAAGTCATTGGTGTACCATCGTCGCAGGGAACCATTTTCAAACCTGGAAGCACTTAGACAAAGAAATGAGGTTGTTTGGCCTCTGGTGTCCCAAGACAAAATCAAGTCATCCATAGATCAGTGGAAAAGGAGAGTACTGGCCGTAATTCAAGAAAATACAACATCGATTTCAATGGGGTAAGTTACATATGAGTTCCATTGAAATTTTTAGTACATAATAACTATACTATTGGCAACATCTTGTACTAATTTGGGTGTGTTAGCTTGACTAGTTTGAAATTTGTAGGAAAAAACAAGTGTCCAGGTTTTTTCTTCCACCCGGTATATACATGTAATATATATATAATATATATATATATATATTATATATAATATATATATATATATACTGTATATACAGTGGCTTATAGAATTACTTGGACTACCCCCAGATTTTTTATTTTTTTGATAAATCCCAGAGAAGGTAGCATTTCTTCATAACAATCATTCCTCTGAGACTAAGTGTGTCTTGACATATCGCAAAAAGGTAAATACCCATAAACGACTTAGCTTAATCTTTTGGAAACCTTTTCTAAATCTCATTCCACGTCAAATATGTAGGTGGTCCACGTAATTTTTAGCAGCCACTGTGTGTGTGTGTGTGTGTGTGTGTGTGTGTGTGTGTGTGTGTGTATTTTTTTTTGCTCAATTACAATCAATAAGTTACTTTGAGGACACATACTGTATATAAATAATATTCCTTCTGATCACCTGAAAATCAGGGCCCCCAGCCTTCTTTAGTTAGCTTTATAAGGCTAACTAACGAAAATATCACGACCTAACTTAACCAATCGTCAAGGGTGCACAGTTGACCTAACGATTGGTTAGGTTAGGTCGTGATATTTTTGTTAGTTAGCCTTATAAGGCTAACTAAAGAAGGCTGGGGGCCATGATTTTCAGGTGATCCTATTCCTTCATTACAATTTTCAGCAAATTAATTTATTATCAAAATTATTCAGTTATCTGAATTTGGTTCAATTTGAATTTTTTTTTTTTTGTACTTTGAACATAAAAAAAATTCTATGATTCAAATGAAAATTGTCTTTAACAAAACAAATTCATTTGAAAATACTGGATTCAACAAAATCTTTGTTCTTTGTGTGCTGAAACACTCTTCCTCTCTAACTCCCGTAACTTTGAAAGAAATGTTTTGAGAAAAACCATCTAACATTAACCATTTAACAATGTTTGTACAGTTGCGGAAGAAAGTTCGTCGGCGTCATCATATGGCTATGTACAAGGTGTGTTCAAAAGGTTCCCGGACTGATCCCACAAAAATTTCTGTTAACACGATCAAATTGATGTTGTCCCCTTTAAAGTAGTCTCCTTGTGCAGCAATACATCGCTCCCAACGGCGTTTCCACTTTAGAAAGCATTCGTGGTAGGCCGTATTCCTGACCGCCTTCAGTTCGTTCGTTGCATTTTGAATAATTTTTTCCACACTTTGAAATCTTCGACCTTTCATTGCAAATTTAAGTTTGGGGAAGAGAAAACGTCTGCCGGGAACAAATCTGGAGAATACGGGGGCTGGAAAACGACTACGACGTTGTGCTTGTCATGGTGCAACATCAATGTTCCTGCGTTCCAACTTTCAGGCCGTTTTCTCCTCACTGCGTCTTGCACGCGCTTCACTATTTCCAAATAAAACTGTTGGTTAACTGTTTGACCTCTAGGGACGAATTCCTAATGAACGAGTCCATAGTAATTGAAAAAAACGACCAGCATGTCTTCACATTCGATCGGACTTGCCGTGCTTTTATCGGTCTCTGGGACGTCGCGCACTTCCAGTGCGATGACTACTGTTTTGTTTCAACGCCATACCCGTAAACCCACGTCTTGTCACCCATAACGATGTTTCTGAGAAAATTTTCATCAAGTTTAGCACGTTGAAGGTTTTGAGACACGACAACACGTTGCTCTTTCTGTTCGTGGCACAAATAACGAACACAAATAACAGTGTCATCAGTTCTTGAAGTGGAAGGTCGTCCCACCATTGCATCGTCCTCCGTCGACGTTCGGCCCTCCTTAAAGCGCTTGTGCCACTCAAAAGTGGTTGTCCGACTTAAGGCGTCATTGCCAAATGTATGGCATGGGTTTCAGAAGCAATCTTGCCCAGCTTAACAAAACATTTTATGCACACATGCATAAAATGCGACAAAACACAAATTACTTCACAAAACAGTAAATATCGAGAGAACAAAATACGATATCAACAAGCGTCATGTGATGCGCGCGCAGCATAACCAGTTCGGAAACTTTTTGAAAACACCTCGTATTATTACTATTAATATTATATATATATATATATGATGAATAAAACCACGAAGGAAAGGAAACAGAATGGTGCTCAAGCGCTTTCGTCTAATGACATCCTCAAGAACACTGAAGTAAATAAAGAGTTCAAGACTATATACAGGTTACAAAAGAAAAATATCTATATATACAATAAATATAGAAATAAAAATTGTGGGAGGAGCATACAAAATTGTAAGGAAAACTACCAATTTTAGAACTTTGCCCAAATTCAACACAAGATCAAATTTTATAGTTAATGCCTGAATTACATATGGGTCACAAAAAATATTTAAAAAAAAAATATATATATATATATATATATATATATATAAAATAAATTGAAAAATAAAAATTGTAAGAGGAGCAGACATATTTATAAGGGAAAACTACCCACGTTTTAGCACTCTGCCCTTCTTGTCTAAAACCTTTCTGAACGAATTCAACACAAGATCAAATGGATAAGGCCTGAATGATATATAGGTCACAAAAAATAAAAAAAAATAAACAAAACTAAATTGAAAAATAAAAATCGTGAGAGAAGCAAAGAAATTTATAAGGAAACATTCCCAAAGTTTTAGCACTCTACCTTTCTTGTCTAAATCCATTCTGAACGAATTCAAAACAACGGGATCGAGTTGAAAGAGACCTTTGCTCATGGTAAAGTTATTTGTAAGTTGGATAATAGCAGACTCAAGAATATTTCTATTAACAATGTTGCTAGAGTGAACAAAACTGAAGCATTATTGCAATCAATACAGTGGGATAACTCTGACAAATGGACAAAAGGGCAATGGACGACTGTCCCGTTCTAACGGAATATTGATGCTGTTTTACACGCGTGTGCAAATCCGTTCCCGTCTGACCAATGTAAAAGGAATCACATTGTTTACAACCAATTTTATAGATAATGCCTGAGTTGTTGGTGGGGCTATTTTTTACTATGATATTTTTCACAATATTGTTATATGAAAATACTACATTAATATTCAAAAGTTTAAGTACATTAGCAATGCCTAAAAAGCCTGGGAAAAATGGAAGTACTAAAACATTCTTTGACAACGCGCGAGTGTTATTATTCACACGATAGAAGGTTCGTTTTGCCTTGTTAAGACAAGATTCCATAAAAGCAGGTGGGTAGCACAGATCACTTCCAATACCGTTGATTTTTTTCAATTCGGCATCGATGTATCCCGGACTGGCGATCCTAAGAGCGCGGAGAAACATTGAAGAAAATATGGCTTTCTTAATGGGGGTGTCATGTCCAGAGTAAAAGTGTACGTAGGACAAATTGTTTGTTTTCTTCCGATAGATACTAAACTTAAAACCTGGTCTTTCCCTATGTACACGCACATCCAAAAACGGGATTGAGTTGTCTTGTTCCACTTCTAAAGTAAACTTAATGGAGGGGACTTGATCATTTAACTGAAGGAGGAAGTTATCCAGGTCACGATTCATGGGCCAGATACACAAAATATCGTCGACGTACCGCAACCATGGGATGCCAACCCCCAGGATTCTCAGAATGTAAGTAATTTTGAAAAACTCCATATAAATATTGGAGAGGAGGGGAGACAAGGGGTTGCCCATGGCCATCCCATTTTTTTTACGACTTTTGACGTAATTTTTTTTTTAACTATTGATGTTTAAAATATTTTCGATAATGATTAAAAGTTAAAAACTGCATCAGTGTATAATTTACAACTACTACTTTATTACAGTGTTCATATATGTATTTACGTATTATTATAAGGATAAAGTAATCCTACTACCCACATTAAAAAATTATAATATTGTAACCTACATTTGAAAAAATATAATGGTGGTACGCACGGAGGGTCTTGAATATTGATAAGTGGCACCCAATAAAAAAACGTTGCGACCCCTCATACATAATGAGGTTTTCATAAACACTCGTGATTATATATATATATATATATATATATATATATATTAGGGTGTTTCATAAATGAGAACCACATTATATTTTTAATCCACATAGATGCCCGTATTTGTTTTACATATTTATCACTCCTGGCCAGAAATGAGACTCCTTCGACAACAATAAGGGGTCCCGAGAAATCACGCCTTACGTCAGAGAGCACAGACTCATCACTTCTTCATCATTTCCCCCTTCTGCTTCTTCGGAAAATCCTTCCTGTTCTTGAAAACTGCTTTCAGCAGGTACTGTTTGTCTTCTTCCTTCGTTGTTAGGGCAGTATTGAATTTCTCGATGAGAGCGATCCCCCATTCAGCCGAGTCGTTCACCACAGCCAGGACGCGGACCCTAGCTAGGTCTGCTTGGTAGTTTGGGTCGCTTTCCCAAGACGAAGCGGGATTTTTCAACGAAGGCGCCGTCGATCCCGAGTGCGGTGAAGAGATCCTTCGTCCTCGAAGTAACGAAATCCGAAATCCTCTTTCCTTTGAAGGAGCCGAGGACGGTCTTCCCCTCCAGCCGCTTCAACGCTTTCCTCGATGCCGGCTTGGCGAGGTTCTCTCGCATCCTTTGTTTCTCTTCCTGAGGAACCCCTTGATCGAAGAATGCCAAGCCGACCAGCGTCTCGGAGAAGTACCAGAGGTGTCGTTTCATGGCCGCTTGCGCTTGCTTGGCGACGTCGACGATCACGGCATCTTCCTGCAGTATTTCCAGGTCCAGCAAGAACTCCAGATCCACACGTAGGGCCTGCTCTGCTCTCGTCGCACGACTCCAAGCCTTTGCGTAGGCCAGGGCGACGAACAGGCAGACTTCTGTGACTCCTTTCAGCTCCCGCCCGGTCATCCTGAACTGGTCCTGAAGGAGGTACAGTTTCAATCCGTAAATGGCTTTCGCCATCCACCGCGCACGGTGGCATGCTCCTGGCTTCCGAGTGGCACATTGGCGACAGTCTCTTCCCCGAGAAAGAGGATAACCAGTTGAAGAAGTTCTTGGTAGTCATCCCGCGGCTGACCAGAAGCCAGAGCTTCCCTCACGACAAGGACAGTTCGGTCCTTGAGACCCTGAAGAGGTCCAGCGATGCTGCAGCTATCTGAATCAATAGCAGTGGTGATAAGAGATCGGTCGATGAAACCCCACTGCTCTTGGAATCTTTTGAAGATCCCAGTCTCGGGCCCAGAGGTGGGGCCCATCGAAGACCGGAAGACTTGGGCCAGGACGATTTCATACATATGGTGCCTGCATGCTAGGTAAAGAAGTTGCTTCCCGAGACCCTCCTCAATCTTGACGCAGGCTCCCACGTGAATCCCGGTGTTCGATGCCGTTGTGTCGAATGATAACCCCTTGATTCGTTCGGACAGGTCGTGTTCCCGCACAAGATCAATGCAGACGCGTGCCGTCTCCGCTCCCGTGCCAGCTGGAACTTTCGGAACTCCAAGCAGCTTCTCCTGGCCTTTCCTGGTGACCAGCACAGCAATCCGGTCCACAGATCCGTCACCTGTGATTTCAGGCAGCATTTTCGCGTCCCAGTGCAACACCAAGGGCTCCTCAGGACAGAATTCTCCCTCTTGATACGCCTCTGCTGCTTGCTTCCGAAGCGACTGGCGAGCACGATACATTGTAGAAGAGAAGATGGATACCTCGTTCAAATCGTGCCCCAAGGATTGCGCGACGACGGCGTAGGACATCGCTGCATCACGATAAGAAATGTTCATCCGATCGTACGCGACAGCCACATCCTGAGTGATGAGGTTCCTCGACCGCTTCCTCGGAGAAGGACATGAAGCAGACGTGGAGGCTGCCAAGGAGGGATCATCTTCCGCAGATGGCGACGCCGAGGACGAGGAACTGTCTTCAAGAGTAGCAGCTTCTGTAACCGTCTTGGCCCGCTCGAATTCCCGGTGTCGTCTCTCCTCCTGCTGTTCCTCTCGACGCCTTTTCCTACTCTCCATTTGGGCCAGCTTCATGTCTGCCGATCCCATACTGCTCTCTTTTGGGTCCTCCTGCTGACTCTTGTAGAAGAGCTTGTCTTCCTCGTTTGTCATCATAGAAAGGGCATTGGAATGACCAATATCGAGGATTTCGTTCTTGAGTTCCGCCTTGAACATGTCCTCCGCAACACGACAGCTCTCCTCGGATCTGTTCCTGCTTTTCACCAACTTGTCGTAACGCTGGAGCAGAGCTTCGATTTTCCGAAGGGCGTTGTCCCGCCTCATAGTAGGGATCCTTGCTCTTTTCCAGAACATCATCACAGCAACCAAACAGAGGTTCAGACATTTTCTCCGTCCTAGGTTTTCCTGTTTTTGATGGAAGAAGCACTTTTGCAAGACTTGCAACTTCGTCGGCAGGCGGCTACCCAGGATCTCCTTATTCGGGTGTCCGATGAGCCAAACCTCTTTCTTGCTTCGAGTTGCCATGTTTATCCGCAATGAGGAAATATACGAATTAGAAAAGAGTACAAATACGCAACGGTAGACACAACGAGGACAAAACTCGACAACTGACACGAAGGACAGAGAGCAGTGCACCCTTCCGTCAGGAAGCAAGGCAGTCAACTAACGCTAGAACAGCTGAAATTAGAAATACCTAAGCAATCTGAAGCGTCAAATCTCGGGACCCCTAAACGTATTCTGATCTGGTTGAAACCTGTTCAGACGAGTTTCCTCGGCAAATGGAACAGGGGCATCAATGTGGATTGAACTTCCTTCCACTTCATCTATCAACCACACTGTCGTGAAACACCCTAATATATATATATATATATATATATATATATATATATATATATATATATATATATATATATATATATATATGTGTGTGTGTGTGTGTGTGTGTTTTGCTGTTGTGGCGGTTACACGTGTTTCGATCGAAGTCCGAATAAAAGCGATATTACAGTAAAAATCCTGCAGTTAATCAGTTTTAAACGGTGCCGATATTGTGAGTTAATTGATAGTGCATAGCGGTATTTCTTTTTAAAAAAGTAAAAATCGCGGCGTATACCAAAAAAGTGAATAAAATCAAAGTGAATTAATATATACAGCATTTGTTTTTTTATTTTTCCGAGTCTCTTTGTGAGGAAAGTTTTTTTTTTTGAAGTGCCCGCAAATATCCCCCCATTATCCCCCGCAGCCACAGTCGAGAGGACCAATCAGTGAGAAGTATACAGCGTGCCACATCCCCTACCCTGGAGTAACGGAAAATTCTTTCCCTCACACAGCTTGAGTCATCCCCCACCCAATACCTCCCATAATACCCCTTTTTGAGTCACTTCACCAACATGGAAATTAATGCATACATGCAACTCTGTGGTATCTGTAAAGCTGCAACAGCTGAGACAGAGGCGATGAGGTGCGATTTTTGTCAGCTACTTTTTGATTTTAAATGCCTAGAATGGGGAGATGAAAAAATCTCCCTTATAACGAACGCAAAGCAGTTTAATGGAATAAAATTTTTCTGCGAGAACTGCTTGACCGAATTAAACTCTTTTACGGTATTTAAAGCAGAAAGAGACTACGAGAAGAGAATGAAAGAGGAAAGTGGAAACAAAGAACAGTGGAAAACGGAAGAAACGGAGAAAGGCGAAATAGAAAGAATTCAAATACCGTCACAAAATGAGGCCGAAAACACACAGGCGACAAAGAGTGTAAAGACAACACACAGCATAAGGGCAACGAAGGACACAAACACAACTAGCACAAATAGCACAAATAGGACAAGACAAGAGGGCAGTCAAGTAAACGAAGTAAAACTGTCCCCCAATAAGGAGCAAAAAACAAAAGCCAAGAGTAAATATGGGGAAGGAATTATATGCAGGTATTATATAAAAGATAATTGCAGATTTAAAAGAGGACAATGTATATATGAACATCCCCCAATATGCAATTTCTTCTATAATAATGGTCATTGTAAATTTGGAGACGGATGTAAATTCTACCACCCGGACATTTGCAGAACTTACGCAAAATACGGAACCTGCAAATTCGGGAATAAATGCTACTATCAACATCTCCCGACGGACTCAACGAACAAAGGAAAAAGTTTAAATGACAATAGGAATAAAAATAACAATAGGAACAACAATAGGAACACAATAAGCGAACAAGAAAATTTTTTCAACATCTCAGACACCTTACGAATGCTAAATGTCATCCACATGCAGTTGACACAGCTGGAAACCCCCGAGCCAAATCGCTACCGGGCAAGAAGCTACCAATACAAGTAGGAGGAAACGGATCTCTTTCGGAGGATCATAGAGCAACGAATCAAGCGATATCGAAGGAAAACGAACTTGAAATGCACAAGGGGCAACGAAAAACAGAGAACATAAAAATTGTCCTGGCTAATATTCAAGGAATAAGACCAAACCAATCACTCAATAAGGTTTCGTACCTGAAAGGATTTATGGACGAAACAAGGGCGGACATCGCATGCCTCACAGAAACTCATCTTAAAGATTGCCAAGGAAATTGTGAAAACTGCGAACATTGTATTGATAAGAAAGAGATAAATATAGAGGGCTTCAACTTACTAAGAGCGGATAGAACGACGAGACGGAAAGGTGGCTGTGCTATATATGTACAGGAAGGTCATATGACAGAGACGATAATAAGTAAATCAAACAGCTATGTGGAACTCCTAGCAGTGAAAATAGAAAAACTAAACTTGATAGTAATAGTCATCTATAGACCTCCAAGCACCCCAACCGAAAAATTCTCGGAGGCCATTGATGACATTAGAAAGCTAATAAAGGCCATAAACCCTCCATCCCCCAATATAATGATCTGCGGAGACTTTAACTTCCCATTTATAAAATACAAAAAGGTGAATAGGAATATATATATTCACCAGGACAAGGGGGCACAAGAGAAGATCAGGAACAAGCAAAAATGTTGATGGCTCTCACAAACGAGTTTATGCTGACACAGGAGATAACAGAAAATACCAGAAAAAATAACTGCCTGGATCTGGTATTCACGAATAACACGAACTTGATTGCTGATATAAAAATAACCCCAACCATTATCTCAGACCACAACTTAATCGAGATATCAACAAATATGATGGCAGCATTAGAAGACAATACACATATTGTGGAAAGAAGTAAATTCGGGGCCTTTAACTTAAACTCGAAGACTATAAATTGGGAAGCAATCAGATCGCACATGGCCCAAATAGAATGGAGAACAATTTTCGAGAATAAAACAACTGAAGAAATGCTAACAACCTTGGAGGAAAAAACGCTGAGAATTTTAGAAAAATATGCTCCGAAATCACAGCCAAAAGGAAAGAGGAGCTGGCTAGAAAGGCAAAAGAGAAGACTATTCCGCAAAAGAAAGAGAGTGGAGGCGAAGTTAGGAAACTGCGGAGATAATGGCAGGAAAACAATAAAAGAAAAACTGGAGGGTATCGATAGGGAAATACAAGCCCTGATTAAGGACCATACAGAGAGGGAAGAGGAAAAGGCGGTAGAAGCAATAAAGGAAAATCCAAAATACTTCTATAGCTATGCAAAAAGGAAAACAAAAACGCGCGCCGCTATTGGGCCCTTAAGGACGGGAAATAATGAACTAACCGACGATCCAAAAGAAATATCTGATACATTGAGAGCTCAATATGAATCAGTTTTCAGTACCCCAAAAAGTGACAAAGCGATACCTGACATAAATGCATTCTTTGAAGAGGAATTGCAAGGAGAGTATATAACAGACTTTGAGTTTACACCAGAAGATGTAGCGAGAGCTATAGGACAAATGAAACTACATTCAGCTGCAGGTCCGGACAATTGGAACGCATTATTGATTAAAAACTGTAAAAATGAAATAGCTACACCTTTATACTGGATATGGAGAAGATCCCTAGACACTGGGGAAATACCGAGCATCTTGAAAAGAGCAAACATTGTCCCTATATATAAAGGAGGGGACAGATCTCAAGCAAAGAACTATAGACCAGTGTCATTGACGTCCCACCTCACCAAAGTATTTGAAAGAATAGTTAGAGAGAAAATTTATGATTTCCTGGAGACACGGGAAAGATTCAACGAAAATCAGCATGGATTCCGATCAGGTAGATCATGCCTATCACAACTAATAGAGCACTACAACAATATCCTAGATGCATTGGAAGGCAATGACAACTACGATGTTATATACACAGATTTTGCTAAAGCTTTCGATAAATGTGACCATGGTATAATAGCACATAAAATTAAAGACATGGGAATAACAGGCAAAGTGGGAAAATGGATCTACAACTTCCTTAGTGATCGTCTGCAGGTCGTCAAAATTCAAGGTATATCATCATCAGAATCGGAAGTACGCAGCTCAGTACCACAAGGGACAGTACTGGCCCCACTCCTGTTCATTATCATGCTAACAGACATAGACAGCGGAGTAAACAGCAATAGTATAGTAACATCCTTTGCAGACGATACAAAGATCAGCAGAAAAATCAGCGATGTACATGACGTGGAGGCCTTGCAGAGGGACACGAACAAAATATACAAATGGTCAGAAGACAACAACATGTCATTCAACGCCGAGAAATTTCAGCTCTTGAGATATGGTAGAAAAGAAGAACTTAAACAGACTGCATATTATGCTCCAGATAGACAGGAAATTCAGAGAAGCATGAAAGCGATTGATCTCGGGATAATAATGACAGATGATGCGAAATTCGAAACACAAAATCAGATAGCGATAAATAAAGCAAAAAGAGTCGCCGGACAGGTTCTAAGAACGTTCAAGAGAAGGGACAGGACAGTAATGATTCCCCTGCTAAAAACACTGATTATACCAAAACTTGAATACTGCTCAGTTTTGACGTCCCCATATAAAAAGGAAGAAACTAATAAACTAGAAGAAACGCAAAGGCATTTCACAGCCAAGATTGATGGCTGCAAAGAACTCAACTACTGGGAAAGACTACGTAAACTAAATCTGTACTCACTGGAAAGAAGAAGAGAGAGGTACATCATAATCTACATATGGAAAATGATCGAAAAACTGGTACCAAACCTAAAACTAAACCCAATTACCATTCAAACAACACTGGAAAATAGGAAAGGCAGAATGTGTAGTGTTCCCAAATTAAAAGCACGACAAGGGACCTCCTCAACCCTGAAGGAAAATAGCTTGGTTGTCAGGGGGCCAAGACTTTTCAACCAGCTTCCTAAGGACCTCAGAAACGTAACGGGGGTCAAAGTTGAAGTCTTCAAGAAAAGACTGGATGCCTGGCTCAGGACAGTACCAGATGAGCCGGGCGTGCCTGGCTATGTACGGTGGAGAGCGCAAGAAAGCAACTCGCTCCTCCACCAGGCCAGACCTAGAGGCGGGGCCACCAGCTTGACCTCCGTGTGAAGAGAGACCAACACACGAAACAACATAAGGTTCATAAGGTAAGGTAAGGTATATATTTATATTTCAGATATGCATTTTCCGTACTCGATAAAATATTTATTATGAGAACACTATCACTTCTGTATTTATTATTTCTCATATAATGCGAACAAATGAAAGATAGGGCTAAGCGAAAGACGTATTTTTTTTATTTAATCATATGGCTCTAAATCTTCCACCACTCAGCATTCAAAACTTCAATGAAATTTTGATATATATATATATATAAGCAAACAACCACAGGGAAAAAGGAAAAAGAAACACGAAATTCGAGCGCTTTCGTGATACATTCATATCTTCAAGGACAAGAAAGAAATAGGATAGGTTGTTTTCTTATTAATAAGATTACGTGTTATTCTGTTATATATATATATATATATATATATAATAATATAATATATATATATATATATATATATATATATATATATATATATATATATATATATATATATATATGAAAATCATTTCATGAAAGTAACACGTGAAAAATATTTATGATGAATAAAACCACGAAGGAAAAGAAACACAGAATGGTGCTCAAGCGCTTTCGTCTAATGACATCCTCAGGAACACTGAAGTTCAAGACTATATACAGGTTACAAAAGAAAAAAAAAATGTATATATATATAATAAATATAGAAATAAAAATTGTGGGAGGAGCATGCAAAATTGTAAGGAAAACTACCAATTTTAGCACTTTGCCCGAATTCAACACAAGATCAAATTTTATAGTTAATGTCTGAATGATATATAGGTCACAAAAAATATTTAAAAAAAATATATATATATATATATATATATATAATATATATATATATATTAGTCCAGGCAATTTGTAGTTAGACCTGGGCAAAATTGCTTCAGAAGCTTTCTAAACTGTTTCCAGCTCAGGAACCATTGCCGAATAACATATCCAAAATCCGACAAAATTGGACCCCGGGAACATCCCCAAAAATGAAATTCAAAATGGCGGACTGGATGTTTCCTACGAAAAAAAAAATATATATAATTTACGCTTTTATTTATAGAGATACATTTGATGCTTTTTCTTTCAGTTGTAATGTTTTAAATAATTCAACAATATACAACACAACCAGTTATTACGCAAATATAATGTTATATAGCTTTTTACAGATTTTTATAATCAATAATACAACAATTATTTTTTTCCCAGTTTCAAGTTATGTTCATTACAGAAGAAGTGATACCTGGTCACAAACATACAGAAATTAATCCTCTTCATCACTATCATCGGATAGATTACCGGTACTTGGGTTGTTATCGCAACCACTGATTTGGCACTCGCCCCAAGCGGCTGAACAGGGCATTCCATTACGCTTGCATCCACATCTTGAAGTAGCACATTTCGTCTTGCAGGAGCAGCGGATCATGTTGAGTAGATAATTTGGAGCTGGTGGCTTGTCGCAGGCTGTAGGGTAGTAGGAATTATTCATTACATACCAACCCCACTGTTCTGCATCGATCTTCTCTTCTGTAGACTTCCAGATTAGTATTTGAAAGTATGTGCGAAGCTGTGGTACTTTGTGGACGCATCGGTAGGTGGCAAACGTTCGGGTGTAACAAAAGATTTAGCTGTAGCTACCTTTTCAACTAACATTCGATGACGTAGTGCGTTAGTGGATCCAAGTGTTTTGCAGCCATACAACAGAAGCATTGCCTTTCTTCCAGCGGCTTCAATGTCAGAGTGTTGGCAACAATCAGAACAGAATGTATTTGCAACTGAACGGAGTTCAGCCACCTTCATCAGTGTGTCGAATGCTTTGGCTTTACCGATCGAAAAAATTCTGGATGTGCTATCACAGCCCGTGAAAGCATGCACAAACAGGAGATACTTGCAGATGTCATTGCCTAACAATGATTGAATGCTGAGAATATCATACACAGGATTAGGAGATGGTCCCCGTCTTATATCGCTGCGATAGTACAACTTGAAACCACTGTACTTTGCATGGTACAGAAGGAGAATCAGCAAGTCGGTGTCTTCCCCTATTACTGTTGTAGTTGCATTTTCTGATGAGGAAACTGCTGCACGAACGATGTCCACATCAGCATCCCCATCTGCGTTGTGAACAGTACACCCGTGCTTCTTCAACATCTCACCTACGAGGGAAATAAATGCTTGCTTGTTGTTTTCATTAGCCAAGAAGTGTTCCTTCTGGCCAACAAACTTCATGCTTGGACTGAGATTCACATTTCTGCTTGTCTTGGTGCTGCGTCTTCTGTGGGTCATGTCCTTGATCGTAGGAGAGCTGCTGTAGCCATCAAAAACAATGATTGCTTTTCCATATGTTTTCAGAGTGAAATCGGCATATGAGTTGGCGATGCTGTCATATGTTTCATCTTGACGCCAGGAAACACGATGTAGTAGAGATCCACCATCCAATACGTACTGGTCTGTGCACTGAATTTCTTGAACTTCTTCCATGCGTAAAGTGTCAGTGTATTTGATTATTGCATGAGCTAGCTGAGACTTATCGGGTTTCCTCAAGATACTTCGTGATTCGAACAATGCAGGAGGATATGCACACAGTTCGTAACACATGACATCTTCAAGATTCATGTCTCCGCCAGTGGCAACAGTCATCATTCTCTGAAACAGTAGTGCAGGATCTACTTCTATATCTGAAGCATCAGTGATCACAACGGCAGAAGCAGATCCTAGTGTTTTCACTTTGTCAGATCTTTTGGCAGAATATGTAAAGGCTTGTTTCCCAATCATTTTTACGACAATGTTCGTGCCGATTGAATGCAATTGATGAACGTTAACTCCAGGATCAGCAGTTAGCCCTGTTACAATGTTGCAGAGACCCGAGGTAGAATGGAATGGGGATAAGGATTCCAGACGTTCAAGTACTTTCTTCATGTCATTACTGTCCCTGATTTGTCTACTTCCCCTCATTTCCTTGTGCTGTTCACTACTTTCCAACAAAACTCTGGTGTATTCCTGCATTGCTAAGTTATAAGTGGAACATAGAGGCATAGAAAAGAGCCACGTTGTCCTTTGGATGTCTGTAAATCCACTTCCGCGTGTCAGTCCGCCTCTGCTTTTCAGGGAACGCATTAGTACTTGTTCTATCACCAGGTCTGTGCCGAGTCCGGCCCATAATCTGTCGCTTCTTCTTACCACAAGCTTACCTTCCTGGAACATTTTGTTAACGGCTGGATTTTCAGAAGGCAAACTTAACATTTTCTGCAGGTACAGGTATATCGATTTCAGGTAATTGTGATGTCCGGCTGCTGCAATTATGGGGATGGTCTCCAGCATAGCTTGCAAGTGAAAATCCCACGAGCCGGTTCTGTCTGCTGTTATCAAGGAACGTGCAATGTTGATCATTCGCTGATATTCCAACAAGAGTTGACTTGTTTGCGAAGTAGATTGTAGGTCAGTTTTCTTCGCATCCAAAGTGGTAGCAATCTGAGACAATGCATTCGAAGATTCCACATCCTCAACTGATTGTTTGGCGGTCATAACATCGTCGAGCAGGTCACAAGCTTCCTTATGGAGGTCATGAGGAGTTCCATCTTCATTACGAGGGAAAACGTCTGCGACTAGTAAGGTACTAAGAGCTGCATCTACTATCATATGACCACGTATCGCTCTTGAAACAGCTTTTCCAGACATCATATGTTGCACGGCATTTGGTCCGTATATTTCTTGAAGTACTTCAGACAATCCTGAACCATTCATAAGAATACCGACTGCTCCCAAAAGATTCATCAGAGTGTGAAATGATCCCAGCATTAAAACAATGTCCTGCAGGTCTCTCTGTTCATTGATGATTTGGGAAGCTTTCCAGAACAAAGGCTGATCAAAGGTAATAATGCATGGAACTTTTTGATCGCGTGCTATCTTGCTCAAATATAGTAATGTCGAAAATATGCAGGTCATGTCAGTTGGCGACATATCTATGATGGGAAGGAACGTGATCGACGCCACACCTGGATGTGAGACACTTGATCCACCGTGAATTGCCTGCATTGTTCCGGACACTTGGACCTGATCTTTCTGCTGAAGATATCTGCCAGAGAAGACTAAGTCGACTTATGGTGGCAGTGGGTACTGGAAGTTCGCGGAATGAGATGTCCCTCAACATGCTTCTCGCGTGTCTATATTCCCTAATGTCAACGGTTGCAATCTTCTTAATGTCATTGTCATTAAGAAGGGTGGATCTTGATCTTCGGAGTTATTGCGGCAATCATACCCATTCCATGAAAGGTATTCTTCCCATCCAAAGTGCAGACATCATGATCGACGTTATCTGCTGCTAGAAGGACTGCAGTGTTTTCATCAACAGTAAAAGAGCCAGACCCACTTGCCAGCGCCGCGTTTCTTTCGAATCTTGTTACTTCTGCATACGACGAACAGTAACCCAGCTGATGGAGAACGTCAATAAGGTACCTTGACCTAAAGTTGTGGTGTAGCTGAACCGACAAACCGATTTGTAGTGGACATAGTAATCCTCTAGGACGGGTTGCTTGCATAATGCTCTGCCCAATTGCACCTATTTTTCTTGAAGCATCCTGTCCCGCAAATGCTTTTGATAATAGCAATTTCAGACTGTTGGGAATGTAATCAAGAGCACTTTCTGCAGTGATGTCATTTGGAGATGGATACACATCTTTTCTAGGCGAGTCGACAGACTTGATATCACTTCTGATTATTTTTGCAGCAGCTTCTACTAGGTAAATCTTCTGTAGCTCTATATCTATATCACATTCTTTCGACTTTTTGTGATAATCTATAAGAATTTCATTAGCTGTCTCTCGTAGTGTTACTACATCTGCCTTCCCAGTTTCACCTGATATTATGATCTTGTCTCCGTAACGTTCTAAAAGCTTTCTCTTCATGTGCCTGCGTTCGTAGACAGAGCTCTGACTTCCTTGAAGATATTCCTCCATTTTGGAAATTAGGTCTCCAATCAACAGTTGTTCATCATCATTCTCTTCCAGGTAAGCACAGGTCTGAAGGAATGCTTGGTGTTGCTCTTCATTAGTTGGTCTCCCTTTCTTCAAATCATGATCGTCGGAGGAGTATGCGCGAGGAATGTTTTTTCCACTTCGAAAATTTACGCTGCAGGTGTGATGGTAGACACAATCTGCAGCAGGAAGATCACGAAGATAATACTCCAGACGGCCTTTTACATTAAACGACCATTCATCGCAGCGGCTTTCACAGCACCTTTTTATGGTTTCGGAGAACTCTGTAGTTCTTATTTTGACATGCTCTGATTTTGGTTTGTGTTTGAAAAAAAGTCCACAAAGGTATCTCAAAACAAACAGTGAGTAGCACTGGAAAATGCGTATTCATGAAAACGAGCACTTTTCCTTGGTATTGCCTCGGCCGCGGTCTGTCGCTTCTTTATTTCAATGGTCTTTTTATCCGTAAACCTTTTCCTACATACAACGTGAACACTTATTCCAGCTGTTGCAACAACATCGCTTCCACGGCTGCGGCTGGATGCCTTTATACCATCTGCTCCTTTTTGCGAGATGTGAACCACTTCCTGTCCGCTGTCCAATTTCTCCTTACAAATCACGCACAATTCTTCAGGGGTCTGCATTCTTGAAGGCGGACGCACACCGAGTCAGCCGTACACCGAGTCAGTCTGAAACAGAAAACACAAATTAATAAACTGTGTTGCAGTATTTAAAAGGAGTACATAATAACAGTTTTTAAAAAAATGACAAGCACAAATACGCAGATTTGATAGTGGGTAGTAGGAACTAAAGAGTTGTATATAATATAAGTTTATAAAGATGTAGCAATGTCCATTCTCACATACACTCCATACAGTATATTTTATTTACATTACGTGACGTCATAGTTTAATACTAGCCGCCTAATACAATTTTTAGTGTCATATAGGTTAATTTAGAAACGAAAATGTGTTTTAAAACATTTTACTGATCAAGAAAAACGTCATAACTCTCTCTACAAAGCGAAATTAAAATTTATTGTATTTCGTAGGAAACTGCCAGTCCGCCATTTTGAATTTCATTTTTGGGGGTGTTCCCGGGGTCCACTTTTGTCGGATTTTGGATATGTTATTCTGCAATGGTTCCTGAGCTGGAAACAGTTTAGAAAGCTTCTGAAGCAATTTTGCCCAGGTTGAAGCTATTTTTGCTCTAGATTGCCTGGACTATATAATATATATAAATAAATTGAAAAATAAAAATTGTAAGAGGCCATCATGGTTACAGTGTGAGCATAAATTTCATCTGTTGCGTTTAGGAAAAGTCATTTTTATGTCAAAGTCAGCCTGAATGTGATGCCGGGTAAATAAAATGGACATGATTTTTCTTTCTCTTTTTGTAACAAATATACGTTCTGGATTATTTTTTTCTGTGAAATAAGGTGCCACACAAAATCTTTTCGTGTGCCACCCTGTGGCACACGTCCTTTGGTTATCGACCCCTGTTATATGTGAACTGTGCGTTATGATTGCGTATGTAAAATGTAAACAGTAATCTGGTTTTCAGCAAGTTTTTTCAATTCGCGGAAAGAAATAACGGGTGGTTTCACCAAACATTCTTCAGTAGATAAAGCTGTGTAGTAGTAACTTTACTCCAACAGAAGTTGATACGCCAGCTGCACCAGGATCCAAACCCAAGGCCAGTGAATTCGTAGCCAATGACACAAACCACGACACCATCGAGGCGCTACAACAGTTTATATGTACAAATAAATTCTAATATATTCTCTCTCTCTCTCTCTCTCTCTCTCTCTCTCTCCTGTATATATATATATATATATATATTATATATATATGTGTGTGTGTGTGTTTGTGTGCGCGCGCCCGCGCGTGCGAATGGAAAATGGACTGGTGGGAGCATTCACAAACATTTTAAAAGTTCTTACATAGTTTGCACAAAATTCGTTATGATTTGTTCGAATTTATATCGGCATTTCTGTTCTCTTTGCGAAGTATTGAAAGAAATATGGGACCTTTTCCAGTTTGTGTACCGTTTTTCATATAATTTATTTTTGAGAATATTTTTGTTAAAACTAACGAAAATATCACGACTTAACCTAACCAATTATCAAGGGCGTACAGTTGATCTATTATTAATTATAACATTGTTTGTTTCTGGAATAGTATTTACTATTTACTAATAGATCAACTGTACGCTCTTGATAATTGGTTAGGTTAAGTCGTGATATTTTCGTTAGTTTTTAACAAAAATATTCTCAAAAATAAATTATATGAAAAACGGAACACAAACTGGAAAAGGTCCGAAATATGGTATATAAAGAACTTATTTGCTCTATACATTACACTAATATAATGTTTGCATTATTTAATTTTAATAATAAATCAGGATTTCCTAAAACTTACATTGCAAGACCGGTGTCCAGATTGCGAAAGAACTGAGTAGTAGTTAGCTCGTGTTATTTTAAACTAGCGTGGTATTTTAAACTACTGTAGTACCAGCTGTTTATTTTTAGTGTCGTTGTGAAGGTCATACATAATGATACGTTTAAGATTAACTTTATTTACCTGTGAATTTATGGACTCAAAAAGAAAGTTGCAAGAAATTTAACGAAACATGAAGTGTTCCATAAACTATCCTTAATTATGTATAGTTACTCTAACAAAAATATTGTATCCTTTCAGAATGAATATAGTAAAATTGAGTGTGTATCCTTCTTGAAAAATAATTTAATGTATTTACTCTGAAATGACCTAGGTACTTTATTCAAAATAACAATACAAAATTTCTCTCGAACACTAACAACAAACAACAATGACGCTTGGATGGTGTTCTGCATACAGAGAGAGAGAGAGAGAGAGAGTCGAAATCACATCACTTTTGACGAAATCGCTAGGAAAATAATACTAATGAATATCATTTATATTATTGTACAATTTACCTGCCACACACTGTTAACTTTTAAGCTATTTATTATGAAAAAATGCTTCGTTTTATTAAGAGAATACAGAATATACAGTGAAAATTTCAACAAAATTTGAATGTTAATCTTACAGTATTCTGCGTCTAAATTCTGAAAACACATTTTCCAACACATTGTCAGGGATGGACATGACAGCATTAATAATAGATTAATTATAGCTAATGATGGAAGACATGTAAAAGCTTATTAACCGAATTAAATAAAACTTATAGCCCTTCACAATATAATGTCATTTTAGTCAGGTAGCTTAGCTTAAAATTTTTCACAGAAGGGGAATGACTGAACCAAAGCAGCAAAATTTTTGTGTGGCTCCAGTAGACCATAAACAATGAAATTTTGATAGGAGCCATTAAATCATGATAATTTTTCAACCTCTTTTGATATAGAAACTAATTTTTTTTAAGCCTATTAGACAAAAGTGCTGGATATGTTGTTTGAAGACAATCTTTGGACGATTTTGGCGATAGTAAAATTAATGGAATATCGCCATTATTGTTTATTATGTTAGATACATTTTAGTGTGGATAAAATTGCGGTTTTGAAATTTGACCTACAAAACTGAACTACCTTCCATTTATGGTTCCATATATTTTTACAAACACAATATACATAATATACAAGTCAAACAAAACAACACTTGTGCATATATCTGTTACATAACAGTAGAAAAGTACAATTCCATCATTAGAGAAGTAGTATGACCACAAAATGTTCGAGTGCAGAACAATTGCAATGTTGATCAAATGAGTGCCAGTGCCAACCCCTCTTCCCCCTTGTTGCAAGATGCCACCCCTACCCCCCGAGGATGCCAAAAAAAAGGAAGCACGAGAGAATCCCCAGCTGCCACAAGCTGGGGGAATCCATCTAACCTAAGAGAGAGAGAGAGAGAGAGAGAGAGAGAGAGAGAGAAAGCAGGGGGAGAGAAGAGACTTTGGGGGAGAAGGTGGGATGTCTTCACCCCCCAAAGGGGTATGCCTAACCAAAGAGAGAGAGGAAAGAGAGGAGACATAAGACAGCATCCTTCCCCTGGGAGACCCAGGTGCATAATGAAAGTTCTAGACAGCATCAGCTGGCTTAGAAGTGTCTTTCAGCCAGTTAGCATACAATGCAGTGTCCGTCAGGCATATCAGCCAGTTGGCACAGTGTGTATATATATATGTGTGTGTGTGTATATATATATATTAATTTTTGAGCAGTCATTTGCTCTAAAACCGCACACACACTTCCCGACTATATATACAGTGTGTCCGTAAAGTCATGGAGGGATTTTAAATAGCTATATTATTGCAACGAAACATGATAATGAGATGAAAAAAAGGCAAATTGAAGAACAACTCTAAAAGAATAACTTTATTTAACGTAGTTCGATATGGGCTCCTCTGGTAGCCCTGCAGACATCTAGGCGGTGATGTGTGTCCGTAAAGTCATGGTGGGATTTTAAATAGCTATATTATTGCAACGAAACATGATAATGAGATGAAACAATGCCAAATTTAAGAACAACTCTCAAAGTTGTATCTTGTAGTTAGTCTAGGCTAAGCTTAACCTTTATCTCGTAGTTAGTCTAGGCTGTCCACATGCCTATGTTGAACATGAGCGTAATAGCCCGAAAGTTAATGTGTGGTGTGCTCTAGCACGAGATCGAGTGATTGGCCCATTTTTCTTCGCGGAACCCACTGTGACGTCACACAACTATCTCGCTATGTTGGAACATTTTGCAGTACCCCAATTTATTGACAATAATGTCATCTTTCAGCAAGATGGTGCTCCTCCGCACTATGCCAACGTTGTTCGAGAATTCTTAATGAAAAATTTCCACAGAGATGGATAGGAAGAGGAGGATGGAAGCCATGGCCTCCACGCTCTCCGGACCTGACACCTTTGGACTTTTATTTGTGGGGTTACGTCAAGCAAAGCGTGTACAGTGTACCCATTAGGGATATTCATCACTTGCACGAGCGAATCACGGAAGCTATCGCATCCGTCACTCCTGATGTTCTTGGGCGTGTGTGGCTGGAATTGAATCACCGCCTAGATGTCTGCAGGGCTACCAGAGGAGCCCATATCGAACTACGTTAAATAAAGTTATTCTTTTAGAGTTGTTCTTCAATTTGCCTTTTTTTCATCTCATTATCATGTTTCGTTGCAATAATATAGCTATTTAAAATCCCACCATGACTTTACGGACACACTGTATATATATATATATATATATATATATATATATATATATAATATACGTGTATTATATATATATATATATATATATATATATATATATATATATATATATATATGCGTATATATATATGTATATATACGCTCATAAATTCCCTATTATTACACACACAAACACACACACACACACATACACAGACACACACACACACACACACACATTCCCCGACTATATATATATATATATATATATATACGTAAATGTTTAACTGCTAGTCCGTCGTTCTCTCTCCACCATTTCTGAAAATATGGTAACTTATACAATAAAGATTTTAAAAACTTTGGAGGCTAATCCGTTGTTCTCACTCCAACATTTCTGAAACTCTGATAACTTATACAATAAAGATTTTAAAAATTTTGAATACACGTTTTAATTTTTTTAAATAATTTTCATTTTTAGGCAGCTAACACCTTTCCTGGTGAGTTAATTTGGAACACCTGCCTGTACATTAATATTTTATAATATATCCTTCGATCTCTCCACCATTTCTGAAAATCTGATAACTTACTTTTTAAATTTTTTTAAAATAATTTTCATTTTTACACAGCTAACACCTTTCGGCGTGTTAATCTCTGCTCATTAAAGATTTTTTCCGTAAAAGGTACAGCTAAGGTTTACAATTTCGTTAATGACCTGTAAATCCCCTTTGTTTGTTTTGAGCTTATAGCGGATAATCCCCCAAAAGGTCACTATGAATCCCACACCTGCCTAAGTTTCCGACTGCGAAAGAAATACAATCCCTTGATGAGAAGTCGGAAAATTTCTAATTTTTGGTCACAAACACCTTTATGTTATCGTTTTTACAGTATTATTTCAAATGAAACATTAAATCTTCAAATAACTTTACTAAAATTGCATTCTTAATAAAGTATAATTTTGTATTTAAGAAAAACAACATTCAGTATTTCTACTTTTCAGAAAACTGCTTTTCTCTATATTTCAAACCCAATTTTCTTCATAAACTTAACTGTACCATTAAAATATGGTAAAAATTAATGGAATTCACGATATAATTTATATCACGGCGTTTTAGAGTGTATCGGCTCCAGGTTGATGGATGGGGACAGGTAAATTTCGAATCGCTAATAATTAAGCTTAATACCCATACCAGTCTTACGGGCA
This sequence comes from Bathynomus jamesi, assembly GCA_023014485.1. Taxonomy (NCBI): domain Eukaryota; kingdom Metazoa; phylum Arthropoda; class Malacostraca; order Isopoda; family Cirolanidae; genus Bathynomus; species Bathynomus jamesi. The sequence goes on from JAJOZX010004423.1 coordinate 255,009, forward strand.
AGCATTTCGCCGGCCACCGGGTATTTGTCTTCCACTTCAAACGTAAAAACACAAATCAGAGATTCGACACGTCATGAGGCTAAACTGGATGAACACCTGGCCGGGAATTTTTGACTGCCTAATTCTGAACAGGTAGTTCATCTCAGAAAATAATGTCTTCGCAAATATTTTGGTCTAAACTGAAGTAAATCCCCAACTATTCCTACCCCTTAGCCGATCTGTTACTCTAAATTTTTATTTTCCAAACAAAACTTTCTCTCTCTCTCTCTCTCTCTCTCTCTCTCCTCTCTCTCTCTCTCTCTCTCTCTCTCTTACTGCTCTGTTCCATATCTGAAAAAATCTGTGGAACGAATAAGCCAAATTTGATAAAGACACGCCATCATTATTCGTGAGGGTGTCCAATCACAATTTCAAGACCCAGCGCGTGGGGTCGTTACTCTGGCTGTAAGACAACCGAATGGCCCACATATTACATAGCCACGCACAGATAGATTGACAGCCAATCAGGGATCCTTCGAATCGGCTATTAGTCTTCAGAGGGTGGCTACAATTGGGAACCATGCATATAAAAAGGAAGTATTTTCAGCTCGGCCCATATATTTGATATTTTACCAGCGAATAACCACATATTCCTTCGTCATGAACACTGCCAGTCAGTCACAACAACTTTACAGTTTATATGAGTTATATGAAGAAGGGTGCCCTATCGCCGGAGCTACACTTAGTCTTTTTAATGCATCCGATCGGGATGGATTATTTTCAACGCAAACCGTTGATGACATCTGCACTGACGCTCAATTTGATCCAGCGGAAGATTCTACAGTAGAAATCTAAGTATATAAATTTTATGTACCTGTATTTCTATTTTATTGTTATGTCCTATAATTAGTCGCGAAATTGGTATTTATTTTAATGTCCCTGAGGATGTCATTAGTCGAAAGCTCTTGAGCACCATTCTGTGTTTCCTTCGCGACTATTTTATCATATTTCTCTCTCTCTCTCTCTCTCTCTCTCTCTCTCTCTCTCTATATATATATATATATATATATATATATATATATAGCTTGGTATGACACGTACCGTCTGCCTCACCGGGTTTCGAACCCGATCGAATAGTTTTACACTTCAAATTGCGTTTATTATGGCTTTTTATAAATTAATTATCACTTGCGAGGATTCTTGATTAAGCACTGAGTGATACGATATATATATATATATATATATATATATATATATATATATATAGAGAGAGAGAGAGAGAGAGAGAGAGAGATATATATATAAATTTTTTTAAATTATTACGCGATTATTAATTATTTGCACTCACATTTCAAATTTAAGAGAAAATGACGAATAACTTCAAATCTCAAAATGAACTTATTATGGAATTTTATAAAATTAAATAAAACTTGCAAAGGAGTCTTGTTTGTTATAAAAAAAATCAACGATTTTGGATGAATAGAAATATCAAAACAAGACTTTTACCATAATATTAATTATTATTTATATTAATTGGTTATTATTAATTGAAACTAATCTATAATTTAAAAATGAGGACACCTGTTATTTTAATAAAGCATTTTACAACAAAATGTAATGAGTTGAAAATAAATTATTACAGTCCATATATATATATATATATATATATATATATATATATATATATATATATATATATATATTAGGGTTGTCCATAATTATAGACAAAAATAAAAACATTTAAATATTTTACGTGGTACCTTTGCAATTTGTTACATTTACCACGCTAATTAATCCTGTCAAGTTTGGTTTTGATACGATAATATTTAGAGGTTGCTCAAGGCCCTTTAATTTTTTTCTATTTTGCTAATCCGTCGCAAATATCTACTTTTATTGTAGGTTTTGAAAGTCAAATAGTAGATATTTATCATTGTATAAAGAAGGAATATATGCATTTACTATTCAATTTACTATTTACTATTCAATTTATATTTACTATTCAATACTATAATCACTATCCGAGGCCCAACATAAACCTACTTGTTAATCAGGGTGCTGGACTATCTTCAAACACATGAAATTTGAGAAAATATATGATAAATTATATAGCTTGTGTGTGTTCAGTGATATATACATAACTGCATGTGCGTGTAAAAATATAATTTTTATGATTCATGACAGCAATGAGAAACAGGGCATGTCCATTGAGCGACCTCTAAATATACTTCACTTATTAAAATATTTCGCGTACATTAGTTTCTCATTATTTGTCACAAAAATAAAAGGTACCACTTCTAAATTTCTGAATTTTCATTTTTTGGATCACCCTATATATATATATATATATATATATATATATATATATATATATATATATTAATCTGTGTATATTTTTGGTGAAAAAAAATGGATTTTAATTTAAAAAGATTCAGAAAAATGTATGAACAGCCAAAAATAATTTTCTGTCCCCAACCGTGGTCTTTTTTCTTATAGGTCCGATGAGGAACTGACTCATGTTTTAGAAACTTTTCGTGATAGCTTTGAAGAAACAAAATAGCCGACAGCGATTTGGAGGTTGAAGTTTTACTGGACACTCGATCCAGTGATCTGAATACGGAGGTCGAAGTATTGGATCACATCCGGCCCAACGAATGCCTGGTCGTCGAGGAACTAATGTAAACTTTTTCTTTTTGTTTTAGTGAAGAACAAGACGCAGTGTATTACATGATAGAAACATAAAGAATGTTTTATAAAGTAGTAGTTTTTATATTCAACTTAAGTTAGTTACAGAATTAGCATCCATTAAATTTTAAATAAGCTACAGAGCACAAGACTAACATTATTGGAGAAATCTTATATTTTACAAAATATTGTCGCAATTACTGTTACAATTTATATACGCGTAAAACATCATACAATACATCGAGTGCGTATAAACGGAAAACGGTTTTTTTTATCTGCATGCATACCATTTCATCATTCAGCTCAGTGTGACGGGTCAAATAATTTTTAAAAAATTATAAATTCCCTTCCACGTGCCATGTGTAAGAGAAATGAAAGGCAGTACATGCCGCAAGTATTACTAAAGTATCCCTGGAATCGTTAAGGATTCCAAACAATTTCGGCGATATGCAACTGTTCGAGAAATCTTACAATAATAGCGTCATTCCAAGGGTGAGACCCCATCGAGTTAAAATAGTACATTCTTTCCTTATTTTTAAAATAGATGGCCATCCAATGAATCCCTTCACCACCAATAACATCCGTGTTCAGAATAATTGCGCCGCACTGTGTCGTAGTTGGTAATTTCAATGTTTCATTCTTCGTAAACACCGATAAATTTGGAGCGTGTGATTCGTTCACTATTCATTACTCTCTGGAGTGTATTCGCGTCCATTTTAAAAGTCAGTGACTACACTCCTGAGGCGGTCACTTTCGATTAGAGCTTGTGATTCGAGGTATACTAGTACACTAATAGGGGCGTCTAGCGGCCTGGCGAATTCCAATCTAACTGAGATGTTCCCACTCTACTGTCGGCTTAAGTGTGTATTTACACTAACAGATAAGTCAAGAGTGATTTCAAAAGGATAAAGATTAAATTGATCAATGAATTCTTTCTGCGTTACACCAGTTCTTAATTCATCACAAGCACCGGCGTTATGTACAAGATTACTATATGCTCTCGAGCAAAGCGGGAACACAGCATCTGATGAATAATCTGTTTCCATTGTTCCCCTTAGCGCTATGCCATGGGTTATGCTATGCCTGCATTCCAATTAACAACCATTTAGGTAGAGCTCCCAGGGCGATGTTTCTATCTGCTTCGAGGCCATCCCTGCGGGCACCGGTTATAGTTTGACCTGTACTCTGTTAATTGGGTATTTTACTGTGGCATGTAGTGATTTTTTTCAATTTCTATTTGTTTTGGCGAACTTAGTTTCACTCGCCGTACGCGAGGGTGTTTCCATAACATGAATCACAGCGGGCTTTGCGCCCTCTTCTTGATCAGCTCCCAGATTTATGCAGATCTCAGGATTCGTGCGGGTGACGTTTATTTTCATGTCGATACCATTCACAAGCAGTTTCTCCTGGAATGTGAAGTCGATATGCAAACAAACGCCCGAAGCATTCGTATATCTTCTTTTAGAATTTGTAAATTTGTCCTTTATAATGCTTTCGTCTGATAATAGCCTTCGGCAATTAAAAAGGTATCCTTCGCTTCTTTTGAAAAGTTGAAGACATGTTCCAGATAGGCTTGTAGATGATAATAGCCCGTTCCTGCCGAGATGTTGAACTGATTTAAATATACATCACACTGGCTATTTACTGGCTCGCACACCTACAGCAGGAAACCGGTGTATACATAAAACACCCAAAAATTACCATTGACCTTAATGGGGAGGTACCCACTAAAGTCAATGGTCATGTTTTTGGGTTGATGGTCTAAGCGAAGACCGTGCCACTGGTGAGAAGACTGCGTACTCCTTTAACGGTTACTGGTGGCAAGGATGGCCACGTCCTGAGTGTGGAATCGTAGGAGATATCTACGGTAGATCTCCTGCCGACAGTCTTGCATGGACCCGCACCCGCGATCAGCTTATAGGCGCCCAGTTCAGTCACAAGATCTTGTTGGAGCATGAGTATGATGCACGAATGGAAACAGATGGGGAGTACCGTGAAGAAATAAACACGATCAAGCGTTCAATGGTGTTGGATCCTCTCAAATGCAGTGAAAGCGTGTTTGGAGGGTGTACAAACCCATTCAAGCTATACTTTCCGTCTACGGAGGGCGTGAAACTCCATTATTACGACTTCTGCTCTTTATACTCCTACGTGATGAAGAACAATCCGTACCCCGTAGGTGCACCTGAAAAACTGTGTGGGACCTGACCTGCCCACCATCGAGGAGTTCTCAGCAAATTTGAACAAGAACTATTTCGGGCTTTCTTTCGTAGACGTGCTCCCCCCCCTCACGATTTATGGATGCCGATCTTACTCATCGTTATAGATCACAAGCTCATGTTTCCCTGCTCGTGAAGTGCTCAGAGGAGAACAATGGGGCTTATAATCACAACCAATCAGCGAAAGATCAGAGGCGTATATACAAGCCCTGAGCTGTCCCTAGCCGTTCGCCATGGCTATAGAATATTGAAGATATATGAGATGTGGAGGTTCCAGAAGCTACCCAACCTTTTCACGCCGTATATAAATATTCTTTTGAAGGATAAGGTAGAAGCATCAGGGTATCCGCGAGGGGTTGAAAGCGAGGGTGAAAAATCGGCGTATATTCAGCGATACCGTGACCATGAAGGGATACAACTTCACCGGGCCCAAATTGTTAAGAATCCTGGCAAGCGTTTTAGTGCAAAGTTGTGCCTAAATAGTCTTTGGGGAAAATTTGCACACAATACGGGCAAGGGCAAGGGAAACGTTCATCTGGCCCAAAGTTATAGGGAGGTGTCCGATTATGCCAATGCCCCCGATAAAGAGGTCATGGAGATCGTGAATGTAGGTAATACGTACATAATAAAGTACATCACCGAATTGGCCACAGATACCTCACGTGTTACAAACATACTATACCTGCAGCCAGCTTCACAACGGCATACGCACGCATCAAGCTTTGGGGACTACTGCACTCCCTTGGGCGGAGGGTTCTGTACGCAGACACAGATATCTAATATTCACAGAGAGGGAGGGTGAATACATGCCTCCTATTGGGGAATTCCTCGTAGAGTTGATTGACGAGATCAATGATAAGTATGGTGATAGTGCATACGGTGACTCCTTTGTTCCAACAGCTCCAAAAACTTATGGGGTACGGGTGAGGGTGGGGAAGAGATGAAATATATGGTGAAGGCGAAGGGCATCACACTTAACCAGGCGAACTGACGAGTCGTTAAGTTTGACTCGCTGAAGGAGATAGTGTGCTTAGAAAATGAGGGTGACCAACCACCCCAACTGACTGTAGGGACCCACAATTTTCCGGCAGAGAAACTCGGGAGCGTGAAGGAACTTATGGACAGGAAGGTGTTTCGTAACACCTATAGGAAACGTTCCCAGGTGTCTGGCACCTACGATACCGTACCCTTTGGGTACCACCGTACTTGAATGTTTTTCCATATATATATATGGGAATGATCTCAGAATGGTTCCCTGAGTTTTTTATGATACACACAGACCGTGCATGGAACAAGGAACTCTTCTGGGATAATTAAATCCACTATAGTCCGAATAAGTAATGGTAAATGACAAATACCATAGTTTTTCTTTTTCATGATGCAAGCCCGACGTGGGCAACGGGTCTCTCGCAAAGAGGTCCCATAAATATAGCTTCCCTCACCAGCTATCTGCAAAGCAGACAGGATCCAGCTTTGGGACATGGATCTAGGGTTTAAAGCAGCCAACCCCCACTACATTTAGAACCCCAATATAAGTAAAAGACTCGTTGCATTCACGTCGGATTGAATAAATCAAAGAATAAGGGGTAACTATTATTATATTTTTAGCCAAAACCAAAACTTAAACCTCAACTGGCAGAATTGAGCGTCCACTTTTCAAGGCACACAACATGTCCGTTTCATGATTTATTTCGGATTTATTCAATCCGACGTGAATGCAACGAGTCCTCAGTTGTCTCTTAGATGTCATAGACGGTGGTTTGCTGTTATTGCTCTTGTACCTACTTCATAGTTATTCTACTAGACGAATACTACAGTTTAACTGTAAGTATGGATTATTGATTATTACAATTATTTATTATCATCATATTCTTCTGTCTAATTATGTTGTAATCCCATGAAATATTTTTTTATTGAATTTTAGAACATCGAATGACTAAACTTTGAAACATCGAATGACTAAACTTTGAAACATCGTAATTGATATAAAATACTTAAATGTTTTTCTTTCTTTTCAGATATTCCTAAGATGCCAAAATTGAAGACAAGAGGTCAGTCGTCATGCCACTTGAGCCTGTTAGTCGGTACAGGCAAGGAGCTTCCCGTATTAGAACTACCAACAGTGCGAGACATGCTGAGACTAGGGTTACTCCTTCGTGAACAAAATACAAAGGATAGAAGGAACTACACAGAGAAAGAGCTCATAAGGGACATGATTCCCCCTCTTCTGCATCAGTGGAAAAAAGCTAATGTGTTATTCAAACCATCTGTACTCAATCAGTATAGAACTATTGAGCTAAAATTAACAAAGCTGTGGCACAAAGTAGTTGAGACATCACTTGGTAAAGGAAAACTAGCAAAGAAAAATAAATTTCTGCACACACTTGATACTCTTCTTGACATTTTTAACTGCCAGTGTCCCATAGAGTTGTGTTCTGAAGCCAATTGTTCTCCCTCATGCAGAAGAGAACCTCACCCTCACATTGATTGTCGCTGTCCTCGTGAGAAGAAGATCCCTGTTTTGGAGCTGGCTTTCATAAAGGCGCAGAGAACAAAGGCAGGAGGCCAAGGAAGTATGCAGATTGGTTCGGCAGATTATTCAGAAACCAAAAAACAGATTGTTATTGCTAAGAAAAGAGAGAAAATCCGAGAGAGGGAAGAAAGGAAGAAAAAGAAGAGTGAAGAAACCACCCAAAGAGATGAAGAGCTCTATCAAGAGGTTTCTCACTTCTTTGAAAGCTCTTCAGATGAATAGAAAGAAGCAACATCAGATGATAGCTCCAAAATGCCATCTGAACCTTCGCCGAAGAGAATGAAATACAACACTAAAGACATCTCAAACATTGCCCTTGCCAGTATTCGCCACCATACGGGGCTACGAGAGACTGCAGAGATTGCCACTGCCGCTTGGATAGATGCAGGCCTCATCAGCCGAGAGGATACATCCTTAGTGATAGATCATAAGATAAGAAGAGCACAAGAAAAAATAATGAAGGAAATATCTGATCAGCATGAAAAAGATTTGAAGGAGGAAGGTCTCTCTTGCCTTTTGTTTGGTGGAAGAAGAGATGACACAAAAGTTCTCCTAGAGGTAGAGGGAATGTACAGAAAGTTTCCCAGTCTCATCAAAGAAGAACACTACTCTGTGTGTTCCGAACCTGGTGGCCGCTATTTGTTTCACTTTGTTCCTGAAGCAGAGGTAGAAGGCAAGAAACATGCAGAGGCAATTGCTGATCAAATAATATGTTGGCTTCAAGAAAGAAGACTTGACAGTTCACTGCAGGCCGTTGGTGGAGACTCAACTGCGGTGAACACTGGATGGCAGGGCGGTGTTATGACGCATTTAGAGAAAAAACTTGGAAGAAGGCTTGTTTGGATTGTATGTGATTTGCACACAGGGGAACTACCTCTTCGTCGTCTCACCCAGGAACTTGATGGTCCTACAAAGAGCAACAACAAGGGGTCAGGCCCCCTTGGCAACATGCTAGATGAAGCAACGGAATTAGAAATAAATACAAAATTTACAAAGGTCGAAGTAGGCCCTCCCCTTCCAGTGTTGTCTGAAGAAGTTATCAAAGACCTCAGCACGGATCAATCTTACGCTTATCGTATTGTTCAAGCAATCAGATCAGGAGAGTTGCCTCAAAATCTGGCTCTCTTGGAGATTGGACCCGTAAGTCACAGTCGTTTGTTAACTACAGCGATTCGTTTCTGCAGGATTTGGGTTTCCAAACATGCACTGAAGGGAAAAATGCTACAGAATTTGATGTGGATTGTTGAATTTATTATTAGGTTTTATCTTCCTCACTGGTTCAATGTAAAACTTAATCCAATGTGGATGGAGGGGCCCAACCACATCTTGTTTCAATTACAGCTACTGAGAACCCAAAGGAAAGTAGTGGTGGACATCGTGTTACCTGTGGTGAGAAGGTCCGCTTGGTATGCTAAGCCAGAGGCAGTTTTGCAAGCAATACTCTGCAGCCAATGTACCAAAGAGCGAACTGAGGCTGTGGAAATCATTCTAAAGCTTAGAGGAACATCACTAGATGATGACCAGCTGGGAGACTGCTCTGTTCAGACAAGGAAGGTACCTCCGATAAACGTCAATGCCACGAAATTGTCAGAATTAGTTAACTTGAGTTCGGAAATTTTGGAGCCACCACTGACAACATGTATAACAAACAAAGATTTAACACAACTTAAAGAGGCCCCAATGCAAGTGCCAAAGTGGCCTTCTCACACTCAGAGTGTGGAGAGATGTGTGAAAATGGTCACAGAAGCAGCTAGTCAAGTTTACAGTCACGAGAGGCGAGAAGGCTACATCAAAGCGCAAGTAGCAAGCCGAATGCTGATGTCAAGGAACCGCAGCAAAAAGGACATGACTGCATTGGTTACGTTCAAATAAAGACTCTGAATGATATCTTATTGCCACTTTAAATGTTGATAGGAGGTTTGCGCACATTTGTTATTTTGTTACGAATTTACGGAAAAATGGAATTTTTTAATTAAAATTGATGTAGGTAGGAGTTATTTTTTATTGTTTTTGAAGCAAGGATATTATTTTGTATGCCAAATGATTACATTAAATTGCTACCAAATCACATGATTTTCAATTTAGTCATTTCACCCGCAAAATTGACACACCCTACTCCCTAGCCCTCCCTCCTTTGAGACTTTTAAGGCTACATTGAACCGTGCGAAGCGTGAAGAGCAAGAGATTCAATATTCTGGCGAGAGCATTGCCGGATTTCGCGGCACAAATGATATAATGGACTACGTTGTATGGCTAAACTGTATAAAAGCGTACATATACTGTGAAGTGAAAGAAACAACACGTGCAGAAGAGAAGGAACGTTGATGAGTGGTATGACAAACGGTATTATGTCATGCTGCATCATACCGAGTACGCGTACCTTCCGGCTGAGAATGTAAATCTTGTCATAATGGACAATCTAAAATATTTTTCCCACTACATTCATATATATCATGACGAGGTTCGCAGTGAAGGTGTGGCTAAAGGCCTGTTTGAGTTTTTAATCGAATTTAGAGACGAGTGTCGCTTGCTAGGCAAAAATGAAAAATATGGGCACATGTTTCTCTCAAATAGTGTGCCGGAGTGAAAAAAATGTGTTTAGTTCGTGAAAATCACCCTGAACAAAAATGTCTAGTGCGCATTCTGGGGAGTGATAAAACATTAAAGGCGATATTACTACGTGTGTCGCAGATGGAAAAGATCTCTAAACGGTTGTCCAGAGAATGGGACACAAGTATTCACATGACTCTTTCATGTTGGAACAAACCCGTACACGAAACATTAACGCTTGGTATGACTCACCCGTGTGACTCGTTTCTCACACCTTTCTCCGTGCCAAACCGCGCACCGGCTGCTCATAATCACCTCAGAGCTTGAATCGACCGGACGTGCACTCCTCACAATAGAATACGATGGAGCTTCTTTTGAGCAGCATTCTCAATGCCGTATACGATGTGTCCGTGACGAAGTCATTGCGTGTTTTCAGGCGTAAAACCGGTGCCGTTAACTGTGTACTGGAAACGACTTGTAGGCAAACAAACTCTGGTAAACGGAATGTTGTTTATTTAAGTGTTGAGGAGATAAATAGAGTCTTCGTGATAGCTGAGAAGTGGGGTGAGGACCGTTAGAAAATACCTGCAGGTGTAGGTACGAGAAGAGAGCAGATTAGTGATACCCCCTCACATGCCATTATTTGTACGTTGTTTATAAATCGCGACCAGCCATGCATTGATAAACGACTGATGTGCAAGGATGCATGTGATAATAACATTCTTGTCCCCACGCGAAACCGTTTCATCCTCGACAGAATGTTCGAAATCGTCGGTTTCCGTAAGCTAAAGCCTATATTAGACGCAAGTGTTACGGATATGGTTTATTTTGATACGGTTCTTGAATACGCTTACACCGCTCTGCTCGACGGGTTTACCGAGTGTAGAACTGAACAAGGCGAGAATGGTCTGGAACTGGATGCTTATTTATAAGGTAGACTCTTTGAAACATCATGAACTTTGGTACAAAGGACTTTAGCGGTACAGGGCTGAACTCACCTACACTGTTTCTTTATATAATGAGCAGCTGTCGTTACGAGTTAGAAGATTATTTTAACTGTCGCTATGCGTTGTGAAGAAGCGTTCACGGTTGAAAAGCTCGGATTGGAAAGAATAAACCTTCGATTGGAAATGAGTGTTTATAAACTTGAATTTAATAATGATGTTGTGGCGAACGACACCCTCTTTGTGCGTGCTTTTGAATGTATTCTGTCCGTGTTTAAAGAGAGTGATAATATGCCAACGAATTGTAAAGTGGGCACAAAAATAGTATTGAACGAATTGAAGGCCCTTTACATTGAATATAGATATCCGCACACCTTGAGTGGTGAAATAATGTTAAATCGTATTTATTGCATAGTACAAAGCAACAATGATGTAACTGTAGATTTGATCATTGCGAGTTTAGTATTTTAGTTAAGCGCAGTAGAACATAATGTGTATAGAGATTTCTCCTGTACTATTATTATTTTGATGTTTAGATATTAATTTTTGAATGTATATTTATTTTCTATATACTTGTTAAAATTTTACTGTATTATCATTTAACATGTGTATATGGATTTCTCTTGTACTATTATCATATTTAATGTATATCTATATATATCGTTTAAAGTGTGTATAGATTTATTCTGAACTATTTTGAATGTATATTTATTTTCTATATATGTTAACATTTTATTATTTAATATAAATGTGTATATAGATTTCTCCTGTACTAATATTATTATTTAAGAATGTATATATTTATATATATCGTTTAATGTGTGTATTTTTGCTGTATATTATTTTTAGATGTATATTTATTGCCTATATATTTCATGAAATTATTTCCTTTAACTCCTCTAAATAAATAGAATGAGGTAGTTGTGTTTTATTATTGTCTAAAATATTTAGATAGTGGATTCAGGAATGCTTGAAATATACTCCCAACGGCATAACAGTTATCAAAATATATTAAAAACCAATTAAAATCTATTAAAACATAACCACAAACCAACCAAAATCAACGAAAATAAATAATTAATTCATATTCGATCATAATAATTATGTATTCTATTAAAAGTCTATATAAATCCATAATATATATATATATATATATATATATATATATATATATATATATATATATATATATATACTGTTTCGCTCTCTTCCAAAATGGTATAAACCAACTACGAAGTTTCTAGAAGCTTCTCGAAGAAGCGGAAGTCGTAGGTTAGTTTAGTTTCTTAGGAGTCTATACTCAGCTTTCGCTTTGTGAGGAAGTCGCCAGTTTTCCCCTGATTCAAAGTGTTCAGTTAGGAAATTTATTTGTTTTAGCTTTGCTTTAAAGCTTTAGCAGTTTAATTAAATTTAAAATCTAGAATCTAGTGTCATTTTTTATGCTTTACCTAAATTATTTTGTATAATAATTCAGTTTAGGAGTTATTGAATTGTTAGGTTAGGCTAGTTTCTTAGGCTTAAATCATTGAGGACTGTAAGTAATCAATACTTTAATTATTTGTTGGCTTTGTGTTTAAGGTAAGCACATCCTGGTATTTATCTAATCTGGTCAATACATTTAAATTTGACTATTATTTATCCAAGATTTATCTTGGAACAAAATCTATAACATTTTCTATAAGTACAATTCAAGCTCAGTATTCGAAACTTTAAAATCTGTTAAGAAAGGTGGGTCCCTTCATTTTGCCTGACCAATCATAGCATAAAAATCATTCCTTATTTATCATTTTTCTTTGCGATTTTTATATTTTAAAGTATTAAAGAAAACTAACTTATTTATTAATTCTAAATATAAATCTACCCAACTTCACTCTAAATTAAAAAAAATTATTTCTAATTATTTACTTAGTTATTTAACGCGTGGCTTGTTTTTACTACCTCTAACCAATTAATTTAAATATATCGCATAAAGAGTTTAAGCTTGCCTTAATAATTAAACATTAATAGCGTCCAAGTTGTGGGAACCCTAAGTTTAAGGTTTAATTTAAACGATACCTTTTCGAACCTGAGGTAAGAGTGGACGCGGGTAGCCGTAAGGATACCCTTTTAGGCTGCTGAATTTTCCACAATTATCAAATAAATGCTTTCCTCGGGATATATATATATATATATATATATATATATATATATATATATATATATATATATATAAAAACTATATTAAGGAATAGTTGGGTGATGGGAATATATATAAACAATGCACCTTCAATAAATAAATATATATGTATACACTATACCAAATGGCTGGTTACGCCTTCTAAGCCGACTGACGGATTTCTAAGCCAACTATCAAGAATATCTCCATTAATTAAATAAATAGGACAATCTGTCAAATCAAAAGTTATTAATATATATACACATACATCTAAACAAGTCATTTACGCCTTTCAAGCCAGATTAAGCCAACTGGTTGCTTAAGCCAACTGGCTGAAAGACACTTCTAAGCCAGCTGATGCTGTCAGGAAATTTCATTATGCACCTGGGTCTCCCAGGTGAAGGATGCTGTCTTCTCTCTCCTCCTCTCTCCTCCCTCTCTTAGGTTAGGTATAAATTACTGTTCTCACCCCCTTTTGTGGGGGTGAGGGAGGACATCCCACCTTCTCCCCGAAAGTCTCTTCTCTCCTCTTGCTTTCTCTCTCTCTTAGGTTAGGTGGATTCCCCCTTGCTTCCTTTTTTCCTTTTTTTTTTGGCACCCTGGGGGTGGGGGTGGCATCTTGCAACAAGGGGGAAGGGGGATTGGCACTGGCACTCATTTGATGAACATTGCAATGTCTCTGCACTCGAACATTTTGCAGTCATACTATTAGAGATATTAGAAAAGTTTGACATACAATATATGCAATGAATAAATCAGTTACATTGCAATCGTCGGAAGAGCACTGTCCAATGTCCATATGCATTTGGAACACGCATAATTTGTTCGTCAATTATTGCCTAAATTTTGTAAACTGCATAAATGCTGTATATAACCGTATATAAGGCCGTGACGCAGTGTAGATGGGCACACAACACCCTTTTCTTCAGCTTGTTGGCATACTGCAGCTGCTAGCTGATTCTCCACTCGTAAGATTCGGTCATAGCTCACACGAGCCCTATATATAGTGGTAATGGCGGTCCAAAGTCCAAGGTATGTCTGGATTTGGTTGCAGCTGATGCTCTCTTTTTGTGATGGTCTGTGAGATTGTCAGACATTTCTGTAAGTCTGTTGAGTCTTGGCCTTTCAGGTTAGCTCCATTGAGCAGCATGGAAATGAACAGTTTTAGACTGGCTGGTACTGACTTCTGTTGGTATTCGATAGGGAAACTCCCATCAAATTGATCCTTTTCAGAATTGAAAATGTCTTGCTTCACAATCTTCGCAGCTTTCGCGAGGGTTTGGACATCACTTTCATAGTCAGCAGTTGATGCTTGTTTCAACATTTCTTGCACTCCCTGTTGGAATACAATAATTACATTCTTGCCATCATTCTGCTCTTAAGCATCTGGAAGGTATTTCAAGACTTTTTCTTTGAAGTGAACCTTGTTGATTTCCTTTTCAATCCCAAAATCTTGAAGTCGTTTCTCATAAAGGTAACGCGCAGATCGGAACACTTGAAGTAGAACTGTCCATCTTCAACAGCTTTTTCTGTCTGTGATGAGCTCTACAAAGACTGGTCTGAACCTGGCGCACTTCTCGATGGGATTCAGACGAATCTCAACTTCGTCTCATTACAGAGCGATGGTGATTTCTGTATTTTGTCATACAGCTGTGGTGATATTTTGCTTCTATTGCGACAAAATCACCACCACCAATTCTGGTCATTAATGTTGTGTCCTGCAGATCTAATGCGAGCGTTCTTATATTAAGATCAGCATCGTCAGTTGTTCTGAATGCATGGAGTTTACCTTCGGCATTGCTGCAGAATATACATGTACGTTTATCTGGGTGCTGGCGCCTTTTATATCGTTTTCCCGCTTGATCACTGCTTTTTCCCCCATTTTCTCGTGCTCTTTTCTTTCTGGCTGTGTCTAGACATTTTGCGTTGGAGAGTGTGTGGCAACTTTTGTGCCATT
This sequence comes from Bathynomus jamesi, assembly GCA_023014485.1. Taxonomy (NCBI): domain Eukaryota; kingdom Metazoa; phylum Arthropoda; class Malacostraca; order Isopoda; family Cirolanidae; genus Bathynomus; species Bathynomus jamesi. Next base: position 270,028 of record JAJOZX010004423.1, read on the forward strand.
GGGCATGGTGTTCCACCAGTTCTTCAGCTGTAATTGTTTCAGAAAAGTTTAATTCCATAGGCAGCTGGTCTATTTCTCTGAATGCACTGACATTGTTCAGGAAAGAAGTATATGCTATAGATTTATCTCCACTTCCGTGGGCGTTCAATGGGCATTTAAGTCCTTCTTTGGTGAACTCCTGGCAAACCACGCACCTTGTTCAATCCATCATTCTGAATTAGTTAGTGACTGAAAAAATATAGGAAAACAAAATTACTGTATAATTCATACAAAACAAAATTATCCATCATGCACCAGTAGGGATGAAATAACAAGTGAGAAACATTTTATAACCTGTATTCGTATGTTAAATATATGCAATAGTTTTCATTGTTTGCACTTCAAAAATACCACACAATCATCTCTATTTAATGTTTCATAATAATAAATGTTTCATAAAGAGAATTACTGGAACGATTGTTCTGGTGAGAAAATTATGCTGCTTTTTGCGTCAGTCGTACAGATGATGTCAATTTTATGTGCCTCTAAATGTCTATAACTTTGTTAATAATGATGATATGAAAACGACCCAAACATCATCAGAACCGTCAGGAGACTGCCTACAAATCATACATTTAAGATATTTCTCCAAATTCAATAATTGAGGAGTTATATTTTTCCAACTACAGAAAACGTGAACCGTAATTTGGCCGAAATTCCCAATTTGGGGTTTTGTTTGAAAACAGTATGAACAATTCTTATGATTTAATGGCTCCTGTTAAAATTTTATTGTTAATGGTCTAGTGGACCCATAAAAAAATTATGGTGCTTTGGTCCAGTCGTTCCCCTTATATTCACTGAGCAACCTGACTATTTGGGTTTTGCTGTTCTCTGGAATAATAAATATACAGGGTGTTTGAAAACTTTCTGTACAAATTGTAATGGGGGATAGGCAACACCAAGACAAACCCTTTTCGTCTATAAGTGTATGTCCGCTGACGTCACCATTCGGCGCGAGAGGGCGCCGCTGCAATTGGCTAAAAGGTGAAGTGGGCTAGACTCGCGCTTGCCGCGGGCATTCTTAAATCGGACGTAGTAAGCGTAACATGGAGCGCTTCACGACTGCTGAGATCGCTGACATGCATATTGTGTGTGGGGCTGCCAATGGAAACGGAAGAGCTGCTGTGAGGTTGTACCGACAGCGCTTCCCAAACAGACGTGTGCCAAACCACCAAACGTTTGCGCATTTGCATCGGCGACTGCGAGAAACTGAAACATTCCATGCAAACATGCATGACACTGGTCGGGAGAGAAACGTGCGCACTCCTGACATGGAAGAAGAAATCCTACGGCGATTTGAGGACAATCCAAGAGCAAGCACGCGAGGTGTTGCACGTATCCTCGGTGTGAACCACGACCTGGTCTGGAGAGTGTTGCCCGAGCAGCAACTTGCCATGGACGATACCCGCCCAAACATTGACGGCGAACCGTTCTTGATGAGCATGCACCCGTGTAGCATGTGGATTTGCGTGCGCCCACACGTGAGAATTGTGCATGTTAAACACACCCTCACGTGTGAAACAGGCTTCATCTGAGAACAGCACATAAGCCGGAAAATTAGGCTGCACCGCTGTCTGCTGCAGAAACCAGCGTGCGAATTCCACACGAAGAGGGTAATCCCGAGGTTGTAATGCCTGGACACTCTGACGATGAAACGGATGTAACTGCTGCTCGTGCAACACTCTCCAGACCAGGTCGTGGTTCACACCGAGGATACGTGCAACACCTCGCGTGCTTGCGCTTGGATTGTCCTCAAATCGCCGTAGGATTTCTTCTTCCATGTCAGGAGTGCGCACGTTTCTCTCCCGACCAGTGTCATGCATGTTTGCATGGAATGTTCCAGTTTCTCGCAGTCGCCGATGCAAATGCGCAAACGTTTGGTGGTTTGGCACACGTCTGTTTGGGAAGCGCTGTCGGTACAACCTCACAGCAGCTCTTCCGTTTCCATTGGCAGCCCCATACACCATATGCATGTCAGCCATCCCAGCAGTCGTGAAGCGCTCCATGTTACGCGTACTACGTCCGATTTAAGAATGCCCGCGGCAAGCGCGAGTCTAGCCCACTTCACCTTTTAGCCAATTGCAGCGGCGCCCTCTCGCGCCGAATGGTGACGTCAGCGGACATACACTTATAGACGAAAAGGGTTTCTCTTGGTGTTGCCTATCCCCCATTACAATTTGTACAGAAAGTTTTCAAACACCCTGTATAATTAAGATTTGCTTTTGGTATATTCATATAACTAAAATTTATTTTCGGACACACACACACACACACACACACACACCACACACACACACACAAAAATATATATATATATATATATATATATATATATATATGCCTATATTATTATTTTCATTTCCTTTCCTTTCAACCTTTCAGGTGTTTCGTACAATGATTCTTAATTTCACGGAGGTCAGGCTTGTTGCCCCTCCTCTTAAATTGGCTTGTGAAATATAGAGTTGGTTTCTTGCGCTCTCCACTTCATATAGCCAGGTACCCACGGCTCATCTGGTATTGTTCTGAGCCAGCCTTCTTTTGAAGATTTCCACCACTACATCACTCGTGCTTCATATTTCCTTACATAGGTGGTTGAACACTCTTGGCCCTCTTACAGCAAAGCTATTTTCCTTCAAAGTTGAGGATATTCCCTATCTAGCCTTTAGTTTGGGAACACGACACATTTTTCCTTTTCTACTTCTCACTGTTGTTTGAGTGATTATAAGGTTCAAAGTAAGAGTAGGGACTCATTCCTCCTTTATTTTCCAAGTGTAAATAATGGTGTACCTCTTTTTTTCCAGCGAATATAAATTTAATTCACGCAACCTTTCCCAGTAATTTAGTTTTTTACGTCTATTGATTTTGGCTGTAAAGTTTCTCTGAATTTAGTTAACCAATTTCTTCTTTTTAATATGGGGATGTTAAGACTGAGCACTACTCCAACTTCGATATGATAAGTTTTTCAACAGAGGAATCATTATATTCCTGTCCCTTCTTTTAAAAGTTCTCAGTACCTGTTCAGTTATTCTCTTTGCTTTGTTTACTGCATATTTATTTTGTGTTTCAAATTTCGCGTCGTCAGTCATTATAACTCATTATAAAGTAACTTGCATGATTTTCAATCTATAGCATGATCAATTTGGCTGGCGTGATAAAAAATTGCATGATTAGTATTACAACTTCTGAAGGCATATTTGTGTTCTTTAATACGGGTTTCAATATTTCTTCCAGTTTCTCCTACTTATACTAAATCACATCTTTTACAGGGAATGCTGTGGACACCGGCTTGTTCCTGTTTTGCAACGTTATTCCTAACCAATTTACTTTTTACGGTAGACGAATATTTGAACTCCAAAGCAAACTTAAAATCTTTCGACAACGGTTTTACTCTTTCTAAGCCGGCAATGTAAGGCAAACTCACATATTGTTTTAGGCTAACCGAAGGTTCCCGATGGGCATAAAAAGATTTTCTGGCTTTAAAATACGCCTTCCTGATAAACCACTCAGGATATTTTAAATCCTTAAAAATGTTCGAAATCTTTGAATTTTCCGGGTCCAGCAAATGTGGGCTACAAATCCTGAGTGTTCTTAGAAACATGGAAGAAATAATTGAGCTTTTAACCCCTTCATCATGATATGAAAAATAATCAATGTACGAATTAAAATGAGTAGGTTTTCTATAGACCGTGAAATTGGGCTTTCCGCTTTCGTTAATGACCAAAACATCCAGAAAAGTTAATTGTTTGTCGTTCTCCCATTCATATTTAAATTTAATAGAGGGAACAAGATTATTTAATGACTGAAAGAAAGTGTCAAAGTTGTTCCAGTGGTCAGGCCAAAATGAGAAAATATCATCTACATAACGAAACCAAATTAGATTCCTGGGACATATTGTTTGCAACAATTCCGACTCATAATATTCCATGTATAATGTACTCGGTATTGGGGATAAAGGGAACCCCATTCCCATACCAAAATTTTGCAAATAAAATTCTTCACCGAAGGAGAAGGCATTATTGGTGACACAGAGTTTTATCAGTTCTAAAAATACAGATGTGGGCATGCCTAGTTGTACGTTACATGTTGGCAATTTTCTATCTAAAAAACTAAGTACATCATCAATGCGAACTTTCGTAAACAAGGACTCAACGTCAAAACTGATCATTCTTCCCCGCTTTAAATCTAAGGACATAACTTTGTTAATAAAGTCACAGGAATTAGTAATGTGCGAGCCTGAAAATTTACCAACTAATGGGGACAATTTATCTGCAAGAAATTTAGATAACCTGTAACTAAAGGAACCCTTGTGTGAAATAATGGGACGGAGTCAGAGGCGTACCAATACTTTTTGCCGCTCGGGGCGAAAATGCCAACGCCGCCCCCCCCCCTGCAACAATTTTCAATTTTAAAAACAATTCCTTTACAAAAATACACTTCTAAACAAAACTTTTATTGGAAGAAAAACTTAAATAAAGCAACTTCAATTTTAACAATACTACATAATGTACCGTACATAATACACTACATAATTTTAACAATAACTATATAATGTATAATGCCTAGTTAAATTTTCGGACTTTCATAACAGAAAATTCATGAATGATTTTTTCTATGTCCATTGTCTCTGCAACTTCGCGTTCAATTGAAATAATCGCCAAATTGCTCAGTCTAGATTGACTTATAGTTGACCTGAGGTAAATTTTTATAAGTTTCAGTTTCGAGAAACTTCGTTCGCAACTTGCCACGGACATGCATGTAGTTAGACAGATCCGGAGGGCAATTGTTATATGAGGCAAAGATTCCACTAGATCCCATTTAACGATCCACTGAAGTAGTTTTAACATATCCCAGTTCTTTGGATCATCGTCGACGCTTATGCTTTCGAAACTGAGCAAATGTCTGCGCAAACGCTTTATTTCTTCCAGTAGACTTCCTGGATTAATGTCATTGTAGATGGAAGAAAGATTATTGACCTTGGTATTAATTTCTTCATCTTTGGACTGATTCAAAAGGTACGAAGGAGACAGAAATTCAAAGCGATCATTCATGTTTTTAAGACAAACTGTGCGTTTTTCAATTTCTGCTAATAAACGATCCATGATTTCAAAAAATTCTCTGCGTACATCCTCTTGCACGGTCAATCCAGCATCACGAGCTTGCTCTCCAGGCATTCTTCTCCGTCTCCTGACTCTGCGGTCTATACTGATATCCATTTCATTACAGAACTCTTCGGCGGCATCTGCAGCGTTTGATACTACTGCCTCTCGTTCATTAGTTAAAAACACGGATAAAGAGTTCATTTTTAATGCACACTGGTCCAAAGCAAGTCTCTTTCTTTGAAAATATAGCTGAGCATCATTGATTTCTTTCAGCACTGGATCCCAGAAAAATAAGTACACAATGAATATGTATGACATGATGGAGGTCAACAGAGCTTCAGCATCGCCCTTTGTGTCCAGATTTTCGGAGACCCCTTCACTCAGTTCTTCCAAGGCACTAACAACGTGAGTCAAGTTCTTCTTAAGACTAGAAACAGCATCATACTTAGCACTCCACCGCGTATCAGAGACTCGCTTGACAGTGATTTTGGAATGTTTTGTTAAGATATCCCAACGATGAGTAGAGGAAGAAAAGTAGGCGAAAATTCGTTCAATTGTTCCAAAGAAAGTTACAGCATTAGGACTCAGTCCCGCGGCATGAACTCCAGCCAAGTTCAGCGAGTGGTTATTGCAAGGAATGAAAAAGCGTGTTTGCTAACATCAAGAATTCTGCGTTGAACTCCAAGATGAATACCTGCCATCGTAGCAGCATTGTCATACCCTTGACCATAACAATTCTGGATATCCAGCCCATCCTCACGGAGCTTAGTGACAATGAGATCAGTAACTGCCTCAGCAGTCTTCCCCTCTAATTTAATAAAATCAACGAAGGATTCCTTCACCTCTACATTACCATCTTTAATCGACACATAGCGAATTACCTGAGACATCTGCTCAATATGCGATATATCTGGTGTACTATCGAAAATTATTGCAAAGTACTTTGCACTAGACACATTATCAATTATACATTTTCGAACATTACAGCCGATTAGTGTGATGAACTCATTTTGAATGTTAGGTGACAAATACGTAGTGGATATCTTGTCAGTCATTCGTATTTTTGTAAGATGTTCCCTAATTACTGGGTCATATTTGCCCATTAGTTTTATTAACTCCAAAAAGTTTCCAGAATTGCCAGCTAGCCCAGCTTCTTCATTTAAGTTCTCTCGGTGCCCTCGGAATGCAAGATCTTGTTTTGCCAAGAAAATGATGCAGTCATAAATTCGTCTCAGTATTTCTTTCCACTTAGCAGTAGCATGTTTTATTTGCAACTGATGTGCATTATCTATTGTAGCATTCAACTGAAGGCGCATAGACAACTCTTTCCATTGTTCAAAGCATCGGGTATGATCTGGACTGTTTTCATGTTCAGGTAATCTTGGATTCAGTGTCCTCCAGGCAAAAAATCCTTCTTCTTTTCCAAATGCACTGGAGATGTTGTTGAAGAGACGACAGCAAAAGCAATGCAAGCTACATTTTGAAGGTGAGAAGATTAGCCATGACCTTTCAATTTTTTCGCCATTTTCCAAAGTTTTGAAATACCAAACTTTTGACATTGACCTATTGTTTGAATCAGCTGGAAAGGGTCCATTCATGTTTTCAAATGTGATGGTCCACGTTTAATGAGTTCGATTCTCAAATTGTCCGTCATTGGAACGGGCCAGTTGCCAGAATCGTTAAACAGACTCTGTGGGTGATGGGTGGGTGGGTGACTTTGTGATGTAGATGAGGGTTGATCCTGATTATTTGGGGGTTCACTTGAAGTTACCGCTTGAACATCTATCTCTAAAGATATATCACATTCCGGTTGATCTCCTTGCTTCCCAGAAGGCACTGAAGGTGTGTCTGAGAATCCCATTAACTGATGAAATCGCTTAGCAGCACGCTTGCCTTCCTCCTCTTTTTTTTCGCGAAGATTCTTGTATGCAGCACCACTCAGTCTCTGTCGTTTGCTCATGTTTGCTAATTCAGTAGGGTATCTGCAAAATAAAACAACCATTAATTATTAACATCATCAAAGCTCAAAGAATGCAAAGCCTAACCTAAATAATATAGGGAAAGTCTGAAAAATAGGGCTGGCAACCTTTCCGATGTGAAAATTTAACGCAACTATTTGTGGAAATAGTGGCATTGAGGTGGCATATATAGCATTTAATGATGATTTTTCATCAAAACCATGGATATTTTGTACACAAATAACGCGCGACAATGATGAGATATAATTTTTTGGAGGGTTGCATTTTAAAACATAAAAACCCAAAATTTTGCATACTGCGCCCGCCTGACTAATTTGCCGCCCCTCGGGAAGTGCCGCTCGGGGCGGTCGCCCCTCTCGCCCCTCCCTTGATACGCCACTGGACGGAGTGGTATATTAATCTTATGGGTTTTGGGTAAGTCGTAAATGTGGGGGAGTTTGGGGTTAATCTGTAGAAATCTTTTAGGGTCAATCGCCGGGACATCTTTGAATAAGTTCCTCATAGTTTTGTTGAATTCAGCAGAAAGACGCTTTAGGGGGACGATCTCACTTTGGTGTAGGTGAATTCATCACTAAGTAACGCCTCCATTTTTTGTTTATAATCACACTTGTCCAAAATAACCACAGTGTTACTAAAGGTCTCGGGATTGTTTCCGTACTCGCTTTTGGTTCATTCGTTTTTTCGGTAAAATGTAAATGGAATAATAAATGTAAATGTAATAATGGAAGTAATAAATGTGGAAATAAATGTAAATGCAATAAATGTAATAATAAAGGTAATAAAATAAATGTAATAATAAGTGTAAAGGTAATAATAATAAATGTTAAAAAAAAACGTAAATGCAATAATAAATGCAGTAATTATGTCAAAATAATAGAATCTGTATGTATATAACAAGAAGATAGTTTTAATTTGTGCGAATGTACTTATAAGCGGGACCCTTTAATAAAAATGCCATTCCGATGTCGGGAGAACGGGATCTAACCTAGGTGTGAATTTCTTAATGGTCCCTGGACTGTTTTCCCTCTTGTTTTTGGTTCATTCGTTTTTCTGTATCCACCCGAAGAGGATGCCAGTGGGCATCGAAACTGTTGTGGAAATAAACTCTATCTATTAGAGTGGGGTTTTATTATCATATTTTGACCTTCACGTAGAAAAGTGAAGTTTTTTGCATTTATTAGGGACTCATCCCTCCTTCATTTTCCAAGTGTAAATAATGGCGTACCTCTTTTTTCTTCATTCCAGCGAATATAAATTTAATTCGCGCAACCTTTCCCAGTAATTTAGTTTTTTACGTCTATTGATTTTGACTGTAAAGTTTCTCTGAATATAGTTAACCAATGTCTTCTTTTTAATATGGGGATGTTAAGACTGAGCAATACTTCAACTTCTGTATGAAAAGTTTTTCAACAGAGGAATCATTATATTCCTGTCCCTTCTTTTAAAAGTTCTCAGTATCTGTTCAGTTATTCTCTTTGCTTTGTTTACTGCAAATTTATTGTGTTTCAAATTTCGCGTCGTCAGTCATTATAACTCCTAAATCTTTTCCCTAGACTTTTTCTGAATTTTTTGTCTTACTTAGGGTATATATATATTATATATATATATATATAATATATATATATATATATATATATATATATATATATATAATATATATATATATGTCAGTGGCTAAAATAATAAAATAAAATAAAGTAAAAAACTGATGAAAGACTAATCACATAGGTATATGATGAAATTAACAGTTTAAAAACTTACAACAGTAACAACAAAGTTACAGTGACAAATTTCAATCTTAAATTCAAATTAAGTTTAATATTCAGATATAAAATTACAATACAGAACAAAAACATGTGTATATAATAAATATATATATATATACAGTATATATATAATAATAATGCGCCTCGGTGATGTAGTGGTTAGCGTCACTGATTACGGCTCCATCGGCCCGGGATCGAGACCCAGTGACGGTAGCCGGTGCGCAGCAAAACCCAGCTGTTCATCCTTCCACACAATAAAGGAAGTGATTGGTAGAAAAATGGGTACCATGGATGGCCTAGTGGTTAAGACGCTGGGCTGCTGGTGGGGCGTGGTTTGGATTTCACGTTAAGATGTAGGTCTAAGGTGGAGTGAAAATACAGATGTGGGCATATATATTTTTTTTTACCTATATATAGTCTCGAACTCTTTATTTACTTCAGTGCTCCTGAGGATGTCAGACGAAAGCGCTTGAGCACCATTCTGTTTCCTTTCCTTCATGGTTTTATTCATCATATATATATATATATATATATATATATGTGTAAAGGACGACGCTTGTGTAGAAGAGCGTTCCGCACAAGATGAGGAGGGAGAACGAACAAATGAAAAAGGAGGTACCTCCCGGGAATTGAACCCGGGATCATCCGATTGCCGGTCAGATATGCTATCCACTACACCAAGGACCTCGATCAATCAGAAGTCGTAATTCTCCTACATACGAGCAGAAACTGTGTTGTGTGCAGTTAAAATGTATATATGTACAGCATGCGAAGGTGCCCCCTCAGGGCATTGGTTTCTGCTCGTATGTAGGAGAATTACGACTTCTGATTGATCGAGGTCCTTGGTGTAGTGGATAGCATATCTGACCGGCAATCGGATGATCCCGGGTTCGATTCCCGGGAGGTACCTCATTTTTCATTTGTTCGTTCTCCCTCCTCATCTTGTGCGGAACGCTCTTCTACACAAGCGTCGTTCTTTACATTAATTATACTGTGTTGTTTGCAGTTAAAAAAAAATATAATATATATATATATATATATATATATATATATATGAAATAAAACCACGAAGGAAAGGAAACACAAAATGGTGCTCAAGCGCTTTCGTCTAATGACATCCTCAGGAACACTGAAGTACATAAAAGGTTAAGCCTATATATAGGTTACAGAAAGAAAAAAAGAAAAAATAAATAACATACATACACACACACACACATACATATATATATATATATACATACATATCTATATATACAAATACATACATACATACATACATACATATATATACAATAAACAGAGAAGTAAAAATAATAAAAAATTAAAAAATTAAAAAATTAAAACCTTAAAGGATTACCAGTGAGGCGTACAGATTTGTAAGGAAAAATATCGATTTTTAGCACAAGATCAAATGGATTATAAAAATACAAATTTATACTGGAACTCTGCCGGGTTTTAACACAATGCTGCCTATGGTCAGGTTTCGATATATATATAAAAAAAAAAAAAAATGCAAATTAAAAGTTAATCGATTTTAGCACAAGATCAAATGGATTATAAAAATACAAATTTATACTGGAACTCTGTCCGGGTTTTAACACATTGCTGCCTATGGTCAGGTTTCGATATATATAAAAAAATAAAATGCAAATTAAAAGTTAATAAAGTAGAAGACAAGTTTACCAAAGATTTAATGTTTTACACTTCTTATCTAAATCTGTTTTAAAGGAATTCAACATAACAGGATCGAGTTGAAAAAGACCTTTGCTTATGTTGAAGTTATTTGAAAGTTGGATAATGGCAGACTCAAGAATATTTCTATTAACAATGTTGCTTGAATGGAATAAAAACTGAAGCATTATTCCAATCAATACAGTGGGCTAACTCTGACAAATGGACAAAAAGGGCACTGGACAACTGTCCTGTTCTAACGGAATATTGATGCTGTTTTATACGTGTGTGCAAATCCTTTCCCGTCTGACCTATGTAAAAGGAATCACATTGTTTACAACCAATTTTATAGATAATGCCTGAATTATTGGTAGGGCTATTTTTACTATGATATTTTTCACAATATTGTTATATGAAAATACTACATTAATATCCAAAAGTTTAAGTACATTAGCAATGCCTAAAAAGCCCGGGAAAAATGGAAGTACTAAATATTTTTTTTGACAAAGTACGAGTGTTAATATTGACACGATAGAAAGTTCGTTTTGCCTTGTTGAGACAAGATTCCATAAACGCAGATGGATAACACAAATCACTTCCAATACCGTTGATTTTTTCCAATTCGGCATCGATGTATTCCGGACTGGCGATCCTAAGGGCGCGGAGAAACATTGATGAAAATATGGCCTTCTTAGTGGGGGTATCATGTCCCGAGTAAAAGTGTACGTAGGACAAATTGTTTGTCGTTTTCCGATAGATACTAAACTTAAAACCTGGGCTTTCCCTATGTACACGCACATCCAAAAATGGGATTGAATTGTCTTGCTCAACTTCTAAAGTAAACTTAATGGAGGGGACTTGATCATTTAACTGAAGGAGGAAGCTATCCAGGTCACGATTCATGGGCCAGATACACAAAATATCGTCGACGTACCGCAACCAAGGGATGCCAACCCCCAGGATTCTCGGAATATAGGTAATTTCGAAAAAACTCCATATAAATATTGGAGAGGAGGGGCGATAAGGGGTTGCCCATAGCCATCCCAAAAACTTGTGATAATACTCGTTATTGAAAGTGAATTTACAGTCTTTGATGCAAAGCTTAATGAGTTCCAAAACAATGTGTGAAGGTAGTGGCAGGTCATACTTATGTAATTCTTGGGAGAGAAAGTCAAGCATATCGTCAATCGGCACTTTTGTAAAAAAAAAATATTTTAGTACTTCCATTTTTCTCGGGCTTTTTAGGCATTGCTAATGTACTTAAACTTTTGGATATTAATGTAGTATTTTCATATAACAATATTGTGAAAAATATCATAGTAAAAAATAGCCCTACCAATAATTCAGGCATTATCTATAAAATTGGTTGTAAACAATGTGATTCCTTTTACATAGGTCAGACGGGAAAGGATTTGCACACACGTATAAAACAGCATCAATATTCCGTTAGAACAGGACAGTTGTCCAGTGCCCTTTTTGTCCATTTGTCAGAGTTAGCCCACTGTATTGATTGGAATAATGCTTCAGTTTTATTCCATTCAAGCAACATTGTTAATAGAAATATTCTTGAGTCTGCCATTATCCAACTTTCAAATAACTTCAACATAAGCAAAGGTCTTTTTCAACTCGATCCTGTTATGTTGAATTCCTTTAAAACAGATTTAGATAAGAAGTGTAAAACATTAAATCTTTGGTAAACTTGTCTTCTACTTTATTAACTTTTAATTTGCATTTTATTTTTTTATATATATCGAAACCTGACCATAGGCAGCAATGTGTTAAAACCCGGACAGAGTTCCAGTATAAATTTGTATTTTTATAATCCATTTGATCTTGTGCTAAAAATCGATTAACTTTTAATTTGCATTTTATTTTTTTTTTTATATATATCGAAACCTGACCATAGGCAGCATTGTGTTAAAACCCGGCAGAGTTCCAGTATAAATTTGTATTTTATAATCCATTTGATCTTGTGCTAAAAATCGATATTTTTCCTTACAAATCTGTACGCCTCACTGGTAATCCTTTAAGGTTTTAATTTTTTAATTTTTTAATTTTTTATTATTTTTACTTCTCTGTTTATTGTATATATATGTATGTATGTATGTATGTATGTATTTGTATATATAGATATGTATGTATATATATATATATGTATGTGTGTGTGTGTGTATGTATGTTATTTATTTTTTCTTTTTTTCTTTCTGTAACCTATATATAGGCTTAACCTTTTTATGTACTTCAGTGTTCCTGAGGATGTCATTAGACGAAAGCGCTTGAGCACCATTTTGTGTTTCCTTTCCTTCGTGGTTTTATTCATCATAAATATTTTTCACGTGTTACCTTCGTGAAATAATTTTCATATAATGCTCACCACGCGTTCCTTCGGCTTGCTGTTCCCTCTCTTGTCTCCGTTTGTGTCCGTGTTTTCTTCTACATTAATGAAGGGGCATGCAATTCGTATCCGACGGAAGTTTCTTACTAAGTGTCTGGAGGAGCAAGTTCTTCCCAAATCCCTGCTTCCGATTCGCCTCAGACAAATTGACGACCATCCGTTCAACAACTTCAGCAGATTAATTTTAAAGAAACATATTGAAGTCACCAGACAAAATGAGTGGTCCGCCTTCAAAAATTTAAACATCGCCAAACATAATTTTGTAACCGTTATTCCCCAACCGTGGATCCAACCTTTGTTTGATGAAATTTACAACGAGTTGCGTCGGAGAACTACTTCACTTCGTAACATTTTGGATCGAAAAATTAAAAGTCTCATTCGAGATAGTCAGTGGAGTAAAAAGCAAGCTCAAAGTGTGTTTGAACCTTTCTTCGAAAAACATTAGTGACGATGCAAAAAGTGCCCTTGGATATGGTATGTCCTTTTTTATTGTTAAAAAACCTTCGGCTTTACAAATTTGTTACAGTCTCGCGTGTTTTGAAAACAGTGTAATCTCCCTCAGTATTTGTTTAACATAGTTAAAGGCCTCGTTTATAGTGCGGTGAATGGTAATTACGAAGATAACTTTCCTAAACGTTTTCGCAATAGCCTCTCACAATTAAAAAAAGATGGGGAGCTCCATATTACTAAAGCAGACAAGGCTAACACCATAGTTATTATGGACAAAGTGGACTACATCGGAAAGATGAACGAGCTTCTCCAGGACCCCGCCACATACACCAAACTTAGGAAGAACCCGCAGGATGACGTCATCAAATCATTTAATAGTGGCTTGAAACGCCTTCTCAAAGATCATAAGAACTTAATTCCGCTTTTCATGTCCACTTCACCTGCTCTGCCCTACCTTTACGGTCTTATTAAAACCCACAAACCTGGTAACCCTATGCGCCCTATTATTAGCTCGGTGGGCTCTATTACTTATAAACTCTCCAAATGGCTTGTCAAAGTCTTGTCCCCCATTCTCGGAACTATCTCTGATTCACATGTAAAAAATTCCATGGATCTTACGGAAAAATTGAATAATGCACGTACTGAAACTAACGATAAATTGATTAGTTTTGATGTTTGTTCATTGTTTACAAAAGTGCCGATTGACGATATGCTTGACTTTCTCTCCCAAGAATTATATAAGTAGGACCTGCCACTACCTTCACACATTGTTTTGGAACTCATTAAGCTTTGCATCAAAGACTGTAAATTCACTTTCAATAACGAGTATTATCAACAAGTTTTTGGGATGGCTATGGGCAACCCCTTATCGCCCCTCCTCTTCAATATTTATATGGAGTTTTTCGAAATTACCTATATTCCGAGAATCCTGGGGGTTGGCATCCCTTGGTTGCGGTACGTCGACGATATTTTGTGTCTCTGGCCCATGAATCGTGACCTGGATAGCTTCCTCCTTCAGTTAAATGATCAAGTCCCCTCCATTAAGTTTACTTTAGAAGTTGAGCAAGACAATTCAATCCCATTTTTGGATGTGCGTGTACATAGGGAAAGCCCAGGTTTTAAGTTTAGTATCTATCGGAAAACGACAAACAATTTGTCCTACGTACACTTTTACTCGGGACATGATACCCCACTAAGAAGGCCATATTTTCATCAATGTTTCTCCGCGCCCTTAGGATCGCCAGTCCGGAATACATCGATGCCGAATTGGAAAAAATCAACGGTATTGGAAGTGATTTGTGTTATCCATCTGCGTTTATGGAATCTTGTCTCAACAAGGCAAAACGAACTTTCTATCGTGTCAATATTAACACTCGTACTTTGTCAAAAAATATTTTAGTACTTCCATTTTTCCCGGGCTTTTTAGGCATTGCTAATGTACTTAAACTTTTGGATATTAATGTAGTATTTTCATATAACAATATTGTGAAAAATATCATAGTAAAAAATAGCCCTACCAATAATTCAGGCATTATCTATAAAATTGGTTGTAAACAATGTGATTCCTTTTACATAGGTCAGACGGGAAAGGATTTGCACACACGTATAAAACAGCATCAATATTCCGTTAGAACAGGACAGTTGTCCAGTGCCCTTTTTGTCCATTTGTCAGAGTTAGCCCACTGTATTGATTGGAATAATGCTTCAGTTTTATTCCATTCAAGCAACATTGTTAATAGAAATATTCTTGAGTCTGCCATTATCCAACTTTCAAATAACTTCAACATAAGCAAAGGTCTTTTTCAACTCGATCCTGTTATGTTGAATTCCTTTAAAACAGATTTAGATAAGAAGTGTAAAACATTAAATCTTTGGTAAACTTGTCTTCTACTTTATTAACTTTTAATTTGCATTTTATTTTTTTATTATATCGAAACCTGACCATAGGCAGCAATGTGTTAAAACCCGGACAGAGTTCCAGTATAAATTTGTATTTTTATAATCCATTTGATCTTGTGCTAAAAATCGATTAACTTTTAATTTGCATTTTATTTTTTTTTTTATATATATCGAAACCTGACCATAGGCAGCATTGTGTTAAAACCCGGCAGAGTTCCAGTATAAATTTGTATTTTTATAATCCATTTGATCTTGTGCTAAAAATCGATATTTTTCCTTACAAATCTGTACGCCTCACTGGTAATCCTTTAAGGTTTTAATTTTTAATTTTTTATTATTTTTACTTCTCTGTTTATTGTATATATATGTATGTATGTATGTATGTATGTATTTGTATATATAGATATGTATGTATATATATATATATATATGTGTGTGTGTGTGTATGTATGTTATTTATTTTTTCTTTTTTTCTTTCTGTAACCTATATATAGGCTTAACCTTTTTATGTACTTCAGTGTTCCTGAGGATGTCATTAGACGAAAGCGCTTGAGCACCATTTTGTGTTTCCTTTCCTTCGTGGTTTTATTCATCATAAATATTTTTCACGTGTTACCTTCGTGAAATAATTTTCATATATATATATATATATATATATATATTATTATATATATATATTTTCTACGATTCCGGACTTTTGAAACATCCAATATAAAATGAGGGTTAAATTTATAACGTGCTAAAACAACTCGCAAAATTACTGCCATCAGTACATAGTAATTTCGAAAAACTCCATATAAATATTGGAGAGGAGGGGCGACAAGGGGTTGCCCATGGCTATCCCATAAACCTGTTGATAATACTCGCTATTGAAAGTGAATTTGCAGTACACTCTTTGATGCAAAGCTTAATGAGTTCCAAAACGATGTGTACCTGCACACATCGTTTTGGAACTCATTAAGCTTTGCATCAGAGACTGTAAATTCACTCTCAATGGCGAGTATTATCAACAAGTTTTTGGGATGGCCATGGGCAACCCCTTGTCACCCCTCCTCTCCAATATTTATATGGAGTTTTTCGAAATTACTTACATTCCGAGAATCCTGGGGGTTGGCATCCCTTAGTTGCGGTACGTCGACGATATTTTGTGTATCTGGCCCATGAATCGTGACTGGATACTTCCGCTTCCTCCTTCAGTTAAATGATCAAGTCCCCTCCATTAAGTTTACTTTAGAAGTGGAACAAGACAATTCAATCCCATTTTTAGATGTGTGTGTACATAGGGAAAGCCCAGGTTTTAAGTTTAGTATCTATCGGAAAAAAAAAACACTTTGTCCTACGTACACTTTTACTCTGGACATGACATCCCCATTAAGAAAGCCATATTTTCTTCAATGTTTCTCCGCGCTCTTAGGATCGCCAGTCCGGAATACATCGATGCCGAATTGGAAAAAATCAACGGTATTGGAAGAGATCTGTGTTACCCACCTGCTTTTATGGAATCTTGTCTGAACAAGGCAAAACGAACCTTCTATCGTGTGAATAATAACACTCGCGCGTTGTCAAAGAGTATTTTAGTATTTCAATTTTTCACGGGCTTTTTAGGCATTGCTAATGTACTTAAACTTTTGAATAATAATGTAGTTTTTCATATAACAATACTGTGAAAAATATCATAGTAAAAAATAGCCCCACCAATAACTCAGGCATTATCTATAAAATTGGTTGTAAACAATGTGATTCCTTTTACATTGGTCAGACGGGAACGGATTTGCACACGCGTGTAAAACAGCATCAATATTCCGTTAGAAGGGGACAGTAGTCCAGTGCCCTTTTTGTTCATTTGTCAGAGTTATCCCACTGTATTGATTGAAATAATGTTTCAGTTTTGTTTCACTCTAGCAACATTGTTAATAGAAATATTCTTGATTCTGCTATTATCCAACTTACACATAACTTTAACATGAGCCATGGTCTTTTTCCACTTGATCCTGTTGTTTTGAATTCGTTCAGAACGGATTTAGACAAGAAGGGCAGAGTGCTAAAACTTTGGTAGTTTTCCCTTATAAATTTGTATGCTCCTCTTACAATTTTTATTTTTCAATTTATTTTCATATTTTTTTTACCTATATATCATTCAGGCATTATCTATAAAGTTGGTTGTAAACAATCCATTTGATCTCGTGTCGAATTCGTTCAGAACGGATTTAGACAAGAAGGGCAAAGTGCTAAAATTGGTAGTTTTCCTTACAAATTTGTATGCTCTTCTCACAATTTTTATTTATATATATATATATATATATATATATAATTTTTTTTTTACCTATACCGGGTGTACATAAAATCAAGATCTATTTTTGTGAAGCACTTGGAAATTATATGGAATTCAATCATAAAATGATAAAGTGGTAACATTTATTAAATAATTAAGAGTAGGATTCGACGTGACGCCCATCAGTATCCCTGCACAGCTCAAATCGTTCCGCAGCATTTCTAAACACATTCTGGAGCATTTGCGGGGTTATGTTATCTGCAGCAGTTCGTATACGTAAGTTTTCAAGACTCGTAATCTTCGTCTGATAGACGTGCGATTTGATAAAGCCCCATGCAAAGAAATCTAAAGGGGTTAAATCTGGTGATCTCGCTGGCCAAGGTATGTTGCTTCCGCGTCCGATCCAGCGATTTGGAAAACGTCCATTTAGATAATCCTGAACAATTTTGGCATAGTGACAAGGAGCACCATCATGTTGATAGACGACGGGGATAGGATTGTTAGTACCGTCGTCTATCAACATGATGGTGATCCTTGTCACTATGCCAAAATTGTTCAGGATTATCTAAATGGACGTTTTCCAAATCGCTGGATCGGACGCGGAAGCAACAGACCTTGGCCAACGAGATCACCAGATTTAACCCCTTTAGATTTCTTTGCATGGGGCTTTATCAAATCGCACGTCTATCAGACGAAGATTACGAGTCTTGAAAACTTACGTACACGTATACGAACTGCTGCAGATAACATAACCCCGCAAATGCTCCAGAATGTGTTTAAAAATGCTGCGGAACGATTTGAGCTGTGCAGGGATACTGATGGGCGTCACGTCGAATCCTACTCTTAATTATTTAATAAATGTTACCACTTTATCATTTTATGATTGAATTCCATATAATTTCCAAGTGCTTCACAAAAATAGATCCTGACTTTATGTACACCCTGTATATAGTCTTGAACTCTTTATTTACTTCAGTGTTCCTGAGGATGTCGTTAGACGAAAGCACTTGAGCACCATTCTGTGTTTCCTTTCCTTCGTGGTTTTATTCATCATATATATATATATATATATATGCACTAAAATCACAAAATAACACGTGACCTTATTAATCAGCAAACAACCACAGGGAAAGCGCTCGGACTTTGTGTTTCCTTTTCCCTGTGGTTGTTTGCTGATATATATATATATATAATTATATATATATATATTCTACGATTCCGGACTTTTGAAACATCCAGTATAAAATGAGGGTTAAATTTATAACGTGCTAAAACAACTCGCAAAATTACTGCCATCAGTATTTGCTCATACTCTAACCAATAGTTCATGTAAGGGTTTTCTGCTGAATTTAAGATATATACACATTATACAGTATCTATATATCTCAACCTGAGAGCTACAGCACCAACCATTCTCGAATGACTGACTACACTAGGCTGTCTAGCAGATACAAACTCAAAATGCTCTTCATTTTATTGCACCTATCCCATATATATAAAAAATTAATTAATCATACCTAATTTAACCTAACCTAACCTTAGTACCTTCGAACTGAGAAGGGGGGCGATAAATGTTTCGAACGCAATTGAGAGCTTTAATGGTGTTTTCTCTTAAGCCATTAAATAGTGAGTTACTCGCTAATCTAGCCTAATTTAACCTCCCCAAACTTTAACTTACCTAACCTCATATAATCTAACCTAGTCAGAACCAGCATATCTTTTTTTTCAGACAGTAAAATTTTAAAGAGCTAAAACTACTAAATACAAAGGAATACAAATACAAAGGACGTCAAACAGTAAGAGACCGGCTGGGCTCAACGAGGCTGTCTGTTTAAGAAGGGAGGTTAAAAGAAATAAGAAAATTTAAAGACAAGTGAAAGTTTTAAAGAAAAGTAAAGAAAAGAGGTTGAGAGGTAGGGGAAGAAATTTAAAGCTTAAGTGAAAATTTTAAAATACAGAAGGGGGAATCCAAGTGAAAATTCTACAGTATTTTTAACTGGGGATTTAAGGCAAGATAAGCATCTAGTTTCTTTTTAAAGGATTCGATCAAATTACTTTCAACTTCGCTGGCTGGCAATCCATTCCACAAATTAATTATACGATTGAAGAAAAAATATTCAGCTTCATTAGAATTAGAATGTTTACCCACTAATTTCAGACAATTACTGCGAGTTCTATCTGCATTCCTGAAGGTGAAATATTTTTACCCTTCGACATTATCAAAACCTTTAATAGCACTGGCCAACAAGTATTTTTCATCAGATATAATTATGGATGGGCTAGATAGCTGTTGGGACGCTGATTCCAAATCTGTTTTCGGTTTTCCTCTAGATTTTAGAACGTCTAGTTTTCGAGATAAGACCGATCATAATATATATAATATATGTAATAAATATAATATATATATAATATAATACTATATATAATATATATCATATGCATTTAACTATATATAATATAATATATACAAGGTGTCCCATAAGTCCGGCATCATAGGAGAAATTCATATTTTTCTATTTCTACAAACCATAATTCATATTTTTCTCTTTCTACAGGCCACAATATCTGTGAGCAAGGAAGAACGAATCCAGATAATTCTACTCGTAGGAAATCGGAGTCAAAGAGAGGCCGCTGCTGAATTTAACAGACTGCATCCAGACCGCGAGCCAATAACATTGGGGCATGTAACACAATTACTCCTGACATCATTCACCGTATGCTTGCTGACTGGGTATCACGTCTGAATTTGTGTATTGAAAACAATGGTGAACATATTGAGCACGTTCTGTAAATAAAAGCTTTTGTTTTGCCTTTTTTTATTATTTTTCCTATGATGCCGGACTTATGGGACACCCTGTATACAATATAATATGCGCCCTTTATAAGCACACCGGACAAAAAATTAGTCACCCCTAATAGCACCGATAGTAGGAAGTTCAAGGTCACACAGAGGGCGCTGATGTAGCATTGGTAAGTGACAAGTAGCGGTGACGTAGCACACAGGATCAGATCTGTTTCGTGAGGTGGTGAAGAACAAAGTGTGTGTTGGATATAGTCTGCAAAATGGGTCGTGAGACAGACGTTACTCAGTGGCAAAAAGGAGCCATCGTGTTTGGCAGAGCCCACGGACACAAAATGTCTGAAGTAGCCCAATTTGTTGGTGTGTCAACGCGTACTGTCCAGCGAGTTTACAAAGAGTGGTGTAGTTCGCAATCAACTGACAATCGACGGCGTAACTGTGGCCGGAAAACAATTCTCGACAATAGGGGCCGCCGCCATGTTTCTCGTCTAGTAACTGCAAATCGTTTTCAAACCGGAGAACAATTGCTCCAAGAAACCAATGAGGTTCTCCAGCGACCAATTTCCGAACGGACATTGCGACGAGAACTGCATGCGATGGACATCTGGAGCAGGGTACCACGGAAGAGGCCGCTGTTAACAGCAAGTCACAAATTGGCACGTTATAAATGGGCTCAGAGGCACAAAAACTGGACTGCGGCAGATTGGAAACGTGTAATTTGGTCCGATGAATCCCGTTTTTGTTTGTTCTCCAGTGATGGGAGGCGACGAGTACATCGCAGGTCCAATGAAGCCTTTAATCCTGAATGCGTCGAAGGTGTTGTTCAGGCTGGAAGCAGAAAGTGAAGCGCAGGAATAGACACCCACGGACTCTGGCGGAACTTCGGGACCGGCTGATGAACGAGTGGCAGCAAATCGATGTTCAGTACATGCACAACCTCGTAGAGTCTCTGCCTCGCCGGATTCGTGCGGTTATCAAGGCCAGAGGCGCCGTCACACGTTATTAGGTACATTCTGAGAGGGGTGACTACTTTTTTGTCCGGTGTGCTTACATGTAGTGGAGTATTTTGTCGTTGCAGCTAAGTTGTAGGTTTTTGCTTTGCCGTTTCTGTACCCTCATGTATGACATTTTGTCGTTTCATCTTAGGCTTTCCGCAGGTTGTCTTATGGTATTTTACGTGAGAGCAGTTGTTGGTCACAAACTTGCAAACGTTGCACATGTGCATCCTTTTATTCTTTGGCGTAACAGTCACATGTGTAGTAGGGTGGATCGATTTTACATTTTTTTCGATTTCCATATTCTAATAGAGACAAACACTTGCGCATGCATGAGAAAATAGCCTCTGCAAAATCTTAGCTTAATAGGTAATCATCTTCTGCCCCCGGCAGAGCGATGAAAATCATATTTTAGTAGTCAAAAACGTATTTTTAAACCCTAGCCTAGAGTCATAAAATTTTGCGTGTGTGTTATGTCATGCCTAAGCAACGATATAAATGCTATGGGAAATATATAAATGCATTATTTAAGACAAAGAGCCGATCTGAAAATATGTATAATATACATATTTTCAGATCGGCTCTTTGTCTTAAATAATGCATTTATATATTTCCCATAGCATTTATATCGTTGCTTAGGCATGAAATAACACACACGCAAAATTTTATGACTCTAGGCTAGGGTTTAAAAATACATTTTTTACTACTAAAATATGATTTTCATCGCTCTGCCGGGGGCAGAAGATGATTACCTATTAAGCTAAGATTTTGCAGAGGCTATTTTCTCATGCATGCGCAAGTGTTTGTCTCTATTAGAATATGGAAATCGAAAAACATGTAAAATCGATCCACTTTAATGTGTACTTGTGTTGTGTTTTTTGTTTTGTGTCGCCCACTTACACATTTTATTTTTTTAGGGGATTTACATCAACCCATTCATCGACCATCATTCCTCGAAAGTGTAAAAATCACCCCGACAATTTCTGTTACGTGTGCGGCTCGTTTGCGACTAAATCACAACAGCGTACAATCACGATGGATCTTCGAAAAACTTATCTGTTATACTTCGGCTGTTCACTAGGCGACCAAGATAAGGCGTGGGCGCCACATGTTATCTGTACCGCTTGTTCAAATGGATTACGTGACTGGTTGAGCCAAAGGAAAAAGTCAATGCCGTTCGCTATACCCATGATATGGAGGGAGCCGAGAGACCATCATGGAGATTGTACTTTTGCAATGTTAACATAACTGGATTCTCCGTGAAGAACAAGCATAACATCGTTTATCCGAACGTAGATTCCGCGATCAGACCGATCCCTCACGATGACACGATGCTGATTCTGGTACCTTCACAGCATGGACTCGATTCTTTAGAAGACGAAAGGGAATCCGACGAAGGTGCGATTGGAGGAGCGGGACCTTCGGTCGATCTTGACTACACACCCGACGAAGAGCAATCGGAGCCGGAGAGGCTTACCCAAAACGAGTTGAATGACCTCATTAGAGACCTAGCCCTCTCCAAAGAAAAATCAGAACTTCTCTAATCGAGACTCTAGCAGAAACACTTACTTGAGAAGAACGTCCGAGTGTATCAGTATCGAAAACGAAACCATGATTTGGAGACATTCTTTACAGTACACAGTCCGCTCTGCTATTGCCATGATATCAATGGACTTTTCGAGAACTCGTCACAGGTACACACACCATCTGAGTGCTGCCTCTTCAATGATTCCTCACAGCGAAACTTGAAAGAGGTTCTCCCGCATAACGGGAACTTAAAGCAGCCCATCCCGATCGCCCACTCCGTTCATCTAAAGGAGACGTACGATAACATGAATATACTACTCGAAGCAATCCAATACAGCATTCATCAATGGAATATCTGTGGTGATCTCAAATTCATTGGTATGTTAATGGGCATGCAAGGAAGGTTCATGAAATACTGTTGTTTCCTATGCCTATGGGACAGCCGTGCTACCGCGGATCACTGCATCAGACGTGACTGGCATCAACGAAGCACATACGAGCCAGGAACGGGCAGTGTCCAGTGTGTTCCTTTAGTTGATCCAAAGATGATTTTCCTGCCACCTCTCCACATTAAGCTCGGCTTAATAAAAAATTTTGTGAAAGCGATGGGTAAGGCGAATTCAAGAGGGTTTCGATACCTTGTTGAGAAGCAAACATCAGTGCCGCGAAATTGAAGGAGGGAATCTTTGTGGGGCCCCAAATCAGGGAGGTTCTGCAGGATGAAGGCTTTGAAGAAAGCCTCAATGTCTTAGAACTAAAAGCATGGCAGGCTTTCAAATGGATTTGTGGAAACTTCTTGTGTAATCATAAATCTCCCGCATACAAAGATGGAGTTCAGAAACTGCTCGATGCATATCAAGAAATGGGCTGTCGCATATTCTTGAAAATACATTTTTTACATTCGCATCTAGATTTCTTTCCCGAAAACCTTGGCGCGGTGAGTGACGAACAGGGGGAACGCTTCCATCAAGACATCCAGTCAATGGAAAATCACTACCAAGGTTTCTGGAATGAAAGTATGCTGGCAGACTAATGCTGGATGTTTTACCGCGACGATCTGGACAAGGTTTACAAAAGAAAATCGTATTCGCAACGTTCTTAGGTTGGTGTACATTTCTTTTTATGAATAAAGTTGTACTTTTACGATAAAATGTGCTGAAATTACAGTAACACCAGTCATATTTCGATGACTAGAGAGGAAAACTGAAAACAGATTTGGAATCAGCGTACAAACCTGGTCTAGAAAAGTGTGTATATATCTTTGATGAGAGAAAAAAGTTTGATTTTGTCGACCAGTGTAATTTTAAAAACATGGATTAAATCTCCTCGAAATTTAACGTCGCTGCACTCTCTCCATTCTGTTCATGTCCTGTCGTAAAAATGGGGACCAGAATTGAACGCAGTATTCTAGGTGGGTGCGTACTAAAAAATTCTATTGTTTACTCCGACTTAAATTCCGACCAATAAATCCTAAGATTCTATTTGCTTTTCTGACCTCTTCGATACATTGCTTACTCGATTTAAGAGTGTCGACAACAATAATATCTAAATCTTTCTCTTCTGTAACACTTGTTAGTGTCTTGTTGCACATAAAATACTTTTCTTTGATATTGTTTCTACCGATATGCAACGTTTTACATTTATCTATATTAAAGTTCATTTGACAAATTTGCGCCCACTCGAGTAATTTATTACAGGGTGTCCCTAAAGTCTGGACACATAGGAAATATCACTAACTATAACTAACTCTATGTTGTTATTATTATTATTATTATTATTATTATTATTATCTTAAATTCATGCAACTGAGGCCTAAGGTAGGCCCACATCGAATCAGCAACCCTGAGGTAGGACCAAATAGGACCTCCAAGTCCATAACTTATGGAATTGGAGGTCCTATTTGGTCCTACCTCAGGGTTGCTGATTCGATGTGGGCCTACCTTAGGCCTCAGTTGCATGAATTTAAGATAATAATAATAATAATAATAATATAATAATAATAACATATAGTTAGTTATAGTTAGTGATATTTCCTATGTGTCCAGACTTTAGGGACACCCTGTAGTATCTTCTTGAATCTGCAAACGTTCTGCTGTTCGTTCCCCTAGTTTGGTATCATGCGCAGGTTCTGAAATTATACTCTTTATTCCCATGTCGATGTCACTGATATAAATAATAAAAAGAACTGGTCCCACAACTGATTTCTGAGGCACGCCGCTAGTTACACTTTTCCAGTTAGACGCTTTGCCATTATGACCACTCTTTGTTTACGTCCACTAAGCCAATTTTCGATCCATTTGAGAACATTACCATTATTTCCATGAAAATGAAGTTTAGCTAATACTTTTCTGTGACACTTTATCAAACGCTTTTTGAAAATCGAAATATATAATATCTACTGTTTTACTCTCGTCATATATATTTACAATATCATTAAAGAAGTCGAGCAAATTAGTAAGACAAGAACGATTACGTCGAAAGCGGTGTTGAGAATCTTTGAGTAATTTTTTTAATCTTTGATAAGAAATTAATAAATTAATCAAAGATGCTCAACACGGCTTTCGACGTAATCGCCGTAAAGCTCAAAGATGTAATCAAACTGGCACACTTTGTTTTTATTTACGAGTGTAAGAACGAAATCATTAATTTACAATGGGTAAATAAATATTTTGTAACTCATCAAAAAATCCATTCATATCAGACCTAAAATTGGTCAAAGCATCTTATTCCTCAATTTAGATTGTCTTCATCTCAAAAACTACCTATTTTCATTGGATTGAAACTATGGAATGATTTAAATGCGGATATAAAAAATATTGTGGATGTAAATTCGTTTTAACGGATCACCTGAAGATCAGGGCCCCCAGCCTTCTTTAGTTAGCCTTATAAGGCTAACTAACGAAAATATCAGGACTTAACCTAACCAATCGTCAAAGGCGTACAGTTGACCTAACGATTGGTTATATATGTATATATATATATCGTTTCATTCAGTGCAAGTGTTATAATTTATAAAAATTCGTAATAAAACGAAGTGAAAGGATATCTACCCAGGGGTCGAGGCCCGGTGCCGGCAGACGATACGTAGCACACCCAGCCAATCTTCCTTCCTGATAACGTCATTCAGGCAGTGAATTTTATTATACGATGAAGGTGTCTTTTGAAAGTAAATTTTTATTACACGCTTGTTTTTGATAACTTAAAAATTTATAGAAAGTTCTACAGGTAGGATTTTAGAATTACTAAAACTTCTAAGAATTGCCTGCGGTCACGGGCTCGAGACCCGGTGCTGACAGACGTTGCGTAGCACACCCAGCTAGACTTCCTTTTGATCCCAGTTAGGATAGTTGCTTTGTGTTTATTATTTGATCCCGGCACCCTAATCGACATTTTATCTTATTGTAACTCTCTCTTCCTAAATATATATATATATACATATACATATATATATTAATAATATATTATATATATATATATAAATAAAGAAGTATGTGCTAACAACCGGTCCCAGGCTCGTTACCTGGTGCTGGCAGATAATGCTCACCACATCCAGCTAATCTTACTTTTGAACACAGTTAGGATTATTGGCTTTGTGATTATTATTTGACCCAGGTGCCCTAACCGGCATTTTCTCTTATTGTAACTCTCTCTTCCCATATATATATATATATATATATATATATATATATATATATATATATATGTGTGTTAACAACCCGGTCCCGGGCTCGTTACCTGGTTCTGGCTGATTAGTACACCCAGCTAATCTTCTTTTTGAGCTGTAAAGTGTACTTGTAACGCATTGCAGCTCTCTCTCTCTCTTCATATATATATATATAATATATATATATATATATATATATATATCACGCATAGGTTGTGCGAGCCTCTGCCCGCTTGCGACTTTTTAGGGTTAATGCACTTTGGACAATCCAACGAAGGTGGTCCTTGTTGGGTAAGCTCGGCCTTAGCCGAGAGCATCCGAGTACCAATGAACAGTTTCTACCAGGTTTTTTCCCGAAGGGGTGAATGGAAACACTTCACTTCAAAAATTGGAGTTTTAGTTCACTCATAAATTTTTATTCACAAAGTATATACAGAACGAGGCACTGATAATCAGAAGTTTACAGGGGGACAGGTTTTACCTCTTACAACAACAGCTCAAGCAGGAATTTACAGGGGTAAAGATTCGACCCCGTTTGACAATAGTTAAGGTAGGAATTGAAAGCGAGGAGGCTTGTCCTCCTCGAGTAAGAGTTACGGCAGGAATTTAAAATGAGGAGGCTTGGCCTCCTTGGTCTAAGCCTCAGGCAGGAATTTAAAGGGGCGAGGTGCAACCTCTTGTAACAATGACCCCGGCAGGAATCTAAAATGAGGGAGGTGCAACCTCTGGTAACAAGGGGCCAGGCAGGAATGAATTAATTTACAATACAAGAAACAAATAAGCCTCAATTTTGGAGGAATGCAGTTGAAGGTTAAGCTCCCACTTTAGCTGGAGAGCTGAAGAATTCTAACGTCAAGCATAATTTAAGCATACAACGAAATTTAGAAAGATAAAAAGATTAACAAAAAAAATACTAATTTTTGTAAGTATACACTTTTGGGTGGCGGCATAATGTCGGGGGACCTACATGTACCGAGTACATTAGGCACATTACTAGCATAGTAATTATTAAGTACATTAATTACCGTTAATTACAATTTTAGCAATTTGTTAATTGACATATCTGATACTGAAGTAATCGAAATAGGTGATATAATTTAAATAATGGAGGAGAGTTCTCCGTTGTTCCATAATTTAAAGGGATTAACAACAATGTTATATATTTATAGTTAACAATAATTGCGCCAAATTATGTCTAATATTATTAGAGGAATGGTTGGTTATCATGATTTGAAAGCCTAAAAGCTAGCGATGATGAAAACGGAGAAAAATACAGTGTACTTTTCATTTGGAACTACACGGATATTAATGATAACATAATACAGACAATATAGTATAATATAATAATATACATAACATCTTAATGTTATAAATTTTTAGCAGAAGCAAGAGAAGAGATTTTCGAATTCATATGCTTGGTTTTGGCGACGACATCGGAATTCGAACACTCAGTCAGCATTAACGAGTACCTTGCGAGAGGTGAAATAATTAAAAGAAAAAGTATAAAGAATACACGTGGACGTGTTTACATGTACGTAATCATGATCGTCAAGGGACATGTACGACTGCACAAAGTAGTGTATACAGTCGTCACATAATAAGTTGTGTGCGTAATCTAGACACGAGCAAACATAGATTGATAAGTTGATAGGGCATAAGTAGACAATAGGTAGATGAACGAATAAGTAATAAAATTAGCAAAGGATAGCGGTCAAGAAAGAACATGGATGTAGGGATGGGTATGGTTGCATAACACCGACAGGACACAACATACAAATAATGACTTATAGATAGTAAATTTTTTATTAGTATTAAAGAATGTACCATACATTGAACACTAAGGATAGCCTCATACTAAGCACGTGATCGAAACGTGAAGGAAACTAAGTACTTTATGACGTCAGAGTGATTTACTTTGTACGTACCGTATAATTCATTATTTGGGGAGAAATTAAAGGAGACGGATTAGAGAGGCACAGTTAAGGGATATTCGCTGTTTACAGCGAACTTCTAATGGCACAAACATGGATACTGTTCAACCATAGAAATGGTAAATAGCATGGTTGTGACATATATATATATATATATATTCCTCTTTGTGTATTTTGGTGAAAAACAATAGATTCTTAATTATTATCCATTCTGTGTCGCCTGTGTGTGTATATATAGTGTAGTTGTAATAATATATTTCTACTCCTTACATTTTACTGTAAATGTTTCATTAGCGGGTATCCTCAATTATAGCCTAGTTTGTATTACTACGGAGCTAGGATTTCTGAATACAAATAGATTTATGAAAAAAATGGACTTTAATTAAAAAAGATTCAGTATGAACTAATGTTAATTTCTCCTTAAAGGACCGATGCGGAACTTCATCGTGTCATCGCTACTTTTCGCGACAGCTTTGAAGAAAGGCAAATAATCGACATCGATTTCGATGTTTTACCGCGCAGCCAGCCCAGTGCCCTAAATATCGATGTCGAGGTATTGGTCACATCCGGTCCAACGAATGCCAGGTCATCGAGGAACTAATGTAAGTTTTTTTTGTGGTTAAGAACAAAACACATTGTATTTTCATTCAATTTATTAAATGGTAGAAAGCATGTTTTAGTGCAATTCGGCTTACAGAACTAGCGTCCATTACATAAGACTAACATTAATGGAGACATCTTACACAATATAACTACAATTATATACACACACGTAAAACTTTACACAATATAGTTACAATTATATATACACACCTAAAACTTTACACAATACAGCGAGTGTGCACAAATGGGACTTTTTTTTATATCTGCATACCAATTCATCATTCATCTCAGTGCCGCACAAATCGAATAATTTTAAAAAATTTATAAATCCCCTCCCACGTGACATGTACAGGAGAAATGAAAGACAGTACATGCCACAAGTATTACTAAAATATCTTGGAAACGGTAAGGATTCCAGACAATTTCAGGGACATGCAGCTGTTCGATAAATTGTAAAACAACAGGGTCACTGCAGGGCTGAGTGTCGAGTGAATCAAAATAGTACATTCTTTCCCTATTTTTAAAATAGATTGCAAACCAATGAATCCCCACCCTCCACACTGTCCGTACTGACGATAAGACTACACCGATCTTTCGTAGTTTGCAATTTCAATGTTTCATTCTTCGCAAACACAACGATAAATTTGGAGCGTGTGACTCGGTCACTTTTCATTACTCTCTGGAGTGTATTCGGGTCCATTTTAAAAGTCTGTAACAACGTTTCTGAAGCGGTCGAGCTCTATTATAGCTTGTGATTAGAGGCATACTAGTACACTAATAGGCGCGTCTATAGGGTCGGCGAATTCCAATCTGACTGAGATGTTCCCACTTTGTTGTGGACTTAAGTGTGTATTTACATTAACAGATAAGTCGGGGTAATTTCAAATGGGTAAAGGTTAAATTGATCGACAAATTCTTTCTGCATTACGCCAATCCAAAGCTCGTCACAGCCAACAGCAATATGGGCCAGATTACTATAAGCTCTCGCACAAAGTGGGAACACAGCGTCTGATGAGTAGTCCGTATCCATAGTCCCACCCAACACAATGCCATTGACGTATAGAGTTATATTTTTAAAACCCGAAATTCTCGAATTTAAAGGCGCTCTTTTTATATTTTCCATTCGTCGAACCGTGATCCTGCATTTCAATTACTAACCTTTTAGGTAGAACTCCCAGGGGCCACGTTTTCTAGCTGCTTCGAGGTCAACCCTGCGGGAACCGTGTACAGTTTCATCTGTACTCTGTTAATTGGGTATTTTACTGTTGCATGTATTCAATTTTTTTCAATTTCTACATATTTCGGCGAACTTAATTTCACTCGCCGTACACGCAGATATCTTTCCATGATGTGAATCACAACGGGTTTTGCGCCCTCTTCTTGATCAGGTCCCAGATTTATGCAGATCTCAGGGTTCGTGCAGGTGAGCTTTAATTTCATAGCCACCCCATTCATAAGCAGTTTCTCCTGGAACGTGAAGTCTGTATTCAGACGCCCAAAACACTCGTATATCTTCTTTTTAGAATTTTTAAAATTATCCTTTATACTACGTGCGTCTTTAGTCTCATAATAGCCTTCATCAGTTAAAAAGGTATTCTTTGATTCTTTTGAAAAGTTGAGGACATTTTTCAGATAGGCTTGTAGGTGTTGACCTGATTTAAATACACTTCACACTGGCTGAATATGGAGTGTAAAAAGTTGGTTTCAGGGTGTGCAGAGTAACTATCATCGCAGTCCGTTCCATCTGAATGGGCTATACGTAATTTAGCGTACATGTTCATGCAGCTTGGATAAAAAAAAGTTAGGGCCTGAGCTGGGTATCACGAATTCTATAGGGGCACTCGGTGAACTAATTGTGTTTAATGGGTTAATTGTAATAAAGTCACTATGCTCAATAGAAACCTGTGTAGGGGCATATCAAAGAGGAACAGCTCCGATTTACAACATTGTGAGCTACACGGATGATTCGGGAACATTTGATTGGCTAATACCCCAATTTGTGACACATCTCTACGTTGCGCGAATAAGACTAGATATTGTGTATTTAACGACACAGCGTGCATGTATCTATTTTTGAAAAATAAATTCTGATTGATGAAGAATACGCTTATGTTAAGATGGTGGGAGAACACTGTAAATGTCTCGGCAAACGTTTTATCCATTTCCAACATGAGATCGTCAATTACAACGACTGTATGCTCATTTCCCTTTAACAAATTAACGTCATATGCACCTGTGTGGAACAAAATATCATCTTGGTACTCGTTGAACACTGATTGATACGTCGAATAGCACCATATTACTTTATGTACATATTTTGGGAACATCTTCCCCTTATCGTTAATGATTTTAAGCATAAACACAGTTTTACCACATCCTCTAGAGCAGTGGTCGGCGAACTTTTTTGGGGATTACCCCAAAATATATTTGAGGACGTAATCAGGACGTAAATTCGTAATATTCTAAAATTTAGAATAACGCCACATTTATGTAACAAAATAAAATAAAAATATATGAAAAAAATATCAGCACAAAGTGTCTCTCATACCGCACGCATTACCCCCAAAAGTTTTAAATTTACCCCATTTGGGTAATTTACCCCTGTTCCCCGACCACTGCTCTAGAGCCAGATGTAAGACATGAGGCGGGACTTGTGAACCTGAATTTTTCTACAGATTCCAACCTCAAAGTGGGTCATTTACAAAATATAACAAAATTTCAGTGCTGCTCCATATATGCTTGTTTTTCATTTTGCACAGAACCGTCAATGACGACGATGTACAGCCCCCATCATCGATATTACAGATGACCCCGATGACCGAGTAGCTACAGACTCCATCCCCGCTGACGAGCCCTCACCAGCGATACCTGTAGCACGCGAGAATTCAAATTGGGAGCATGATGAAGAACCCTCCACGTCACGTATAAAGCATGCCAGGATTGCGCCGGTTGCTAGACCCCCAGTAATAGAGCCCCAACCCTCTACGTCTTACGACACAAACCCCACAATACCACCTTCCTCAAATATACCCCTTTATTCCTGTTCAATTCCGGGTACTTCCTCCACACCAGCAGCAGCAGCTTTTCGTGCTGTGGAGGAAGGTATAACATTCGAGTTGGTGCGCACCGCTACCCCCACCCCTGCCCTGACTAGAAATCGGTACGTGGTCAGGGTTAACCCTGGTTCCCTGTAGAGCAACGATGTTGGACTGCGACGCGTAGTTGAACGTATTGTGGAGTTTGCCCTTCAGAACCGCGACGAACGTGAAGTCCGGACGAGGTTGTCCTTCAGGTTCGGGTCAGATGACGGGGATGTAGATGATTTTTGGGTAGTAATGCCATTCAGATGCTTGGCAACTATAGACATAGAATATATCTTGGGTCGTATAATGCAAGTCTCTCAAAGTAGTACAGCCTTCAACATGGACAACTTCACGATAGATATTGACAGAGTATTCCGGGTTGTGGGTCATACTGCCACACCTTATACTCTTAATTTCAATTCTCCGGTTATTTACACAAAGCATTTAAATGTCGATCATGGTTGCGGGTTTATATCAGTAGTCTTAGCTCATATGTTCACTTTGCCTAATATAATCGCGTATAATATCTGGCTGCCTACGGTTGTGCAGCGTGCCCTTAAACTGGCTTCAGATTGTAAGCTTGAGTTTGAGTGTAATATGGGTCCTGAAGAACTGAGAAGGGTAGAGCAGGAAATAAATGTTCATATAGTTGTATTTGAAATGGATGATCGCCGTAGGACTGTGTACGTTTCTAAAAGCTGTGTGAGAGATCGTAAAAGACCTCTACTTATTTTAGGATTGTCAGGAACATCGTATCTCCCCATCCGTAATATAAGGACTCTCTACGCCA
Organism: Bathynomus jamesi; assembly: GCA_023014485.1. Taxonomy (NCBI): domain Eukaryota; kingdom Metazoa; phylum Arthropoda; class Malacostraca; order Isopoda; family Cirolanidae; genus Bathynomus; species Bathynomus jamesi. The sequence goes on from JAJOZX010004423.1 coordinate 302,991, forward strand.
GTTATGATAAAAGTCGAAAATATGGAAGGCATCATGATTTATGTAAGGGATGTGTCGGGTTTACTGATGACATAGTGAAACATTGTAAGGAATGCTACATGGTATGTGAGCAGTGTAAATGCCCCAAATGTGAAAGTCATGTACTTGAAGCTGAGAAGAGGGACTGTAATGTGTGTAGACGTACATTTTTCAGTAATAAATGCTTTGAGCTCCATAAATCAATTGGCACTTCCAAGAAAATAAGGATTTGTAAGCTCGGTATGTTTCACATGAAGGATAATTGAGGGAATTTCACGTATAAATGTGGTGAAATTCACTGTTCTACATGCTATGAGAAATTTAATGCGGCCGGAGTAAAGCATGTATATTATATGAAAGATGATCAGCCTAAAAATAGTCCTTGTATAACCGTGTACTACGATATAGAAACATACACGAACGCTGAAACCAAAGAGGTTATTCCACATTTACTTGTAAGCCAGACTATTGGTGATGAGTGCATGGAGCTCGAGTATGACGATTGTCACAAATGTGGTAAACGGACAAACGTTTTTAAAACGAATGCACACGACAGCCCTGTGAAACTTTTTGTATCCTATATTGTCAAGTTAGTGGACAAGTTCAAAAAAATTACTGTGTATATTCTTGCCCATAAAGGAGCAAAATTCTATAAGGAGTTGCTTGAATACGAGTCATCTGAGATATTTACAGGTGATCCCTTGAAAGGAGGCAACAAACTAATACAGATGCAGATAAGAGGTAATGTTCAGTTTAAAGATACTTTATTATTCACACCTTGTAAATTAGCAAAGCTACCCAAGGTCATGGGCGTAGCCGCTGAAGTTTCAAAAGGATATTTCCCTTACACATTCCTCACTAACGAAACTTTAAATTACGTAGGACTACCTCCACCCAAACATTACTTTGATTACACCAACATGAGTGATAGTGAGCGTGAAGATTTTGACCGCTACTAAAACAGTTTTAATGATGCTAGTCCATACAATATAGCTGATGAATGTGAACGTTATTGCGAGAATGATGTGTACGTGCTTAGAGTATGTTCCCAGGCCTTTAGGAGGATGTACCTAGCCCGTTTCAAATGCGATCCGTTGCAAATCGCAACCACGATCGCCTCATTATGTTTTACAGTGTTCAAGAATAACTTCATGCCTAAAGTTTTACGGTTTCCAAGAATAACTTCATGCCTAAAGTTTTACGGTTTCCAAGAATAACTTCATGCCTAAAGACACTTTAGCCGTCATTCACAGAAACAATTCCCACAGTTATGGGCACAAGGCTATTTACTGGCTTCTACACCTACAGCAACAGACAGGTGTATACATAAACCATGCCCGCAAGGTCAATGGTCGTGTTTTTTGGGTTGATGGTTTAAGCGAATACCGTACCACTGATGAAAGACTGTGTACTCCTTTAACGGTTGCTGGTGACATGGATGCCAACGTCCTAAGTGTGGAATTGTAGGAGATATCCGCTGTAGATCTCCTGCCGACAGCCTTGCATGGACCCACCACCGATCAGCTTATAGGCTTCCAGTTCACTCACAAAATCTTGTGGGAGCATGAGAATGATGCACGGATGGAAACAGATGGCCAGTACCGTGAAAAAATAAGGGCCATCAAGCGTTCAATGGTGTTGGATCCTCTCAAATGCGGCGACAGCTTGTTCGGAGGGCATACAAACCCATTCAAGCTATACTTTCCGCCCACAGAAGGCGTGAAACTCCATTACTACGACTTCTGTTCTTTATATCCCTTCGTGATGAAGAACAATCCGTACCCCGTATGTGCACCTGAAAAACTGGTGGGCCCAACCATGCCAACCATCGAGGAGTTCTCAGCTAACTTGAGTGAGCGCTACCTTGGATTCTCTTTCGTAGATGTGCTCCCCCACCCCTCGCGATTTATGGATGCGAACTTACCCGCCGTTATAGATCACAAGCTCATGTTTCCCCTGTGCTTGAAGTGCGCAGAGGAGAACAAAGGGGATTGTAATCATACAACCAACCAGCGTAAGATAAGAGGTGTATATACAAGCTTTGAGCTGGACCTAGCCGTTCGCCATGGATAGAGAATATTGAAGATACATGACGTGTGGAGATTTCAGAAGCTACCCAACCTTTTCACGCCATATATAAACGCTTTTTTGAAGGATAAGGTAGAAGCATCTGGGTATCCGCGAGGAGTTCAAACCGAAGTTGAAAAAACGGCTTATATTCAGCTTTACCGTGTCCGTGAAGGTGTACAGCTTGACCGTTCCCAAATTGTTAAGAATCCTGGTAAGCGCTTTAGTGCAAAGTTGTGTCTAAACAGTCTTTGGGGAAAATTTACACAGAATACTTGCAAAGGGAACGTTCATTTGGCACAAAGTTATAGTGAAATCTAGGATTATGCCAACGCTCCCAATAAAGAGGTGACGGAGATCGTGAATGTAGGTAATACTTACATAATAAAGTACAACAACACCGAACTGGCCACAGATACCTCACGGGTTACAAACATACCTGTAGCCAGTTTCACAACGGCCTACGCCCGCATCAAGCTTTGGGGACTACTACACTCTCTTGGGTGGAGGGTGCTGTACGCTGACACAGATAGCGTAATATTCACAGAGAGGGAGGGTGAATACATGCCTGCTATTGGGGAATTCCTTGGAGAGTTTACTGACGAGATCAAGGATGAGTATGGTGATTGTGCATACGCTGACTCGTTTGAATCAACAGGGCCAAAAACGTATGGGGTACGGGTGAGGGTGGGGGAGGATATGAAATATATCGTGAAGGCTAAGGGTATCACGCCTAACCATGCTAACCGACGAGTTGGTAACTTTGACTCGTTGAAGGATCTAGTGTGCTTGGAAAATGAGGGCAACCATCCACCTCAACTGACTGTGGGGACCCACAATTTTCGGCCGCAGAAACTGGGGTGTGTGAAGGAACTTGGGGGTACGAAGGTATGCCGTAACACCTATACGAAACGTTACCAGGTGCCTGGTACCTGGTTAACGATATGTTTATTTATTACGTACATTTGTTTCAATTAGGGTTTCATTTTCTCCTTTGCGTGCGTGCGTATGTACAATCCTAAGCTCCGCCCACTGTGAGCTCGGTCATGTGACTCCTGCTACTACCTGGGCATATCTGTACCCGGCGTGCTCAGTTGACCTCTGCAAGCCCTGGAGCTCAGACGTGTATTTTCTTACGTAGACGAAAAATAGTGATGGCTACTTTTGATATTGCGTTTTCGACGTTTATGAAGTGGTATTCGGTAAAGTCGGAAGATGTGGTGAATAATGAAAGACAACCTTCTCCCCCCCCTTCCTTTGAGACTTTTAAGGCTACATTGAATCGCGCGAAGGAACAAGATGTTCAAATATCTATGGATATTCTGGCGAGAGTATTGCCGGATTTCGCGACACAAACGATGTAATGGACTACGTTGTAGGGCTAAACTGTATAAAAGCGTACATATACGGTGAGGTGAAAGAAACAATGTGTGCAGAAGAGAAGCAACGGATATGGGTAGTGAGTCTCGTTGCTGAGTGGTGTGACAGGTGGTATTATGTCATGCTGCATCATACCGAGTACGCATACCCTGAGGCTGAGAATGTAAACCTTGTCATCATGGACAAGGTAAAGTACTTTTACCACTACATTCACATATATATCATAACGAGGTTCGCAGTGAGGTTGTGGCTAAAGGCCTATGTGAGTCTTTAATAGAGTTTAAAGACGAGTATCGATTGTTAAACAAATAGGATAAATACGGTCACATGTTTCTCTCAAATAGTGCACTAGATTGTTAATGTTTGGAGAAAGTCTAGTGCGCATAAAACATTAAAACTGAAAATACCCGATATATCGGAAAATTGGCCGGTATAATGGTTACAAGTACTCGCGTGATTCACAGTAGAACAAATCCATACACGATTCAACAGATTTTGGTGTGACTCGCTCCCTCGTCGATCCGGCCCGCCCACCCGTGGCTCATAGTCATCTCAGAGCTTGAACCGACTGGACGTGCACTCCTCCAATACGATGGAACTTCCTTTCAGAAGTATTCTCAATGCCGCGTACGATGTGTCCGTGACGAAGTCATTGCGCGAGTTCAGGCGTGAAAACGGTGCCATTAACTATGTACTTAAAACGACTTGTAGACAAGCAAATTCTGGTAAACGTAACGTTATTTATTTAAGTGTTGAGGAGATGAATAGAGTCTTCGTGATAGTTGAGAAGTGGGGTGAGGACCGTTATAAAATGCCTGCAGGTGTAGGTACGAGAAGAGAACGGATTAGTGATGCCCCCTTATATGCCATTGTTCGTACGTTGTTTATAAATAACGATCAGCCATGCATTGATATACGACTGATGTGGAAGAATGCATCTGATAATAACGTTCTTGTCCCTACGCGAAACCGATTCATCCTTGACAGAATGTTTGAAATCGTCGGATTCCGTAAGCTGAAGCCTATATTAGACGCTCGTGTTACGGATATGATTTATTTTGACACGGCTCTTGAATACGCATACACCTCTTTACTCGACGAAGTTATCGAATGTAGGAATGAACAAGGCGAGAATGGTCTAGAGCTGGATGTTTATTTAAAAGGTTTAACTCTTCGAAATATCATGAACTTTGGTTCAAAGGACTTTAGCTGTACAGGGCTGAGCTCACCTACACCGTTCACCCTGAATAGTTGTACCTCTATATAATGAGCAGCTGTCGTTACGATTTGGAAGAGTATTTCAATTGCCGCTATGCGTTGTGAAGAAGAGTTCACGACTGAAAAGCTCGGATCGGTAAGAAAAAACCCTCGATTGAAAAGGAGTGTTTATAAACTTGTATTTAATAATGATGTGATGCCTAACGATACCCTCTTTGTGCGTGCTTTTGAATGTATTCTAGCCGTGTTTAAAGATAACTTGCCAACCAAATGTAAAATGGACACAAAAATAGTATTGAACAATATAAAGGCCATTTACATCGCATACAGGCGCCCGCACACCTTGAGTGTTAAAATAATGTTAAATCGTATTTATTACGTAGTGCAAAGCAATAATGATGTGACTGTAGACTCGATTACGTGCGAGTTTAGTGTTTTAGTTAAGCGCAGTAGAACATAAATATTTTGATATATATTTATTTTCAATATATTTATTTATTTAATATTTGTGTGTGTATATATATTTTTTTTTTCTGTACTAATATATTGATGATTATACTCCATCGTTTTGCATTATATTATTTTTTATTTTTTGATTATACCGGGTGTTTCAAAAGTCCCTCACTAATTTGATTTTCAATTTTCTTTGCAGCTAATCGACGAACGACGTTCATCTTGTGGTAAACTCTTACTCAGTAGTTGAGAATTTTTGTGAGTCTACATTTGAAGTTTTGCTCCGTTTTCTTCTGCTACCATGCTGACTCTAGAGCAGAGGTGTAAAATCGCTGCATGGCAGGAGGTTTTTCAATCTGTGGTCGAAGTGCAGCGACGATTCCGGGCAGTCTACGGACAGCATTATGCACCTTATAGGAACACCATCGTCGCCACCCACCGGAAGTTTATGGAGACAGGATCCGTAAAGGACAAACCACGATCAGGAAGACCTCGAAGTGGGCGGAGTGAGGAGAATGTCGAAACTGTCCGTGAGGCGTTTACTCAGAGTCAAGGAAAGTCCATTCGGCGAGCTGCTGCGGAACTGAACATCAGCGCGACATCTATCCAACGGATTTTGCGGCGTGGTCTCAAGCTGTATCCGTACAAGATCCAGGTGGTTCAGAAGCTGGAACCTCAAGACTACGATTGCCGGGTGGAGATGTGTGAGACACTGCTGCATCACTACGAAAGAGACCCATCGATCCTGGAGCACATGTGGTTCAGCGACGAAGCTCTCTTCAACCTTTCTGGTCGCGTCAATCGGCACAACACCCGCATCTGGGGAACTCACAATCCTGCGGAGATCCGTGAACATGAAAGGGACACGCCGAAATTGGTCGTCTGGTGTGCCATCTCCTCAGCTGGGCTGATTGGTCCGTTCTTCTTCCGGGATCAAGATGGAAATTCCGTGAACGTCAACGGAGACAATTACCTTCGTATGCTTCAGGAGTTCTGCATCCCCCAACTGTCAGCTGTAGCTGACATGCAAGAAGTCATTTTCCAGCAAGACGGTGCCCCTGCTCATTACTCGCGTGAGGTTCGCTCATTTCTGAATAAGCAGTTCCCAGATCGGTGGACTGGTCGCCGTGGTCCCATCGAATGGGCTGCTCGCTCGCCTGATCTTACCCCATGCGACTTCTTTTTGTGGGGCTACATTAAGAGCAAAGTGTACGCCACCAAGCCGCGAGTCCTCCCCACACTAGAAGAACGGATCAGGAATGCGTGTGCTTCTGTTACTCCCGAAATGTTGTCCAATGTCGGCCAAGAATGCGTAAAACGGTGGCTCGCTTGTTTCGAAAAAGACGGTGCCCACGTTGAGGTGTACCAGTGACTTTCCAGTAGACGTATGAAGCCAAGTTTGATGCCACCAAAATTCTCATGAATCGTAGACTCAGCAACCAAATTGTCATTTGGTTCCTCTTGTAATTGCTATTTTAATAAAATTTTAAAAATAATGAGGGACTTTTGAAACACCCTGAAAATACACTACCGGTCAAAAGTTTAACTACACCTACTAATTTCCAATGTTTTGCTGCTTAGTTCATGACATAAACTTCAAATGTAAACTTAACAGGTACTAGAGATGAATTTGCTTACCTGGCTTTCATATTGTATGTTTCAGTGCATATGCCCTATGCAGTGTGTTGTAATACAGAAGCTTCTTTAAAATAGCCTTCAAAATGTGTTAATTGACATCTAGCATGCAACCTAAAATTAATGCCATTAGCTCTGCACAAAGGTCCAAAAACAGTTTAAAAGTCTTTACTGCAGTAGTGTGTTTCTTCAGGAGTATGTTAATACATGTGGTCAGTTATTAACATGCGCTGCAGGTCTTTATATATAAAATGCAGAGGAGCTAACTGTGTAGTTTAAGGTATATTTCTGTGTTTCAAAAATCAAAAATGGGTGCCAAAGCTCAGTTAACAACAGAAAAAAGACAGTCGATTGTAACTTTGAGAAATGAGGGCCAATCACTGAGGCAAATTGCAAAAAAAATTAGTTTCTGTGAATGCAGTTGCTTGTGCCATTAAACGGTATGAAGAAACTGGTCAAAATAAGGATATAAAAATGTCAGAGCGACCAAGAACCACAACAGACTCAGACGACAAGTATATCCGAGTCACCAGTCTGCGCAACAGACGCCTCACATTACCTGAAATCAAAGCCCAGCTGAACAACTCCAGAAGTACAACAGTTTCAACATCAACTGTTCAGAGAAGACTAAGAGATGCAGGGTTAAAAGGACGAACTGCAGCAAAGAAACCAATGCTGAGACTCCAGAACAAAAACAAAAGGCTAGTCTTGGCCAAAAAACACGAAAAATGGACTGTTGAGTAGTGGAAATTTATCCTTTGGACTGACGAATCAAAGTTCGAAGTTTTGGGATCCAACCGCAGAGTATTTGTGCGGCGCAGAGCGGGTAAAAGAATGACACAGCAGTGTGTTGTGCCAACAGTGAAGCCCGGTGGAGAAAGTATGATGGTCTGGGGATGTTTTGCAGGGGAGCAAGTTGGAGATCTCCACAGTCACCGGAATACTGAACCAACGTAGTTATCACAGCATTCTACAGCGCCATGCCATCCCATCTGGACTGCGACTAGTTGGCCAACAGTTCATAATGCAGCAAGACAACGATCCTAAACACACTTTCAAGCTGTCAAAATTACCTGAAGCAGAAAGAACGGCAACGTCAGCTCACAGTTATGGAATGGCCAGAACAGTCCCCGAATCTGAACACCACCGAGCTAGTGTGGGATGAACTGGACCGACGAGTGAAAGCCAAGCAGCCATCCAGTGTTCAGAAGCTCTGGGAACTCTTACAAGAGTGCTGGCAGCAGCTTTCACCAGAATATATTCTTTCTCTTGTTGAGCGCATGCCTCGAATTTGTTCTGCTGTAATTTCTGCTAGCGGAGGCTATTTCGATCAATCTAAAATTTAGACTTTGTTTTTGGTAAATTGTCCTGATTTGTTGCTAAGTTTCCATGTTTGTACTTATGAATTTGTGTCAGATAACTTAGTTGATAAGTGATAAACTTTAAACAAAATTTGTAATTTATGAATATTTCAGGGTGTACTTAAACTTTTGACCGGTAGTGTATATATACTCGATCGTTCGTATTTCTTATATTATTGTAAAATTCGTCTAAATAAACAGAATCATGTAATGGTGTTTTATTTAATTCTTTTGGTTGTATATTTAAACGATATTATTATTTAATTATATGAATACCAAATGGCTGGTTACGCAATCTAAACCGACTGACGGATTTCTAAGCCAACTGTCAAGAATATCTGACTAGCGCAATCTGGTAGCTGAAAAGTTAATTAATATATACACATACACCTGCCTTGTAGGTCTTCTAAGTCAACTGGCGGGTTAAGTCAACTGGCGGATTAAGCCAACTGACGAATTTCTAAGCCAACTGTCGAGAATATATGTTTTAATTAAATAAATAGCGAAATCTGGCAACACCTGAACAAACCATTTACGCCTTCTAAGCCAGATTAAGCCTTCTACGCCAACTGGCGGATTAAGCCAACTGGCTTTTATGCCCACTGGCGGATCTCGAGTTCTAAGTCAGGTGTTGCTACCATGATTACTCATTGAGCTTCTCGCGGAAGCTGGATGGTATCTTCCTCTCTCTCCTCCTCTCTCTCTTAGGTTAGGTGTGCCCCTTTGGGGGGTGACGCCATCCCAACTTCTCCCCCAAAGAGGTTAGTTGGACTCTCCAGCTTGCTGGGGGAGTTCCCCTACCCCTTCATTGCAGCTTGGGGGATAACCCCCTCCCCTTGTTGCATACCCCATTCCCCTTTGCAACATTGACTTGTTGCAAGACCCCTCCCCTTGTTGCATGACATCTTGCAGTATTCCCCTTCCCCCCTTTTCTCCAGTGATCAACATTTGCAATTGCATTGCACTCTAACCTTTTGCGCCCATCCTCTAAGCCTAAAGCTTAAGGGTCAAATTAAATAAAAATAGACCAATTTCATAATTATTTATGTTAAAACAAAAACAAAACTTGTAGAACTATTTATTTTATCAATAAAGATTATTCAAATCAATTCAATTCTACTTTTTATATCATTTTATGTTTCGAGGTACCACAGTGTTACCTCACAAAAAAATTACTCCACCACATTTGTGAATTATCACACGCTCGACCTCACTTATGCCCAGTTGCCTTCGTATACAAACACACACACACACACACACACACACACACATTTATGTATATATACCTTTCAACCTTTCAACTGTTCCGCGCGATGATTCCTCATTTCACGAAGGTCAAGCTTGTCGCCCCTCCCCTCGAGTTGGCCTGGTGAAGTAGTGAGTTGGTTTCTTGCACTCTCCACCTCACATAGCCAGGTACGCCCAGCTCATCGGGGATTGTTCTGAGCCAGGCGTCTAGTCTTCTTTTGAAGATGTCCACTGTAACCCCACTCGTGTTCCTTATGTCTTTGGGCAGCTGATTAAAGTTTTGGTCCTCTCACAACAAAACTATTTTCTTTCAGGGTTAAGGATATTCCCTGTCTAGCCTTTAATTTGGGAACACGACACAGTCTCCCTTTTCTACTTTTCACTGTTGTTTGGGGAGTTACAGGGTTCAGAGTAAGATTAGGGACTAGTTTCTCCATTATTTTCCAAGTGTAAATAATGGTGTATCTCTCTCTCCTCCTTTCCAGTGAATATAGGTTTAATTCGCGTAACCTTTCCCAGTAACTTATTTCTTTACACCCCTTGATCTTGGCTGTGAAGCTTCTCTGAATCCCTTCTAGTGGTCTAATGTCTTCTTTTTTATATGGGCATGTTAGGACCGAGCAGTATTGCAATTTGGGTATGATCAGTGTTTTCAGTCGAGGAATCATTCTCTACAGATCTACCGAAGCTAAGACTAACAAAGACCCTAAGATCCACTCTAAGGTTAGCCCGAGAGAAAGAAGAAAGTAAGTTGTTAAAAGAAGAGAATAAGGAATTAAGTAAGAAGCAAAACCTATCACTCGTGAGTTAAAATTCATTCAGAAAGGGAGAAAGAAAGACACCTTCACCATCCGCCGGCCACTGCCGACAAGTCGGAAAATAGTCGAAGAAAATACTTCCCAGCTGTTGCAGACCAGTCCTCCACTCCATAGGGAGGTAGAGGATGCAGCCCACTCTGCCAGAAAGGGGTGAAAGATGAAAAGAAGTAAAATAAGAACGCATTACAAACCATGCAACACATTCTTAACTCAAAGAGCAACACATTCTTAACTCAAAGCAACACATACCTCCAGCAGTTGCAGACCGGTCCTCGACTCCATAGGGAGGTAGAGGACGGAGCCCACTCCGCCGAAAAGGGATGGAAGATGAAAAGAAGTAAAATAAGAACGCATTACAAACCATGCAACACATTCTTAACTCAAACACTATCATACCATGCAAACTACAGACATGCAATGAAGAGAGTTACAGACATGCAAATAAGGAGAGAGAGAGAAAAAAGTATAAAGAATAACAAAAAGTGGGTTAGTTTACGCTACGAGCTACATCTAAGTTCGTGTTAGTCTAATTTTTTTTTTGCTGGCATCCCACGCTGGCATGTCACAAACTGGCATTATCGTCAACAGACTCATCCTCGATCACCACCCGCAGAGCTCCTGTTGCCAATTGTTTTATTATATTAATTAAACAACGTAAATAGTTTTAACGAGGGAGAGGGAAAAGGGTGAGGCTCAGATGGAAAAGGGGGAGGCTCAGAGGGAAAAGGGTGGTTGTTTAATTATTATATTAAACAACGTTAATATTTTTAAAATACCTATCTAAACGGCTCTTAAACATATTAACGCTGGTAGAGTTCACGACGGGCGCGGGAAGATTATTCCATTTATCAATTACTTCAAACGTAAAGAAGTTTTAGCGATATTAGTAATGAAACGTCTGCCTCGCAACTTAAATCCGTTATTACGAGTATTGCTATTATCGAAAGTGAAGAGTTTGTCAAAATTTACTTCATCGATGTTATTAACGATTTTGAAAACTTCAATAAGCTCCCCACTTAATCTCCTAGTTTCGAGTGAATGCAAGGCTAACTCTTTAACTCTATCTTCATAAGGCTTGTTGCGCAATGACGGAATTAGTTTCGTGGCACGACGCTGAACCCTTTCTAACCTATCAATATCCTCACGCAAATACGGCCACCAAAACTGAACGGCATATTCTAAATGAGGCCTGAATAGGGACTTATAAAGGGGCAATATAATATTCTTCGATTTAAATTCGAAATTACGAGCTATGAAGCCTAACATCCTATTAGCTTTAGCGCAAGACTCCAGGCACTGGTTCCTAACTTTTAAATCCTTAGATACGTGTACGCCTAAATCTACTTCTTCGTCAACACTCGCTAACTCTCTATCATCCATCGTGTACGTGTAATTATTGTTACGAGAACCTATATGCAAAACTTTACATTTGTCTACGTTAAATTGCATCTGCCACTTATCCGTCCACTCCATAATCCTATTTACGTCGTCTTGGAGCCTATTTCTATCGTCCTCGTTAACAACCTTACCGCCTATTTTAGTATCGTCCGCGAATTTTAACACGTTACTAGTCAAGCCTACATCTATGTTTTTAATGTAAATTACGAATAGCAATGGGCCTAACACTGAACCCTGTGGGACACCGCTACCTACATCCAACCACCCTGATTCACTACCATTAACAACGACCCTCTGTCTCTAAACACGAAGCCATTCCTCTAACCAGTTAGCTTCTTGACCGCGTATACCGTGCGCTTTAACCTTCGCAATTAATCTTCTACGTGGAACTGTATCGAACGCTTTTTTCAAATCTAAATAAATAACGTCAGCCGCTCTATGCCTAGCGTATTCGCGCACTATTTCTTTATAAAATTCTAACAAATTAGTTAAACAAGACCTATGGCGTCGAAACCCATGCTGACTACTATTAATCAAATCGCGACTTTCTAGGTGTTCGATGATACGATCCCTAACTACGGATTCCAAAAGTTTACCGACAATTGACGTTAAGCTAATGGGCCTATAATTGCTAGCTACTGTGCGGTCGCCTTTAGCTAATTTGAAGTCTTCAGGAATAATTCCCGTTTCGAGTGACTGATTAAAAATCTTCGTTAAGGGGCCTACGACAACGTCTTTCAAATCTTTCAGATGTCTAGGATAAAACGCGCTGGGCCTGGAGCCTTGCTAACTTTTAACTTATCGATATAATATGCAATCTCACCCTCGTAAACAGTTATTTCATCCAAAATAGTCTCGCTGCTAAATGGAACGATATCGTTCACATCGGGGACATTAGTGACGTCTTCTACGGTAAAAACTGTCGCAAAAAAGTTATTAAAAATACCCGCCATCGCCTGAGCGTCGGAAGCCAAAGCGCCATTAACGTCCAAGAGAGGGCCTATATTATCTTTTCTCGGCTTACGATTATTCACGTAATCGAAAAACTTTTTTGGGTTATGTTTACTATCCGCAGCTATAAGGATCTCTAAATTACGCTTAGCATTCCTAACTAATCTTTTAACCTGACGTCGAAGCTCGATATATCTATTAGCGTTAGCTACCGTGCCATTGCGCTTATTAAATCTATACGCTCTGTTACGCTCGTTTATGAACTCGCCTATTTCCTTAGTCCACCACTTAGGCCTATCATGATGTCTAGCGCGCTTGGGCTTACGAGGAATAAACTCCCTTTTGATATTCAAGAAACTATCTTTAAACGCCTCCCAATGCAAATTTGCGTCATCACCCATAAATAAGTCACCCCAGTCCACTACTCTCATCCTATCAGCAAAACTATCAAAATTGGCCCTACGAAAATCAGGGACTTCTATTACGTTGCTATCCTTAGTGTTTTCTATCAACAACTTAAACCTAATAATTTCATGATCACTACATCCTAAACTCTCGCCTACTTCTAAACCTTCGACTATGTTTTCGCCGTTCGTCATCACCACGTCTAAAATATTATCACCGCGCGTTGGTTCGGTAACCATCTGTCGTAAAAAATTATCTTCCATGAACTCAATCAATCTCAAACCCTCAACGTTACCAGTAAAAGTCTCGTAATTGACGTTAGGGCAGTTAAAGTCTCCGAGAATTATACTATTTCGATTGTCAATAAAGTTACCAAGAAGTGAGTAAAATCTAGTATCGGTATCGAGGGGTTGAACGGGAGGTCTATAAACAACAACAAAATTGAAACTAAGACTACGCGACCTAACTTCAACGCATATCGCATTAATTGCTGCCGGAAAATCTATCTTAACCTCGATAACCCTAAGGGAATTACGAATGTACAGCAAAACGCCGCCACCAATCCTATGTAACCTATCATTAGTAAAGAGTTTAAAACCCGGTATTTCAAGTTCCCCCAACAAGTCCCGAGTCACGGTATTTAACCACGTTTCAGTGATAGCAACTATATCGTAGTTGCCGGAATAAATTATCGCCTTAAATTCGTTTAATTTATTTCTAATACTATGTGCGTTACAATAAAAGACGTTTAAGTTATTTTTTACCATGGGTCGGCGTTTTAAACTATTTTTCACGTCGGGCCCGCATTCCCCGGACCCACAACGTTTAAAGAAGGCTTCGACCTATGCAGCTTTCGAACGTTTTCGTCAATTAACCTACCTAGCCTAGCATTCCCTATTTCATTAAAATGCACCCCCATCTTTTATAAAAAGGCTTGGATCACTGAAATCTGACCACAGTTTTACGAAGGGTACGTTTTCCTCAGCACAAATCTTTTCTAAGTTAATTTAGTATTGAAAAATATCGTTTTAGATGTAATCCTAAGACCCAAACCGTGCCTAGGAGTAATACCTAGAACCAAAGACCTATTTGACCTCGCCTTTAAGGACCTAATTAACCCCCTATATCTCTTCAAAAGGTCAAGCACTCTCGTATCGGGCCTATACGAGTCGTTGCTCCCTACCATCGTCACCAACATCGAGTGACGGGAGGCAACGTCAATCCTATCCACTTCGTCTCTAATTCTGTCAACCCTGGCCTCTGGGAGACAGATCCTCCTCCTCTTGGTTGGATGCCGTTCAACGAACTATGTGTCCATATGGCGCACTAAAGAGTCTCCAATTAAAATAGTTTCTCCCCTCATTCACGTCCCTTTCCAAATGGGCGAAAGGGTTCGAAACTTCGATAGGGGGGGGGGATTCCTATCACCTAACGTACGCGGCCTAGCTCCACCCTTAACTTCTCTAAATCCCTCCCCATCTACTAATCTCGGACCAACCTTAACCCCTTCCTCAACTCTATCTAACCTTCCCGATAAGCTAACTAAACTAGAAACTAGGTTACGCACCTCACCCTTCAAATTACTAACCTCTTCAACGTTAGTATTGGTTCGGCTTTCGTCAACCGTAGCCCTACCCCTGCCCTCATCAAGCGTTGCAAGTCTTTCCGTTACCTCACGTACTCTGCGTTTTATGTCAACTATTTCCTCCCTTAATTCGCAAAAAAAAAAAAACCTCGATCTCTCGGTAATCGCCACAGGACCGCCGTCATAGTCCCTAAAATCTGTATACCACCGATTCACCCCACACCTAACACACGACGCTGACAGCATCGCGCAAGTTAAATTAGTTTATAACTGTCACAAGTTTAAGTTAAATTAAGCCGGCACGCGATGAAAACTTCTAAATCACTAAACACCACTTATATTCAAGTACTTAACTATATAATATAAACGCAAGTATATGAAATTCAAAACTTACCAAAAGTAAGGTTATTGGCAATATCCAAAAGCAGAAGCAATATCAGAGAGCTCAGGAAATGCGTCCGCTCAGGTTCTCAGTATCTGCCGAGTTACTCTCTTTGCTCTGTTTACTGCTATCTCATTTTGTGTTTCAAATTTCGCATCCTCAATCATTACAACCCCTAAGTCTTTTGCTTTAGAATTTCTCTGAATTTCCTGTCCATTTGAGGTACAATATTCCATGGATTTTAGGTCCTCTCTTTTTTCGTACCGTAACAGCTGAAATTTCTCAGTGTTAAACTTCATATTGTTTACTTCTGTCCACTTGTAGATTCTGTTTATGTCGGTTTGTAGAGATCCTATGTCTTCTGGGTTTCTTATTTTTCTACTGATCTTTGTGTCATCGGCAAAGGATGTTACTGTGTTGTTTCTAGTAACGTCCTCATCTATGTGAGTTAGCATGATTATGAAGAGTAGTGGAGCTAATACTGTTCCTTGTGGAACTGAGCTGAGGATCTCTGATTCTGATGAAGATGCTCCTTGTACTGTAACGACTTGCCGCCGCTCACTAAGGAAATTATATATCCATTTTCCTACTTTTCCTGTTATTCCCATATAAAGGGTGTCAGGAAATGATTACCCCCCTGTACAGAAGAAACTGAAAGGAATAGAAAAAAACAGACAAAACCACGCGAAAGAGCGTTTAATTTTGAATAAAAAACACTTGTTTTAATATCGGGTGTTGCCCCCATTTGCAGCTCTGACGGCCATTAATCGACGGGGGTATGATCCCAGAAGTGTCTCAAAGAGATCGGTATCATGACTCATTTCTTCAAGGACTTCGTTGATCTTTGCAGTCATAATTTCTGTTGAAAACCGATTCTGAATGGGTTGTTCCAGCATTAAGGACTCCACCCGATCCTTCATGATGGATCCGACATGTTCACAGACATTAAGATCGGGAGAATTGCCAGGCCATTCATTATTTCCGAAAAAATCAATGTTATTGTCCTTAAGCAGTTGTTGAGTCGCAAGTGCTTTCATACAGGGGGCTTTGTCGTGAAGAAAGGTTGCCTGTTCAACATCCAAAACACACTCGGGGTCTTTCAAAAACGGAATTACATGTTGGGCTAAAATTACATTTCGAAAATAAGGCCCATCCCAACTGGTTCCTCTTGGTTTGATAACCCAGATGAGCTTCCAAATAGAGAACATAATGAAAACATCCACACATGCTGGATTTTTTACTATTTCTCGATACTTCTGGTCGTCTGGGACTTCATCAGGAGTTGTTGCCCAAACCCGATCATTCTGAAAATTTGGTTTTCTGGAGACATAAACGAAGAATTCATCGCTGACAACCAAGTGAAGGAAATCATCTTCCGTCCATTCCTCAAGATAATCACAAAACCATAGCCGATCTTCAATATTAAGATCACTCTTCCGTGGCTTAGCTATTTCATGCCAAGCACTCAAGCCTTGGCGAACTCGAAATTGATGCACAAGTTGCCGATTGACTATCTTACCACGACGGATAAGTATCTCTTTCGCTACCTCAGAGCAGCTCTTCTTTCGGCGCCGTGATGCAGCAAGCACAATGTCTTTCGATTCTTGAGATAATTTCTCCGATCTTCCTCCTCGAAATTCTGTTTCACAATCTTCAGGATTCTTATTCCAATTCCTTTTGACAAAGTCTTCTGATCTTTTTAATCTCTCAGCCACCCAGTGTCGAGTTATGAAAGTTGCACCAGCTTCCTTTGCTTCACGAAATGTGACAGCTCGAATGCGGTCAAGAACTCGCTTTTTCTCTGAATCGTTCAAAATAGATGATGCCATGGTTTCTGTGGGGAAAAAAATGGTAAGAATTAAAATCACAGGAATAGAATATAATGGTTTTTATTCAGATTTTAACGCTCTTTCAAGTGGTCTCGCCTGTTTTTATCTATCTCTTCTAGTTTTTGCTCTACAGGGGGGGGGCAATCATTTCCTGACACCCCACTTCAGTTTATGTATTATGATTCCATGGTCACACTTGTCGAACGCTTTGGCAAAGTCTGTGTATATTACAGCATAGTTTTCATTACTTTCCAGTGCATCAATAATGTTGTTGTAGTGTTCCATTAGTTGTGATAGGCATGATCTGCCTGACCGAAATCCATGTTGGTTATCATTGAGTTTTTTCTGAGTTTCCAAAAAGCCATAGATTTTCTGTCTAACTATTCTTTCAAATATTTTAGTGAGATGAGATGTAAGCGACACTGGCGTATAGTTTTTGACCTCGGATCGATCTCCTCCTTTATATATTGGGACTATGTTCGCGCTCTTCAGGATGCCCGGTATTTCACCCGTGTCTAGTGATCGTCTCCATAGCCACTATAGGGGCTCAGCGATTGCATTCTTGCAAATTTTGATCAGTGTGGCATTCCATTTGTCCGGTCCTGCCGCTGAGTGTGCTTTTAGTTTTCCTATAGCTTGTGTAATATCATTTGTCGTAAAGTCGAAGTCCGTTATACTTTCCCCTTGTAGTTCTTCTTCAAAGAACGCGTTTCTATCGCATATAAGTTTGTCTGTTTTTGGGATATTGAAAGATGATTAGTACTGAGCTCTTAATATTCCGGATATTTCTGTTAGATCATCAGATAAAGCACTGTCTTCGTTTTTCAAAGATCTAATAGTCGCATGGTTTTTCAACTTCCTTTTTGCAAAATTATAGAAGTACAAGTTAACCTTTATCGCCTCTATAGCGTCGCCTTCTTCTTTTTCTGTATGCTTCTCAATTAGTTCCTGTATGACGCAATCGATACTCTGCAGTTTATCATTTAATATTTTTCTGATGTTGTTATCTTTACAGTAACTTCATTTTGCAGTCACTCTGTTTCTCTTTCGGAACAATGCCCGCTTTTGTCTCTCGAACCTGCTTCTCTTTCCCCGTTGTTGTATTTTTGGGACATGTCTTTCCACAATTTCCAGCGTCTTCCAGCATCTCTTCCGTTGTCTTGGCCTCGAAGATGGATTTCCAATCTACTACTTCGATGCTGGATGCAACATCTTCCCAGTTTATAGCTTTGGAGTGAAAATTAAAAATTTAGAATTTGCTTCTTGATATATATATATATATATATATATATATATATATATATATAGTGCGTTCGAAAAGTCTCTCCGCAGTGCTATGTTAAACGCATAGGAAATTGAAAAACTACAATGTTTTCATTCAACCATGATTTAATGATTTTATTACATAACCTTTTGATTTTACAGCATGTGTTGAAAGTGTTTTCCACCATTTTGCAGGCACAGAGCAACTCGTCTACACTTGTTGTCAAACACTTTTGACAGCAAGCACGTTGACTGCGGAGAGACTTTCCGAGCGCACTGTGTGTATATATTATATATATATATATATATATAATATTATATATATATATATATATATATATATATATATATATATATATATATATATATATATATAGGGTGTCCGAGAATTATCTGTACAATTTTTGGCTGTTATTAAAAGTCAACCATGAAGTGTAGAAATTCCAGTGTTGTCCCATTTTACAGAGAATCCCATTAAGTTTTTTCTGATACCACGTTTTGACAAGTTTTTTAGAAATGTACGCGGGTGACAGACATTGATGATTTAAAAGCAAGAATCACAGCTGCTATTGAGCGAATTGATGTGGATATGCTGCAGCGTACATGGCAACATTTGGAGTATCGATTGGATGTTTTGCGAATCACTAATGGTGCACATATCGAATGTTTGTAACAACGTTACTTTAATAAAAGAAACTTTTGAAAATACAGATTCTAAATAATCTTGTTTAAAAATTTTACGTGTGTTATCAAGAATTTTATTAAAAGATGAAATTGTACAGATAATGTTCGGACACACTGGAATTTCTAAAAAACTTGTCAAAACTTGGTATCAGAAAAAACTTAATGAGATTCTCTGTAAAATGGGATAAACTGGAATTTCTACACTTCATGGTTGACTGTTAATAACAGCCAAAAATTGTACAGATAATTCTCGGACACCCTGTATATCAAGATAATGAGCGTTGTTTGTATATATTTTGTTTGTCGATTAATTTAGTGATAGAAACTTTGTAAATCACTTCGTTTAAAGTTTTCGCTTTCGAAAGAAAGTTTTTGAATAAGTTTCAGATATAACGGCTTATTTCAAATGAATTTAACGGAAAGGAGAGACGGCAAAAAATAAAGTTTGATTATTAAGAAATGTTTTCATGTTTTTTTTTTCAAACTTTTATTTAATTTTCTCTAACATTTTCAAGTTTAAGAATTTATTTTAATATTTTTCGTTGCAGTGTAAGGCGCTTTCTTATTTTTTTTTTTTTCAATAACTTCGTTTCCAAATGTTTCAGATCCAAATGTTTCATATACATTTTTCTTTCTTTCAAATAGATTTTTATTTTTTTATTGTTTTTTTCCTGATTTCCTGGTTTTTCGTGATTAAATTTATTTGAAGTGAAAATATGATTGAGAAAAATTGCAATTTTAGAAAAAAAAAATTGTGACACGTCTTAAAACCTTGGTGTACTCGTAAAATATAGTGAACCCCAAATGAATACTTCTTTGCTTATAATGCATGCACACACACACACACACACACACACACACAGATATATATATTCATCAATATTTTTTACACAAATATTAATAGATAAGGACATACACAGAGAACAAAAGCTTCAGTGTTTTTTTCAAAGCACCGCTTCGCTCACACAGCCATTCAGGGTACGTGAGAAATAAATGCAGACAGTATGAGGGAAGAAGTTGTGGAAGTTTTTTAAAGTTGGCAAGTTTTCAATGTGAAACAAAGTGGAATTAATTTCGTAATTTATTCTTTTTATATTTTTTATTAAACATCATTTATTTTCTACTAAATATACAATAAATAATTTAATCTAAATTTATGTAACATTTTGTAAACTTTATATTGTATTTATTATTATTATTATTATTGATATTATTGCTATTATTTATTATCACTATTACTATTACTTGCCACTTTCACTTTTTTATGTAATAAATAAACTAAGGATCATTAATTTTGCCTAAAAACCTCCATGCTTCCAACGGCATATTCAGATGAGAGTATTGTGAATATATTAATGTTTTATCAAATAAATTGTAAAACTCTGTCACTTGTATTCTTTTCTGAATAAAGATTTTTGAATTTTGAATTTCGAGTATGAATGGTGGAGAGCGAAAAGAATAATAGCTGGTGTAGGTGAGAGGGAACGTGGGAAAGAAGTGGCGCTGCTGATAAAAAACAAAATGTATGAGTCTACGCTGTGTTTTTGCCGTGTATGCCCCATGCAAGGATGTAAAAGATGATGTGAAAATACTTTTTGGGAGAGAGTCAGAAAATGCAATTGAACAGGTAGAAGTTGTGTTTGCAGCTATGACCAAAAGAATTGAAACACCTTAAAAGTGTTTGTAATGAGAGAGGTATTAACAGAACTGATAATGACTTTAGTAACACTTGTTAAGATTTATAAGAGCGAGAGCATTTCGTGCAATTCGCATAGATAATTTGGTTTATGTATGAAATCATTGGGAAGCTTTGTATTATGAGTATGGTTGGTCGAATGGGGGTAATCGCCCTATGAATGAGCGAAATATAGTTTCTATTATTAGCAACTTTGTACATACTGATACTGACAGTAAGTTTACACAAATCATTTAGTTTTAGAATATTTAAATTTCTAAACATTTGAGAGGTATGAGATTGCTTGTTATCATTGTTTGAGAGAGTTCGTGGACATTTTTTATGGATTACTTCCAGTGGATATCGTATATAATTCTTTGTACTACCCCATGCTCTGATTCCGTATTGTAAGTGTGGATGAATAAATAGAGTGTGAGGAGGGCATTTTGGGGAATTGTTCTTTGAGTTGGAATATTGTGTCAAGAAATCTAGATATTTTCGATTTGATATGTTGTGTGTGACTTTTGAAATTTAATTTTTCATCTAACTTGATGCCAAGAACTTTAAAGTCATTTATTTTTGTAAGAGGAGTGTTTCCAATTATTAATGGAGTGTTCGCGATTACAGTTTTTTTTAGTTACAATCATATATGATGATTTTGTCAAGTTTAACGAAAGTTTATTTGCACACATCCATTTATAGACATTATAAAAATCATTTACATTCAGTAAGAAAAGTAAGAATCCAAGGATAGATCCTTGTGGGTCTCACTTTCCAATCTCGCATATTCTGATGAAATGTCATTTACTTTAGCATACTGGTGACGATTAGAGAGATATGACTTAAACCAATTTAGCATATTTCCCTTTATGTCATATGTGTTTAATTTATCTAGTAAGATGTCATGTGAGAGTGTATCATAGGCTTTTGACAGGTCAAGGAAAACTAGGATTGTGTTTTTTTTATAGTTTAGGTTTTTATAGATATTTTCTAATAATATGCTGATAGCGTCTTTTGTGATGTGGCCTTCTCTAAACCCAAATTGTGTTGTTACTCGGATGTCGTATTTAGCTAAGAATTTGATTAGTCTATTGTATCCGATTCCTTCAAATACTTTACTCAAAGTTGGTAAGATGGAGAATGGCCGGTAATTGGATGGAGAATCGGAGTTCCGTGATTTGAATGCTGGACAAACCTTGGCTATCTTCAGGTAATTCACTGGTCGACAAAATCGAACTTTTTATTTGTCACATGAACAAAAATGGGTGGATCTTGCAGGTTTTTTACCGCTGAGTTAAAAAATGGCCTCAAAATTTTTCTATCACCCACCAATATTGAGTGAATCGAAAATGAAATTTGGACTAATTTATAGGCGTAATAGCAATATCAAAGTAGAAAATGCATATTGAATTCACCTAAAGTGTGGCTACTGATGATTTACGCTTGTATTTCGCTTCTGGGCCATCCCTTGACAATGTCCAGCAGTAGTCACCCAACATGCTGGGGCTCCACTTGCCCTGGTATCGCTTCTCCATCGTGGATATTTGTTGATGAAAGCGTTCCCCATGCTCATCACTAACATCGCCTAAGTTTGTTGGGAAGAAGTCGAGATGTGAGTCAAGAAAATAAATTTTTAACATGTTGCACCCCACGTCTTTGTAGGCCTTGAGAAATTCTTCAACAAGTGACTCTTAATTTTCGGCCTTGAAGTTTCCGAGGAAATTTGTGTTCACTACTTTAAATGCTCTCCAAGCTGCTCCTTCAACTTCACTTAGAGTTTCATCAAACGCGCTGTCTCTCATGATTTCTCTAATTTGCGGGACCACAAATATCCCTTCTTTGATTTTGACCTCGCTGATCATCGGAAATTTCTGTTTCAAGTAGAGACACCCCCACCCCCCTGCCATTTTGATCCATAGCCTTAACAAAATTTTCCATTAAACCAAGTTTAATATGTAGTGGTGGCAAATAACTTTTTGGGATTAAGAAGAGGTGAACTGGTGAGATTTTTCTGCCCTGGAATCAACGCTTGTCGAAGTGGCCATTGTTTCTTTGAGTAATGGCTTTCCCGTGCTCTGCTGTCCCATTCACAGAGGAAACAACAGAATTTCGTATAACCCAGTTGTAAACCAAGAAGAAGTGCAATCACTTTCAAGTCTCCACAGATATGCCAAGAGTATTTATCATATTGGATATGTTTCACAAGCAGGTGCATATTGTCGTTGATTCCTTCATATGTACGGCATGTGCTAATGGAACTGAAGGGTATTTATTTCCATTATGGAGTAATACAGTTTTTAAACTCAGCTTCGAGGAATCAATAAATAGGCGCCATTCGTTTGGATCATGTTGTTGGCCAAGGGTTTTCATGAGAGGGTAGAAAGTTTCTTTGATGCTTGCGGTAAAAAGACATCTTAGTGCCTTTTTCTTGAAGATTTCAACCTTTCAACCTGGAAGCCGAAAGTTTGGATTGATCTTTTGACAATTTCAGATCACAGACAAGCTCGCTCAGGTCTGCTTGAGATATTAAGTGAGGCTCTGTTGATGAACAAGATGGTTCAAGCATTGGATCAACATCGTCCGTCAGTAAACCATGTTGAGGTTCGTCATTACCATTGTACATCAATTTCATTTTCATCATCTAAACTCCACATTTCCGGTGGCCTTGGTACTGGAAAATGTTTATTATGTAAAACAGGCCTTATGGCTGATGGTAAATTTGGGTATTGTACCATATGTTTAGATTTCGCAGTAATGCCTAGTATATTTGTTAAGCAGAAATAACAATCCGTTAAATGGTCTTTCGGCTCTCTCCGTATCATCGGAACAGCAAACGGCATTTGACGAGACCCACTTAGCCAGCCTGTCAGAAGTCTTAAACACGTAATACACCATATATGAGGTGCCCACGTCTTGTTCTGAGCCCCTACCTTGCAACCAAAATAAAGTTCATATGCGTTTTTGACGAGAGGGGTGAGATTTCACCTTTGAAATTTAAGTGTTAACTCTCTGCATACATAACAGAAACAGTTTGGATGGTTGACACACTTGCGTGGCATTCTGTCATGAAACAATACGAACGCACTGACAAAAAAAATTATTAAGGAAAATCACGAATAAAATGCACGTGTTCACTGAGTGGAATCAAATGAGTAACTGACAAATGAAAGTCAACAGTGACGTGTAGCAACTTATAAGCAGAGGAAGAGGAAGGAGCAGACCCCGCTCCTTCCTATTCTCACTCAAATCCTAAGTAATATAAATTCGTGTGTCACTCTAAAACTGCGGGTGATAGAAAAATTCTCTTTTCATTTTCGTAATCAACGTAAAAAATTACACATAGTTCAAGTAAAAATATCTCTGTGACAAAAACTTTGTTGACCAGTGACTCAGGGAATACACCTTGTACTACTGACTCATTCATAAGTCTTGTGAGTGGGGATTGCTATATCATCTGATATTATTTTATATATTTTCACTGGAATTGAACTGATATCAGTGCTTTTATTTTTTACGTTTCTTAATGTAGTTGATGTTTCGTCAGGCAGAATTGGTTCAAAGAAGAATGTATTTGGTGTGGGTTGTGGCATATACTGTATTGTTGGTAGAGACTGAGTCTGAAATGGCTGCTGCCGTATTGCTTCCTAATTTCGAAAAGAAATTGTTTAATAAATTGGCCATGTCTTTGGGATCACTGTAGGAAATTCCATCCTAAAACCTTTAAAGTATTCCATAGTCTTTTAGGATTAGATTTTTGTTCGGTAATTTTAAAACAACAATGGTCCGCTTTTGCGGTTTTTATGAACGAATTTAGTCTGTTACAATAATTTTTATGTTTGTTCATTGATAATAATATCATTCTTCCATAGTTTATAGAGAGAATGTTTACGGTTTATGCTTACAATGAAGGCTGTAGTGATCCACTGGTTGTTATAGTTTTTTTTTTTTACACGAGTTTCGACTTTATATGAAAATTAGTATTAAATATATCCATTAGTGTGTTTGAGAATGTTTGAAATTTTGTTTCTATTTCACAGTTACTTCCGGTTATTCTCGGCCATTCAAAACTTGATATTTCTCTGATAAATTTCAATTTATTATTATAGTTGTACGGCCTATAGTTTTTTATTCTCTCTTGTATTTGTAAATGGCTAATTAACATTGTGTATGTAGGCAGATGGTCCGTAATATGTAGAAGTTAGTATCATTATTAGTTATTTTAGCGAGATAGATATTTAAATCTCTCGCAATGATGCAGTTATTATTGATATGGTTAGAAGTTAACGTTGTATGTATTCTTTAAGTTTTTCATCTACTCAACCAGTCAACTCTGGAACAATCTTCCTCAATCCATCTTTCCTCCTGTCTTTGACCTCCCATCTTTCAAACGCAGTGTGTAAGCACCTCGAAAACCCCGGACCTTGATTTTGGTTCTCTTCTTCTTCTATGGGAAGGGTGCTTTTGTGGGCATTTCCTTGGCCCCTCCTTCCTGCATAAAAAACTATGCTCGCAATAAACGTTGGCAAGATACCATTTGGTGGTCGGTAGATGCCTAATACTGAATAGGAAATGTTATTTACATACACCTCAATTGCTATGGTTTCAAAATCATCATTTATGCCTGTTAATTGTTCACCACCTTTACTTTTATGATTAGTGTCTATACAAAGGCTTACTCCTCCGCCTCTGTTATTATTTCTATTTATACAGTATGGTGGCTCGCATAGCCCAGTATACAGGGTGATTCAAAAATTTTAACACTTATATGGAATTTTTAGTTTTTTATTTCCAATTTATTTGTAAACATTTTTGTGATGCAAACAGTGCTTCATACACTCTCTACTTGCTGTCCACGGATATCTATGCATGTATGAAAGCGGTCAAACGTTGCTTCCAAACCCCTAAGCCACATCTCTGGTGGTACTGATTGGAAGACATCTATAATTCTTTCCTGGAGATCATTCACGTTCCGTGGCTTTGTACCATACACACGTACCATATACAGCCAGAAATCACAGGGTGTTAAATCTGGCGAACGGGCAGGCCATCTCAGAGGTCCACCTCTTCCAATCCATCTCCTGTGGAAAATGCTGTCCAGATTGGCACGAATAGTAAGGGCAAAGTGTGGAGGAGTCCCATCGAGTTCAAAATAACCTGACCGTCTGAGCAAAAGAAGGTTGTCAACTGTGTATGTCTGCAGCATATCTAAGAATCCCTGACCAGTTACAGTGTTGTGGTCGAAGAAGTATGGGTCTATGACTCCTGTAGCAGTTACTGCACACCACACATTGAATTTTTTGCTTTCACGTTCGTGTTCACGAATAATGAGTGGGTTTTCAACACCCCAAAACACACAATTGTGTCGATTTACGTGGCCACTAATGTAGGAATGTTGCCTGGTCGCTGAATGCAACCTGTACATGGTACGGTCGCAGTCTCAGGTCTTTATTCAGGATTCGCCAAACAGTTGACTGGAAGGTGACATTCAGCACTGAACCGTCTCGTGGACTTTCCAAGGCTTCAAACAAATACTTCCTGTGTTGCAACGATGTTTTCTGGAGACCAACCTGTTCTTGGACGACCACTGTTTCCTTTGTAATCATCTGCAACGGAACCGGTTCTGACGAACTTGTCGTACACTCGATAAATAGTCAACTTAGAAGGTGGATCAGAATTGAAGTATCTATGAAATGTGTTTTGTACGACTGTGAGAAACTGATACACCTCCATCCAGGCCACAACCTTCCTTCTTTCCTCCAAACTCAGCCTTGTTGCCATTTCAAATGCTTATTCAGTACTCTTTAATCTTCAAATCCCTGTAACAGAAAAACCCATATAAGTGTTAAATTTTTTTTTAACCAGCCTGTATTAAAAAATTACTTATTATTTTCATTTAACCAGGTCTCGGTCAATATAATACACGTAAATTACATTGTAACAATTTTAGATTGGTCGTCAATTCATCAAAGTGATTTGGGGGGCTTTTAATATTTAAGTTCAAAATAGATATGTTTCCATTACTGTGGCGCTCGTTCAACGAGGTATCCACT
The DNA here is from genome assembly GCA_023014485.1 of Bathynomus jamesi. Lineage (NCBI taxonomy): Eukaryota > Metazoa > Arthropoda > Malacostraca > Isopoda > Cirolanidae > Bathynomus > Bathynomus jamesi. Next base: position 329,411 of record JAJOZX010004423.1, read on the forward strand.
GACATATTGTTGCTATTTATTGTATTTTGAGACTCAATGATTTCATTCACAGATCTAAGAGTACGTAAAGTGTTAATCATAGAGGAACTTATAAAAACCAATGAAAACAGAAATAAAGTCAGTAATCATACTTATGCCAATATAGAAAAGATTACAAAAGAGAAAAGAAAGGAAATTAAAAATTAAGAGGAAGCGAGAATAACAGCGAAATAATATTGAAAATAAGGATAAGGAAAGGAAAACTGATAAACACTGAAATATATAATAAAGCAAGAACTAATATTATGTAAATAACTCAGTGGGGTTATAGTGCTATAACAATATTTAACGGAATATACCTTGCGTTACGGGGAAGGCTCAGTTATTTGTATCTGTTGTCGGAAATTATCGTCGTCGAATTTAATACAAATATCCCACCACACTTTTCCGAACATAAATCTTCCCCTCTCTCACGTAACAGGTCTTTATGAGTTTTTTTTCTCAAGTTTTAGCACTTTGTCATATATTTCTTTTCTGTAATCACAAAGCGATTCATTAATGAATATATTGGGTTTGATTTGTATGAGAGCACTTCTAATTTCCGACTTCCAATGAGGATCACAAAGCTTAAATTCAATTAGTCTTTTATCACCATCATTGCTGGCTGAGTCTTCCCACTCGATGCGCCTGGGTAATATTTTGACGGATGTTCAAACGAAGTTTATCCCTTATCGCTTCTGTGAACTTCCTCAGAAAGATTTGATGTAATTATTACTTGCTATATTAGTTTAACGTTACACTTTTTCGATTTTTGCAGTTTCTTGGTAAGTATATTTAAACTACAAATTGGTATGAAATTCAATACATCAGCGGCACATAATTACTCAAAAGTAGCATGTAAGTTTCATATTGACTTTATCAAACAAACTTAAACGTTCTAGTGGGGTGATGTAACTCTTTCACCACCATATATATATATATATATATATATATATATATATATATATATATATATATATATATATACATATATATATACAGAGTTGTGTATAACCATTTGCTAGGGGACATAACCAAAGTAAATAAAGATACAACGAAAAATAGTATACCATTTGAAAGCGTTATTCAAACTAAATATAAAAACGTATCAATATCTCGCACGTATGCTTGCTATTAGCCTCATAGCTAATGGCAAGCGTACGTGCGAGCTCTCAGCTCTCATTCGTTCAGGGTATGATTTCAGTAACCGCTCAAACAAATCTCTGTCATGTTCAAGTTCTTGGAGCTAGTTTGAATGTGTTGAAGGAGGACCTCTTGAGAATATCAGTGGGACCAAGTTCCTGCAGCATTAAATCTTCCATTTTGTCTTTGAAAATCGCTTCAAAGTGCTCTGCTACGTTCAGATCATGGGAATTTCCTGACCATTAAGTCCGACCAAAGAAATCAATCCCAGAGTCTCTCAGAAGTTGTTGGTTGGCATTTGCACGGTGACAGGGGGCAGTATCATAAAGATAAACCATTTCCACTCCGAGATATCTATTGTTTGTGGATCCGAAAGAAATGGAATAACATTTTCTGTAAGAATAGTCTGCCTATAATATGCATCATTCCATGAAGCGCCTTCTTTGATCAGCCACATCATTTTGACAGCAGTGAAGTAAATTAATTTTCCAATGGAACGAATTTTTTTGCAGAGCTGTTGATAATACTCATGGTCATCAATATCTTCTAAGGAAGATAATTTCGGACGGACAATCCAAATGAAGAAATTATCACTTCGTGCCAGGTGCATGAAAATCATCTTCATCCCACGGACGCAGATAATTGTAAAACCAAAGTCGATTGTCAATGCTTGTTGGGATATTATCGGCTTTGGGATCACAAGGAAAGGCTTCACTTCTTACCTTGTGCAATATCGTTGAATTGTTGACCAGTCAAAACTTCTTTCGCTTCCCCAAGATGATTTTGGCAACTTGAGTACAGTTTCGTCTCCTTTGGTCACTGCTTTCAGTCGCAATGCCTTTGCTCAGTTTTTCGGGCCTGCCTTTTCCAAATTTTGTAAAGCATGAGTTGTATCCCTTCCAATTCTCACTCACCCATCTTTCACTACGATGAAGTTTTTGATTGATAAACTTTGCACAGGCTTCTAATATTTCTCGATAAGTATTTGCTTAAATTCGGTGTAACAAACGTTGTTCTTCATTATTTATAACAATACCAGCCATCGTCACCTTCAGTTATTGGTCTGAAACCACAATGAAATTATCGATCAAAAAATGTACAACACATCTACTTTGGCAGTAGAGTAAAGTACTAGCAAAAGGTTATGCACAAATCTTTATATATCTTTATTTATATATACAGGGTGTCCCATAAGTCCGGCATCATAGGAAAAAAAAATTAAAAAGGCAAAACAAAAGCTTTTATTTACAGAACGTGCTCAGTATGTCCACCATTGTTTTCAATACACAAATTCAGACGTGATACCCAGTCAGCAAGCACACGGTGAATGATGTCAGGAGTAATGGTGTTACATGCCCCAATAACACTGGTATGCATCAATTTTGCTGTCAAGGGTTTTGTAAGTGATTCTTATAGAGTTTGTCCTGCTGATTTCGTATCTGCAATCCGTTTTTCTCAATCAGCTCAGGTTATCCGGTTATGGCCTCATAAGTAAAATAGAATTTTTCGTGATTTTGTCAAAGCGGAATTGGAACAGTAACATCTATCATCACTTGTTTCACTTGTATAATATCTTTTTTTACTTTTCAGGCATATAGATAAAATATTTCATAATGAATAGAGCGTGTAAAAATGATCCCAATAGATTCTGCTACATATGTGGGACGGTTACCATGCCAAATAACCAGTCCCAAATCACTAAATTTGTGAAGACAATGTATAGAGCATACTTTGGAATTAAGCTAGGGGACCAGGACAAAAATTTCGCCCCTCATATGTGCTGCAAGACGTGCATTGAAAATTTGAGAAGATGGAGCAAAGGCAGAGCGAAATCTTTGCCTTTTGGAATTCCCATGATTTGGAGAGAAGGAAAGGATCACGTGACAGATTGCTATTTCTGCATGACAAACCTCCAACGTGGGCTTATAAATTTATTTTTCTTAAATATTTTGAAATCCTCTTATGAAACTTGACATAATATTCACCATAATGTAATATTCACCATATATAGCATAATATTCACCATAATGGTAATCATACATTTATATATACATATTGTTATAGAAAATACATTTACACATACATATTGTTATACAAGTTACATTTACATATACAATGATTGTATATTTTCTTTCTTTTTCATTCATATTGTCCCCGAAGGGACAATATGAATGAAAAAGAAAGAAAATATACAGACTCCATCGACCTATTTCATATCTTACAGACCGCAGCCTTCCCTCACGAGCCGCCACTGTCTGAATGCTTCTTCTATTTCATATGCAAGTTTTATATCCATGTTTCTGTGTTTCTATTTTCAGGAGTTAACAAGAAGAATAAACACATTGTTGTATACCCTGACATTCCTTCTGCTATGAGACCTGTACCCCATGGTCCTGGAATTCCAATACCCGACCCACCTCAAACCCTGGACTTCGATGATTCTGATGATGAATCAATGACCAATGCCAATGACCAGTCCCAGTCGTATATACCTCAAAATACCGCTTCAAATGAGCCGAGGCCTCTCAACCAGGCCAAACTTAATGATCTTACCAGGGATTTAGGACTTTCCAAATTAGCTGCCGAGATCTTGGGCTCACGACTTCGAGAGGACAACTTGCTGGCTCCGGGAACAACATTCTCCTGGTATAGGAAACGAGAGGAACAATTCCGCAAGTTTTTTGCAGTGCACGAAAATACCTCTTCCTTAGTGTACTGCTGCAATGTTGAGGGGCTAATCGAATCCTTGGGCCTGCCATATAACGCATCAGAATGGAGGCTATTTATAGACTCGTCTAAACGAAGTTTGAAAGCAGTACTTCTCAACATTGGGAATAGGGTTGCATCAGTCCCTGTAGCACATTCCGTACAACTTACTGAGAGCTACGATAACATGAAAATTTTACTGGATGCTCTCGTATACGACCAACATAACTGGAGGATCTGTGGAGATTTGAAGGTAATACTAATATCATAAGTAAACTATTGCTATTAACTATGCTGTTTTTCCAAAGGTTATTTGAGAGCGTATAAGAACACTTAACTTCCCTACAGAAGTGATACAGTCCAATGCATAGATTTTTTTATCTGATAGAACAAATTCTCTAAATTTTTTCAGATTGTGCATTTGTATTGGGAATGCAAGGGGGATACACGAAATACCCATGTTTCCTCTGCAAATGGGATAGCCGAGCGGATGAGAAGCACTATGCACAGCGTGAATGGGCATCCAGAGAGAATTTTGAACCTGGGTCGCATAATGTCGTTTCAGTGCCCCTTGTACCACCAACAAAAATTTTGCTTCCACCACTTCATATTAAGCTGGGCTTGATGAAAAATTTCATCAAATCAATGAATAAGGAGGGTTCAGCATTCCGATATCTCGAGAGTAAATTTCCTCATATATCTGATGCTAAACTAAATGCTGGGGTTTTTGATGGTCCTCAAATTCAAACTTTCATCAAGGATACTCAGTTCGAAAACGCAATGACTCCAACTGAGAAGAATGCCTGGCAGGCATTCAAATCAGTTGTCACTGATTTTCTTGGCAAGCGTAGAAGTCCAGAATACGAGTCCGTTGTCGAAAACTTGATGGAAGCTTTCAAAGCTCATGGGTCGCGCATGTCCATAAAAATGCACTTTTTGTGGTCCCACTTGGACTATTTTCCTGAAAATTGTGGGGATTATAGTGAGGAACAGGGTGAACGATTTCACCAAGATATCAAAATAATGGAAGAGAGGTACCAGGGAAACGGATATCAATATGCTGGCGGACTATTGCTGGTGTTTGAAGCGAGACGTGCCCGAAGAAAAACACAGAAGGAAAGCCAAAAAAACTTCATTCCTTCCTCAATAAACTTTTTCCATATTCATTGTATGAATAAAAGTATTTATTCACACAATGTTTTCATTTTTCACGAGTGTTCTTATAATATTACTCGTATCTACAGTGTTTAAGCTAAAAAAATCAATAAATTTGGGGATAAAATTGGACTTATAATAAATGGCTAATAGAGAAAAAACCTGACCTGATTGAGGAAAACCAATGTCATTTTCGAATTCAGCATGGTCGAATTATATAATATTTGTTGAAAAAACCCTCACAGCAGACAAAACAATTTCATATGCATACCAGTGTAATGCACTGCCGCAAATGTTCAACACTCCTAATTTTTTCTGCGTGTTGGGAAATTTCCTTCTTCGTTCAAGACACTGGGAAATGCGTCTTCCTTGAGCATACATAGGTAGGTGCCTCCAGTGACATGTTCATCAAAAAAGAGGGGGCCTATGATGCGATCCTTCCAAATGCCACACCGTACCATCACCCGAGATGCACCTTGTTCCTTTGAAGAGGTATACCAGTGAGGGTTGTTTTGAGACCAGTAGCGGGTGTTCTGTCGATTTACCTCACCATTTCCATAAAAACAGCCTCGTCACTGAACAGAATGGTGGACGGGAAATTGGCATTCCGAGCATAAGAAAAATATGAATTATGGTTTGTAGAAATAGAAAAATATGAATTTCTCCTATGATGCCGGACTTATGGGACACCCTGTATATATATTAGTGGTGGACCGGCTATCCGCATCCGCATCTGCGGATATCCGCATCATTTTTAACATCCGCATCCGCACTTCTGACTGCGGATGTTATGCGGATATTACCTCTAATAAATTATGCAATTTACAATTAAATTAGCTTATAAAGTAGCTTATAAGGCCCAGTCATGCACATTTCATGTAAACTATTAATAATTATTAATTAACAAACAAATATATAAACCTCAAAATATAAATACCTGGTAACACAGAAAATTGAATGAAACTTGTTTCATTGAATTTTCTGCGGCTGAAACGCTTGAGAAAGTTATTATTTTTATCATAATGAAAACATTAATATTAATTTTAATTCTTATGCATTGCCTGCCATAATAGTAATATCACGAAATTTGAAAAATTATGTCATATATTCATAATTCTATATTATATTGATAGATTAACTAAATATCCGGATCCGCATCCGCATCCACGGATATTGAAATTAAAGATCCGCATCCGCAGATGTTGAAAAACTGACATCCGGTCCACCACTAAATTATATATACGCCTCGGTGATGTAGTGGTTAACGTCGCTGACTACGAATCCATCGGCTCCGGGTTCGAGACCCGGTGACGGCAGCCGGCGCGCAGCAAAACCCAGCTGTTCATCCTTCCACACAATAAAGAAATGGTTGGTAGATAAATGGGTACCGTGGGTGGCCTAGTGGTTAAGACGCTGGGCTGCTGGTGGGGCGTGGTCCGGATTCCACGTTAAACTGTAGGTCTAAGGTGGAGTGAAAAGCTTGACCTTCGTCAGAATGAACAATTCGGGCGGAAGCTAACCAAAGGTTATATAGGGTATCCCAGAAGTCTTGACTCATAGGGAAAATGGACATTATATTTTTAAAGTGAAACAAACACATTTCTAATATCAGTTTTACATATTTCAGGAAATAAAATACCCTGATGGCTCAGTATATCAGTCAAGAGAAGGTGGAACTGGTATTGCTACATGTTTCGGGAAAAAGCCAGAGGGCGACATGTCAGTTATTTCACGAACATGCCTCCCTCTGGCTTTCTCCGGAGACATGTAGCAATACCAGTTCCACCTTCTCTTGACTGGTATACTGAGCCATTAGGGTATTTTCTTTCCTGAAATATGCAAAACTGATAATGAACTACCAAAAATCTAGGATTAATGTCCACTAATATTGTTTAATATTGTCCATTAATATTGTTTAATATTGTAATACATATTTTAACTATTAATAATACTTATTTACTTATTTATTTATTTATTATTATTAATTAATAACAACTAGCTGCTTATTTTTAATAAGAGCCCAGTAAAGCCTAAAGCTTAAGGGCCAAATTAAATAAAATAAATGGTCGAGCTTCACAATTATTCATGTCACTGTAAATTGAAAAAAATGTATTTATTTTATTATTATTAATAAAGGGTATTCTATTCTATTATATTCTAAAACTGACACTAGAAATGTGTTTGTTTCACTTTAAAAATATAATGTTTATTTTCCCTGTGAATCCAGACTTCTGGAACACCCGGCCCGCCGTAGGGTGGATCGATTTTACATTTTTTTCGATTTCCATATTCTAATAGAGACAAAAACTTGCGCATGCATGAGAAAATAGCCTCTGCAAAATCTTAGCTTAATAGGTAATCATCTTCTGCCCCCGGCAGAGCGATGAAAATCATCGAGCCGATCTGAAAATATGTATAATATACATATTTTCAGATCGGCTCTTTGTCTTAAATAATGCATTTATATATTTCCCATAGCATTTATATCGTTGCTTAGGCATGAAATAACACACACGCAAAATTTTATGACTCTAGGCTAGGGTTTAAAGATACGTTTTGACTACTAAAATATGATTTTCATCGCTCTGCCGGGGGCAGAAGATGATTACCTATTAAGCTAAGATTTTGCAGAGGCTATTTTCACATGCATGCGCAAGTGTTTGTCTCTATTAGAATATGGAAATCGAAAAAAATGTAAAATCGATCCACCCTAAAATTTATTTATTATACAGTGTGTGTATATGGGGGAGAGAAAACTCCTACCAGGCGTGTCCCTCGGGTGGCGGATGAGGGAACCCCTATGGTATTTCCATAGGGCTACTCCGAATATATTGAATAAGGAGCCGCGGACCAAACGGGCAGCAGAGGGATGGCAAACCGGCTGCTCTAATTGCCGAGAAACCCTATGCGTACGGGGGAACCGACGCACTTAATCACTCGGGACCACAGGTGATGGGTGACAAAGCTATGTGGTCCACAAAGCATATCTCGACTATTGCGACAATTAATGTAAGAACTTTGCATAAACCAGGAAAACTGGCCTGTGTGGTCAATGAGATCTGCCGATATAGATGGGATGTCCAGGGACTGTCAGAAACCCATTGGCCAGGGGAAGGTGAAATGGAAACAGGTGGAGTGAAAGTACTATACAGCGGGAGACCAGATGAACTGCATAGAGAGGGTGTCGCCATACTGCTGAACGCAAATGCGAAAAAGTCATATCTTGAACACAACTCAATATCTTCAAGGATGATGTCAGTAACAATGAAAGGAAACCATCGCAACACAGAGATAATCCAGGTATATACACCAGATTCATCGCACCCTGAAGAAGAAGTGAAGAACTTCTATGAGGACCTAGAGGAGGAGATAAGGAAAACAAAAGAGAGGGATCTACTATTCGTTATCGGGGATTTCAACGGCAAGATTGGAGAGGACCGCAGAGGTTACGAGGAGCAGATGGAACCATTTGGAGTGGGAGATAGAAACGAGAGAGGAGAAAGATTATTGGAATTCTGTCAACAAAATCAACTTGTGGTGTCAAACACTAGGTTTTTCCATAAATACAGCCGACGATACACATGGAATCACCCAGATCAAATACATAAGAGCTGTATAGACTTCATACTGGCAAGGAAAAGATGGGTTACATCAGTGAGAAATACCAAAGTGATGAGGGGAGCAGACGGACTCAGACCACGAAATGGTGCTGGCCAATATAAAAGTAAAATTTGCATCAGCGACACCTAGAATTAAGCAGGAAAGCAGGATAAATGTCCAAAAATTGGGGGACCCAGCCCTGAAAGAGGAGTAAAAGAGAAGAATACAGTTCAAATTTCAAGTAATACTGAACATGGACGGCAGCGCAGAAGACGTGTGGCGGAGGGGAAGAGATGAGATAAAACATGAAGCAAGGGAGATACTCGGGACCAAGCGAAGGGCAAAGCAGCAGTAGATGACCGAAGAGATATTGGAGATGTGCGATGAATGGAGGGAGGCAAAGAGAAAACGAAACATAAATCCTACGGAAGTCAACACGAACAACTATAGAAGACTGTAGAACAGTAGAGTACATGTGTAGAGAAGCAAAGAGAAGATGGATCGAAGGGAAATGTGAAAAATGTGAGAGCAGCTTTGGAGCGGGAAACTCAAAAGAACTATAAAAAACAGTGAAGGAAATAAGGCGAAAATGGTCTGTAAATTCAATTGTTGTAAGAAACGAAAGGGGAGAGAAAACTGCGTTAGTAGAAGAAGTAAAACAAATATGGAAAAAGTATTTCGAGAAGGTGTTTACGGGAATGGAAGAACAAGTAGATTTTAGGAATTTCCCAGAACTGGAAACGGAAGAGAGAAGAGAGGAAACCCCAAATATATTGGAGAGCGAAGTGAAATGGCACATTGCATCTCTACCATTAAATAAGTCCCCAGGAAGAGATAATATACCGGGAGAACTGTTGAAAGAAGGGGATGAGCCAATGACCAAATGGTTAACCTCACTGATACAGAGCGTGTTAAATGGTGAACCGATCCCCGCAGATTGGTTGCATGGATTAATCACCCCGATTCATAAGAAAGGTGATGTAACAGAATGCGAGAACTATAGGCCAGTGTGTTTATTATCAAATGCCTACAAGATTCTGGCAAAGACCTTGCAATACAGAATGCGTACAAGAGAAGAGGAAGTGCTGTCGGAGGAACAGGCGGGGTTTGGGCAGGGCAGAGGAACGGCAGACCAAATATTCACATTGAGACAAATAGCGAAAAAGAGATGGGAATATAATAAGAATACATATTGCGTATTTATAGATTTCAAACAGGCCTTCGACTCAGTCTGGAGAGAGGGGATGATGCAGGTGCTGAGAAGGGAAGGATTCGAGAAGCAAATAGTAGAACTAATACAACGATTGTACTCGAACACATTCCTTAGCAGTAAGAAAGGGAAATATAACAACCGACACATTTCCAACAAAACGAGGTGTGATCCAGGGCTGTCCGTTATCACCCCACCTATTTAATTTGTTTTTAGAAGCAGTAATGAGGGAAGCATTGCAGAATTACGAAGGATCCATCAAAATAGGAGGTGAAATCGGCACGGACTTGAGGTATGCAGATGACATAGTGCTATTGGCGGAGACTAAAGAAGGGGCGGCTACAATAATAGAACGAGTGGAAGAAACATGCAACAAATACAATCTGAAAATAAATGCAGCAAAAACCAAAATAATGAAAATAGGGAAAATAGATGAAGTAGTGGATCTACGCCTTGCAAACAGCCAAATTGAACAAGTACATGAATTCAAATACCTGGGAGTCTACTTTACCAGTGACAACAACACTTATCGAGCAATGCAGGAGAGGATTAAACTGGGATATGCAGGAATGAATAAAATGGATAAAATCTGGAAAGACAACCACATCAGTATGAAACTAAAAATTAGATTATATGAATCCATAGTACTGCCAACAGTACTGTTCGGAGCTGAAAGTTGGATAATGAGAGAGAAAGAGCGGAAAAAGTTAAATGCATTTGAGATGTACTGTTTGAGAAGGATTTGTGGGGTGAGATGGATGGACCGGGTGACCAATGAGGAGATCAGGAACCGGACCAACGTTAAGATCCCAGTGAATAGCAAAGTCGAAGATATTCAGAGAAGATGGTTTGGGCATGTGGAGAGAATGAGCGAGGAGAGGTTGCCCAGAAGAGCCATGTACGCAAGAGAGGATGGAACTCGACCGCGGGGACGCCCAAGAAGAATATGGTTGGCGAGCTTTAAGAGCGGAAACGCGGGGAGAGAATGGAGAGAGCTGACAACGATGGCGAGAGACAGACGAACCTGGATGGAGTACAGAAGTCATCAGAGGGACCCAACCCAGCTCTAACCGGATGGGAAATAAGTCAAGTAAGTCATATATGTATATATATATATATATATGCAAAACTTACCCCCACCCCGGTTCGAACCCATTTCTCAAATAGAAAGTGAGAACACTAACCACTACACTACGAAGAGCTAAAAGTTATCACAACCTGCCATGCATTTAACCTAGAGGAGATGCCTTTTGCACTTTGGCACCGCTGATTGGGAGACCCTTAATAGGTGCCAATGACTCCTGAGGAGTCATTTATGTTTGCCCCACTGGTGGGCACCTAAAATATTATTTTACCTATTTAGTGGTCATATCCTATTCGTATTTGTAGAATTTACTCCCTTAGATCCTAAATTGGTCATTGCAAAATTCTTAAGTGGTTCATTAGTGACGTCGAAGTGGTCATTTTAGTAACTTTGTTTAAAAATCTACAGGGCATCACCTTCTGCCTAATAATAATAACACAAACTAAAATTGCTGAATTTTCTATATAAACAATTCATTTAGAGGTATGAAAAGACAACGAGGTTATTATAAAAAATATTTGAATAATTAGCCGATGCTGACAAGACATTCAACTTGATGACTCCTCAGAGTGACATTGGGACATAGCGAGTAGCATGGGCACAAAAGGAGAGAGTGCAATGCAATTGAAAATGTTGATCAATGTTGCATAAGTTATGCAACAAAGGGGGAGTGGGATGTTGCAATATGTTATGCAACAAAGGTGGAGGGGGATGTTGCAAGAGCAACAAGGGTTATGCAACTTGGAGGCGGAGTTATCCCCCAAGAGAAAAAGAGGACAAGGAGAGAGAGGAAGAGAGGTGTTCGCCCGGCAGGAGCCAAGCGCATATTAAGACTTCAGCCGAGCGGCCGTTGCCTTAATATGTTCCTAATCAGCCAGTTGGCTTATCTGGCTGAGCTGCCAGATTACGCTATTTATTTAATTAAAGCATATATTCTGGCTTAACCAGCCAGTTGCCTTAGAAGGCGTAAATGGCTTGTTCAGATGTACATTATTGATTTGCCAGATTGTGTTTATTTATTTAATTAAAGCACATATTCTGACTTAACCAGCCAGATGACTTGGAAGGCGTAATTGGCTTGTTCAGGTGTACATTATTAGGGTTGCCAGATTGTGCTATCCATATATTTTTCGACAGTTGGTTTAGAAGTCCGTTTTAGAAGGCAGCCATTTGCTGTAATTAAATGTCGTGTACAACCAAAAGAATTAAATAAAACACCATTACAAAATTCTGTTTATTTAGACGAATTAATGGATTCAATTTCACGAAATATATAGAAAATAAATACACGATGGAATATATATGATCAAAAATAATAATACCATGGGAAATACGAACGATGAATATATCGAAATAAATATACAATGTAATATATGTGATCAAAAATAACACTGCCCAACAAAAAAAACATTTTTGCTGCTGATTTAATTCTAAGACCTGTTTGTGGATAATATTGATGTGCTGATTTCAAAAATCACCTTAGATTTTGTCCATCACATCAGGTTTTTGTGCAATGCAATATGCCTATTTTGGGTGATCTATGAAGGGCGCTTATCAAAATTGATGATTTTTGAGACCAGTTAACAGCTGTTTTGCTGTTAAAATTTTATCTGTGGAATACGCAAATCTGTGCATTAAATCTAAAGGTCATGTGCAACATATTAAAATCTTGGGTATCGGTGATTTCCCAAGGTGTGAGCGTGACGTCATGATCTGAGAGAGATTTCCCATTGGCGGAGTGAGAGCAGCCGGTTCCGCTAGTGACGTTACTTGTAAACTTTCAGCAGTTGGGTTGCAACATGAGCATTAAAGTTCACTATCTCAACAGTCAACTGGGTAAATTTCCAGAAAATCTTGGTGATGTTAGTGAAGAGCAAGGTGAAAGGTTCCACCAAGATATCAAAGTGATGGAAGAACGATACCAAGGAAGATGGGATACCCATATGATGGCTGACTACTGCTGGAGCCTGCAAAGAGATTGTCTTGACATCTCTCATTCTAGGAAGTCCTATAAGAGAAAATTTATCAGCACTGAAAAGTAAGAAAACAAGAAAAAGACAATGTTAAGAAAACTGGTCCCGTGCTTGCTTTAATATGGATTCATTTTTTGCTTATTTAAACACTTTTAATCACTTTGTGTCAATATTACCATTGTATATTAAAGTTCACTCCCTGCACAATTGTTTACTTTTCCATGCTGATTCTGAGTATGTAAAAACTTATTTTTTGAAAAGAAAAAAAAATTGGGCATAACCCTGCCAAAAGGCGATATCTCCAAAATATCCGTATTTGATTGCTCGAAAACCTGACGTGATAGGCAAAAACTAAGGTGATTTTTTAAATCAGCACACCAAAGTTACCTAAAAACAGGTGTTATAATTAAATCAGCAAAATTGATGTCGGGCAGTGTAATAATAGCATAAGAAATACGAACGAGAAATATATAATCAATAATATAGAAAACGTTGTAGTATAACCATCAATATATTAGTACAGGAAATATATATATATATATATATATATATATATATATATATATATATATATATATACACACAGTGATATTAATAATTAAATATATTGAAAATAATAATATACGAAACGTATAATCAATTGCATATTAGTACAGGAAATATATATATAATATATATATATAGATATATATATATATATATGTATATATACTGTGTATATATATATATATATATATATATATATATATATATATATATATATATATATATTATATATATATATATATATATATACACACAATTAAATAAATAAATATACACAAAATACTTTATGTTGTACGGCTCAAAACGCTAAACTCACACGTAATCGAGTCTACATTCACATCGTTATTACTTTGCACTACACGGTAAAACCGTCCAAGCAATACTTCACCGCTCAAGTTTTACGGATGCCTATACTCGACATAAATGGCTTTCATATCGTTCAATACTATTTTTGTGCCCACTTTATATTCGGTTGGCAAATTATCTTTAAACACGGCTAGAATACAATCAAAAGCACGCACAAAGATGTCATCGTTAACCACAACATCATTATTAAATACAAGTTTATAAACACTCCTTTTCAATCGAGGGTTTTTTCTTAACGTCCCGAGCTTTTCAATCGTGAACTCTTCTACACTCTGCATAGCGGCAATTGAAATAATCTTCCAAGTCGTAACGACAGCTATTCATTATATAGAGGTACAGCTCTTCAGGGTGAACAGTGTAGGCAAGCTCTTCCCTGTACCGCTCAAGTGCTTTGTACCAAAGTTCAGGATATTTCGAAGAATCTAAACCTTTTAAATATGCATCCAGCTCTTGACCATTCTCGCCTTGTATATTCCTACATTCGATAAATCCGTCGAGCAGAGCGGTGTATGCGTAGTCAAGAACCGTGTCAAAATAAATCATACCCGTAACACGAGCGTCTAATATAGGCTTCAGCTTACGGAATCCGACGATTTCAAACATTCTGTCGAGGATGAAACGGTTTCGCGTAGGGACAAGAACGTTATTATCAGATGCATTTTTCCACATCAGTCGTATATCAATGCATGGCTGATCGTTATTTATACACAACGTGCAAACAACGGCATATGAGGGTGCATCTCTAATCTGTTCTCTTTTCGTACCTACCCCTGCAGGTATTTTATAATGGTCTTCTCCTCACTTTTCAACTATCACGAAGACTATTCATCTCCTCAACACTTAAATAAATAACATTACGAACACCAGAGTTTGCTTGCCTGCAAATCGTTTCAAGTACATAGTTAATGGTGCCGGTTTCACGCCTGAACACTCGCAATGACTTCGTCACGGAGACATCGTACTAAGCGTTGAGAATGCTTCTCAAAAGAAGTTCCATCGTATTCGCACGTCTACTCGGTTCAAGCTCTGAGATGACTATGAGCCACAAGTGGACGGATCGGCTCGACGAGCGGAGTGAGTCACGCTGATGAAACGTGTACGGGTTTGTTCGAACTCGTGTGGTTCGGAGGGGTGAGGTACACGGGTGGGCGGCTCGCTGGTGGGGAGCGAGTCACACCATAAACTGCTGAAGCGTATACAGGCTTATTCGAACACTTGTGCCCCTGGACAAAGAATTTCCGCTACATGAAGCAATACCGGCTTTAATGTTTTACCACTCATCAGACGTTCATTTCCACAAACTAAACATCTTCACAATCCGGTGCACTATTTGAGAGAAACATACTGTATACCCATTAGGGCATATCATACTTTTCCGAGTCCGAATTTCACTCTAGCTAATATGTATTTTTATGTAAAATTTAATTATAAGAGGGGTTTCTTTTCTGCAACTTTACCCAAAAATCGCGTTATCATGTTCAAAATTGCGGTTTTCTGTTCTATGTTGAAATACCAAATATTCAATTGAACACAACCTCATATTTTTAACCCTTTGTCGTAATTTGTTGCCATTTAGACACATTAACTTTGCTTAACTCTTACACAGGTTTAATACATACATACATAAGAAAAAAATCTACTCCATTTGAATCTTTGTAACCATTTGGACGCAGAAGGCGAAGTTCAACATTCTCTCAATAGATGGCTCTGAGCAATTACGCCAGTTATAATTGTGAAGTAGAAGTGAGTGGACGCCATTTTTTTCGGTAAGTGTTTTTTGTAATTTTCTTAAGTTTAATCACCATTATTATATTTGTTTTGACTATAATTTCATTCTAGAAGTATTAAGGAAGCTCCCTGTTTGCTTTGTTTAAGTAATATTTTTAATAACTGTGAAGAAAAGACTTTATTCAAATTCGTTTCGAAATGGACACAAAGTTTTCATAGGGTAAATTTCTGTCTATGATAACACGTGTGTCCAATTGGATACATGAAATGAATTTTTCATTACTACTACTCAAAAGAAGTTAAGGGTCAAAAATATTTTGCATATAAATATAAGCTAACGAGCTAAAATGGTGACGACTAATGACAAAATAATTCTTTGATGGCTCAAGAACAGAAAACACAAAACAAAAACTTTTGATTAGACACTAGTTTATTACCCTGATGAAAAAAAGTCATGCACCCAACAAATTGATGTTCACACAAGTCGCAGAAGCTTCAGTAACTGGTGTAGCCACCGTTAGCATTCACACATTCTTGACAACGTTGGCGCATGCTGTTCATCAGGCGTTGGAAATAACGTTGAGGGATCGCTTGCCATTCTGCGACTAATCGCTGAGCCAGTTGCCGGAGGTTGACGGCAGGGACGTGATGTGATCGAACTCGCCGCCCTAGTTCATCCCACGCATGCTCAATGGGTGACAAGTCGGGTGAATATGCAGGCCAATCCATGTGCTGAACGTTCTGCTCCTGCAGGAAGTCGGTCACCACCCTGGCACGATGAGGTCTTGCGTTGTCGTCCTGGAACCAAGCTCCTGGTCCAATCCGCTGCAGAAGTGGAATTACCAGAGGTTGAACAATCTCGTTGAGATAACGCTGACCAGTCAAATTTCCGTTGACGACGTACAGAGGGGTTCTGTGGTTCATGGATATCCCCGCCCACACCATCACACTTCCTCATCCAAATAGTAGACGTTGAGCAATGTTGACATCAGCAGATCTCTCTCCTTGACGACGATAAACACGAGCCCGGCCATCATTGAACTGGAGCGAGAAGCGTGACTCATCTGTGAACATTGTCTCTGCCCACTGACCACGGTTCCACCGGATATGACGTCTGCACCAATCTCGGCGAGCCCTTCTGTGACGGTCAAGTAGCGGTGGTCGGACTGCAGGACGCCGGCATCGCAAACCTCGGTCTCGCAGACGATTCCTAATGGTCTGGTCGGACACGTTGGTGCCTCTGGCAGCTCTGAGTTGATCCCGAAGATGCCGTGCGGTCACAAAGCGCTGTCGCAACGCCGTTATCATCAGGAAGCGGTCTTCTCGTGCTGTTGTTGATCGGGGTCTTCCAGAACGGGGGCGATTCTGAACAGCATTAGTTGTCCTGAACCTCTGCCAGAGTCTGCCGATAACGCTTTGGCTTACATTTAGACGCTGAGCCACAGTTCTCTGACTTTGTCCATCTTGTAGCCAGCCAATGGCCCTTCCCCTGTCTTGGATGCTGAGTTGTCGTCGAACCATCTTCAAATTTCAAGTGATGATGAATGGAAAATGCTCAGCCCTTTTATTGCTAAAATTGGCTTGCATGGAATGACACTCATGCACAACACGTGCAAATGGTGCATGAGGTGTCACAATGGGTGTTTCGAGGCAGTTTGTCAGTTTAGTCTGACTAAGTTCGTGCTTCAAATTTATGAAAAGGAAATCTGGGTTAACTTAAAAAGTTTCTAAAGATAAGTGCAATGATTGCATGTCCCATAATAACGTGATGTCTATAGTCCAAATGACAACCCAAAGGGGGATATTCTAACCCTATCTGACTTAAAAAGACATACTTACAAAAATGATCAAAAAATTTCCTTTGACCCTTAACTTCTTTTGAGTAGTATATATATATATATATATAGAGAGAGAGAGAGAGAGAGAGAGAGAGTACTAACTACCACCCACTAATTACCTTATTAGACCTTTGTTGACTAATGGACACATAAATTATTTCATTTAAAAATGTTCTTACAAAAAAAGATTGCTAAAAATGCTTATATATACCTCCTATGCATATTTCAAGTAAAAAAATGAACCTACGCTAAAATTAAATGGTACTGAATGACAAAGAGTTAAGCTTATTATGAATTTTAAATTAAATTTGCAATGCCAAATTCAGTTTTCTATTACCAAAATAAATATTCATTATCAAATTTAGGTTAATTTGGTAATTAAAAATGCCGGTTGGCAACCCTGATTATAACCAAAAATTATATTCCTTGTCTATATTTATGGCGAAAGAACACTAAACATACTGATATGAATTTGTTACAGATTGGACAAGAGCGAGAATAAGCACCGACTAGACGTGATGGCCGAATCTGCCCCGAAAACCAGGAAAATGTCAGGTTTAAAGCTCTCGGGTGTTGTGGGCCCGTGGAAGGAGTTCATTCCCAGCGAGGTGCCGACTTGGAGAGCCGTTCTTCAGAGAGGGATTCGTCTGCAGGAGGAAAAGTTCTTCATTCATGACATCCAAAGGTCTAAATATCCTATCCGAGAGATGACTGACGAGCTGGCTTCACTCGTGATGACTCAGTGGAGGAGAGGAAGTCGAATGTAAAGTTCTCCCCGCCTGTGACCATCACGGAAAAATCGCTCTCATAAGATCTTGTTGAAATGGAAGATGACAGACGTTGTGAACGGGAGAGTTAAGTGTGCTACCCAGGAGAAGAGGATGGCTGATCTGGATAAACTCTGTGAAGTCTGCGTTTGCAAGCATCAGATCTTCTTGTGCGGCTCAGAGGGGAGTGGATGCTCAAGATGCTCCCTCAAGGCCCATGTGAACTGTAACTGTCCTTTGGAGGTGAAGATTCCTAAACTGGACCTTCATTGGCTGTACTACCATAGAGTGAAGACTTCCGAAGCTTCAGGAATCCAGATGTCTTCTGTAGACTTCGAAGACAGCAGGAGACAGATCAAAGCAGCGAAGAGGAAGGAGGCTGAAGAAGCTTCTGCCGTGAAGAGGAAGAAGAAAGGGGAGGTTACTAATGAGGAGCTTCTCATGAAAGACTTTGAGGAGGACGAAGAGCCAAACTTGGAAGAAGCTGCAAAAGAAGCCTCTGGCAATGCTGAGGCTACTGAAGCTCCTGTGGACGTTCCCGCTGAAGTACCTGCCGAAACCCCAACTTCTGCTACACGAAACTACATGAAGATCCAAGGAACAGCTTCAGCAGCTTTGAGGTACAGGGTGGCAAATGTTCCGGTAGCTGCAGTTGCCACTGGATATTCTTTGATGGCAAGCAGGATAGGAACACAAAGGTGTTGAAATATGACGAAGCGACAGGGAGATTTCATCCTGGCAAAGTGGTCGAGGAGCATTACACTATCACGTGGGAGCCTCAAGGAAAGTACCTTTTCCACTTCACTCCCGAGGAACCTGAGGAAGGAGAAAAGCCCGCTCATAAGATCGCTCAGGGCCTGCATGAGTGGCTTCTGGATCACGGAGCTGACGAGAGCCTTGTAATGATTGGAGGAGACTACCAACACCAACACGGGGTGGTCTGGAGGCGCCATAGCCCTATTGGAGAAGATGCTGGGTCGCAAATGCCACCGGATGATCTGTCAGCTCCATGTGAACGAGCTCCCCCTGAGGCACTTAATCATCAAGCTGGACGGCCCTGTAACTCCCCGGTCAGGCTTCAGTGGGCCTATTGGAAAACTTCTTGAGAAAGTGAATGAACTTGAGGTCAACTTCAACTTCAAACCAGTGGAAGGAACTGAAGATATCATAGAGCTGCCAGTAGAGATAGTCAAATCTCTCTCCAGAGACCAGCACAACTGCTATTTTCTGATCAAAGCCATCAAGTCTGGAAGTCTCAGTCCACAGTTGGCTGGTCTCAAGTGCGGATCTCTGAACCAATCCAGGTGGCTCACTACTGCAGAGGCCATCTTGCTGTTGTGGATGAGGGAGCACGGACTGAAGGGGGAGGTGGTGAGGAGGCTCGAGGTCCTCGTGAAGTTCTGCCTTAACTTCTACTTCAAAATGTACTACATCAAAGTGAAGCACCACCTCAAATTTGGTCCTGCGCACGTTTTTTCAAGCCTGAGGCTGCTGAGGAACCAGACTACCGAGGTCAGGAACATCATCTCTGCTGCAGTGATAAGAGGAGCTTAGCACGCACATCCTGAGAACATCCTGGCTTCATTCCTGTGCAGTGAGGAGCATCAGAGAGCTTTTGCTGTGAGCCAGATAGACAAGATCAGAGAAGGAAGAGACTTTGGTGATACGACAGTGAGGCCCCATAAAATCCCAAAGTCAATCTGCAGTCACTTCACCTGAGGATCTCATCAACTGGGAATCAGAGAATATTTACGAGCCTATTTTCGCCTGCAAGATGACCTTGACTGAGCTCGAGGATCTCAGGAAAACTCCACTCAAAGTGGACGCTTTCTCTGTTCATACTCAGTCCTGCGAGAGAGCTGTACAGGAAGTCTCAACTGCTTCCCAAGCTGTGTACGGTCACGAGAGGAGAGATGGGTGGGTGAGAGCCAGGATAGACCATCGAGAAATGCTCCCAGTGTTTAGATCGAAGCAGGACATACTTAAGAGCTTTTCAGGTTCGAGTGGCTGATGAAGAGGCTGAAGCCATCGTTAATGCTCATAAGAGCTGAAAGTCCTCATAAGATCATAATATAAGATCTTATGAGGCCACGCTTTTCAGGGATCCAGGAAGAACAGGCGTGTAAACCTACACGTGGAGGTGGTAAGCCTCCCGCTACTCGATCAGAGTAGAGCTGGTGAGCCGCGCCCATTCTTTGAAGAAAAACTTAAAATTCTTAAGTTTTACGTGAAATCTAAACATTTTTTCAGCATCCAGAGGTGTTGAAACACGCAAGAAAGCAAGGATGAGGTCACAAAAGCAGCTTTTAGACTAAATCATATGCAGAACAGCTGCACGGTTTGGTTTGGATGCCCTGAGGCTGCGTTAGGCAGCCTTCAAATCAGAAAATCGCGATTTTCACCATGAAAATGAGATTTTTCGGAAAAGTTGCAAATGATAAACCCATCTTAGAATTACTTTTTACATAGGAATACATATTAGCCCCTTTGTTTTTCCAAAATTTCAACCATGAACCCAGAGTATGATATGCCCTAATGCCCATATTTATCCTTTTTGTTTAACATGCAATACTCGTCTCTAAAGTCTGTTAAAAACTCACACAGCCCATTAGCCACAACTTCACTACAAACCTCGCCATGATATATATCAATATAGTGGTAAAAATATCTAAGATTCTTCATGATGACAAGATTTACATTCTCAACCGTAGGGTACGAGTAGTCGGTATGATGTAACATGACATAATATCGCTTGTCATACCACTCATCAACAAGACTCACTATCCATAACCGTTGCTTATCTTCTGAAAGTGTTGCTTCTTCTACTTCGCGGTATATGTGAGCTTTTATAAAGGTTAAATCCACAACATACTTCAATACATCGTTTGTACTACGAAATCCTACAATGCCCTCGCCAGAATCCCCGTAGAGTATTTGAACATCTTGGTCCTTCGCACGGCTCAATGTAGCCTTAAAAGTATTAAAAGAGGGGGGAATAGGGAATTTTTCAGTATCTACTACATCTTGGCACTTTGCGGAATACCACTTCATAAAAGTTTAACACGCAATATTAAAGGTAGCCATTATTATTTTTCGTCTACGCGAGAGAATACACGTCTGAGCTCAAGGGTATGCAGAAGTCAACTGAGCACGCAGGGATAGAGATATGCTCAAGTAGTGGCAAGAGTCACGTGACCGATCATACAGTGGGCGGAGCTTAGCTTTTTACTGTACACACACACGCTCGCACACAAAGGAGAAAATGAAACCTTAATTGAAGCAAATATACGTGATAAATAAACATCGTTAACAATACACATCTATATAAATACAATCAAGGATTAAGGTAACCAAAGGATATGGTATCATAGGTACCAGACACATGGTAACGCTTCCTATAGGTGTTACGGCATACCTTCGTGCCCCTAAGTTCCTTCACACTCACCCAGTTTCTACGCCCGAGAATTGTGCGTCCCCACAGTCAGTTGGGGTGGCTGGTCTCCCTCAGCTTCCAAGCACACAAGATCCTTCAACAAGTCAAAGTTAACGACTCGATGGTTCGCATGGTTAAGCGTGATACCCTTAGCCTTCACGATATACTTCATATCATCCCCTACCCTCACCCGTACCCCATAGGTTTTTGGCCCTGTTGATACAAACGAGTCTGCGTATGCACCATCACCATACTCGTCCTTGATCTCATCAGTTAGCTCTCCGAGGAATACCACAATAGCAGGCATGTATTCACCCTCCCTCTCTGTGAATATCACGCTATCTGTGTCAGCGTACAACACCCTCCGTCCAAGAGAGTTCAGTAGACCCCAAAGTTTGATGCGGGTTTAGGCCGTTGTGAAACTCGCTACAGGTATGTTTGTAACCCGTGAGGTATTGTGGCCAGTTCGGTGATGTTGTACTTTATTATGTAAGTATTGCCTACATTCACGATCTCCATAACCTCTTTATCGGGAGTGGTGGCATAATCCTAGACTTCACTATAACTTTGTGCCAAATGGAAGTTCCCTTTGCGATATTCTGTGCAAATTTCCCCAAAAGACTGTTTAGGCACAACTTTGCACTAAAGCGCTTGCCGGGATTCTTAACAATTTGGGATCGGTCAAGATGTATACCTTCATGGACACGGTAACGCTGAATATAAGCCGTTTTTTCATCTTCGGTATCAACCCCTCGTGGATATTCTGATGCTTCTACTTTATCATTCAAAAAGGCGTTTATATATGGGGTGAAAAGGTTGGGTAGCTTCTGAAACCTCCACACCTCATGTATCTTCAATATTCTATACCCATGGCGAACGGCTAGGGCCAGCTCAGGGCTTGTATATACACCTCTGATCTTACGCTGGTTGGTTGTATTGTTACAATCACCGTTGTTTTCCTCTGCACATTTCACGCACAGGAGAAACATGAGCTTGTGATCTACAACGACGGGTAAGATCGGCATCCATAAATCGCGAGGGGGGCGCACATCTACGAAAGAGAGTCCAAAGTAGCGCTCATTCAAGTTAGCTGAAAACTCCTCGATTTTTTCAGGCGCACCTACGGGGTACAGATTGTTCTTCATCACGTAGGGGTATAAAGAGCAAAAGTTGTAGTAGTGGAGTTTCACGCCCTCCGTAGGTGGAAAGTATAGCTTGAATGGGTTTGTGCGCCCTCCAAACAAGCTGTCACTGCAATTTGAGGGGTTCCAATACTATTGAACGTTTGATGGCCCTTATTTCTTCACGGTACTGGGCATCTGTTTCCATCCGTGCATCATACTCATGCTCCCACAGGATTTTGTGAGTGAACTGGGAGCCTATAAGTTGATTACGGTTACGGGTCCATGCGAGGCTGTCGGCAGGGGATCTTCCAAAAAGGTCCCCTGTGACGGCACACTCAGCGCGCGGGCATCCATGCCACCAGCAGCCGTTAAAGGAATACACAGTCTTCTCGCCAGTGGCGGATCCTCACTTAGCCCGTCAACCCAAAAAACACGACCATTGACCTTAACGGGTACCTCACCCGTGTTGCGGGCATGTTTTATGTATACCTCGGTCTGTTGCTGTAGGTGTATGAGCCAGTAAATAGCCTTGTGCACATAACTGCGGGGTTGTTTCTGTGAATGATTACTAAGCTGTCTTTAGGCATGAAGTTATTCTTGAACACTGTAAAACATAATGAGGCGATCGTGGTCGCGACTTGCAGCAGATCGCATTTGAAACGAGTTATGTACATCCTTCTAAAGGCTTGAAAGCATACTCTAAGTACACGTACGTCATTCACGCAATAACGTTCACATTCATCGGCTTCATTAAAACTGTTGTAGTAGCGGTCAAAATCTTCACGCTTACTATCACTTATGTTGGTGTAGTTAAAGTAATTTTTGGGTGGAGGTAGTCCTACGTAATTCAAAGTTTCGTTAGTGAGAAATATGTAAGAGAAACACCCTTTCGAAACTTCAGCGGCTACGCCCATGACCTTGGGCAGCTTTGCTAATTTACAAGGTGTGAACAGCAGAGTGTCTTTAAACTGCACATTACTTCTTATCTGCATCTGTATTAGTTTGTTGCCTCTTTTCAAGGGATCACCTGTAAATATCGCAGAGGACTCGTGTTCAAGCAACTCCATATAAAGGAACTGTGTCAAATTTCGCTCCGTTATGGGCAAGAATATACACAGTCATTTTTTTGAACTTATTGGCTAATTTGACAATATAGGATACAAAGAGTTTCACAGGGCTGTCGTGTGCGTTCGTTTTAAAAACGTTTGTCCTTTTTCCACATTTGTGGCACTCATCACACTCGATCTCCATGCATTCATCACAGAGAGTCTGACTTACGAGTAAATGTGAAATGACCTCTTTGGTTTCAGCGTTCGTGTAAGTTTCTATATCGTAGTACACGGTTATACAAGTGCTATTTTTAGGCTAAGCATCTTTCATATAACATACATGTTCACTCCATCCACCTTATATTTTTCGTGACATGTAGAACAGTAAATTTCATCGCATTTATGTTTGAAATTCCCCCAATTATCCATCTTGTGAAACATACCGCACTTACAAATCCTCATTTTCCTGCAAGTGCCACTTGATTTATGGAATTCAAAGCAATTATTATTGAAAAATGTACGTCTACACACATTACATTCCCTCTTCTCGGTTTCAACTACACGACTTTCACATTTGGGGCTTTTACACTATTCACATACCATGTAGCAATCCTTACAATGTTTCACCATATCATCAGCAAACTCGAGACAACCCTCACACAAATCATGATGCCTTCCATATTTTCGACTTTTAACATAACTGGCGTAGAGAGCCCTTATGTTACGGATGGTGAGATAAGATGTTCCTGACAATCCTAAAATAAGTAGAGGTCTTGTACAATCTCTCACGCTGCTTTTAAAAACATACACAGTCTTACGACGATCATCCATTCCAAATACGACTATACATGCATTCATTTCCTGCTCGGCCCTTCTCAGTTCTTCAGGACCCATATTACACTCAAACTCAAGTTTACAATCTGAAGCCAGTTTGCGGGCACGCTGCACAACGGTAGGCAGCCAAATTTTTTGCGTCCAAGTATTTAGCACCGTGAACATATGAGCTAAAATTATTGCTATAAAACCACAACCACGATCGACGTTTAAATGCTTTCTGTAAATAACCGGAGAATTGAAATTAAGAGGGTGTGGCACTATGACCCGCAACCCGGAATACTCTGTCAATATCTACCATGAAGTTGTCCATATTGAAGGATATACCACTTTGAGAGGCTTGCATTATACGCCCCATGATATATTACCACCCAAAAATCGTCCCCCTCATCTGACCCGAACCTGAAGGATAACCTCGTCCGGACTTCACGTTCGTCACGGTTCTGAAGGGCAAACTCCACAATACGTTCAACTACGCGTCGCAGTCCGTTGGTATACAGGGATCCAGGGTCAACCCTGACCGCGTACCGATTTCTAGTCAGGGCAGGGGTAGGGGTAGCGGTGCGCACCAACTCGAATGTTACTGTGGAGGAAATACCCGGAACTGAACAATGGGGCATATTTGAGGAAGGTAGTATTGTGGGGGTTGTGTCGTAAGACGTAGAGGGTTGGGGCTCTATTATTGGGGGTCTAACAGCCGGAGTAATCCTGGCACGCTTTATACCTGACGTGGAGCGCTCTTCATCATGCTTCCGCTTTGAACTGTCGCATGCTACAGGTGTCGCTGGTGAGGGTTCGTCAGCGGGGAAGGGTTCTGTAGCTGCACGGTCATCGGGTTCGTCTGCGATATCGATGATGGGGTGCTGTACATCGTCGTCATTCACGGGTCTGTGGAAGAAGAAAACAAAATATAAGGAGCAGCACTCAAAATTTGTAATATTTTGTAAATGACCCACTTAGGGGTGTGACGTGTTATAGATGGAATATGTAGAAAAAATCAGGTTCACAAGCCCCTCCACATGTATTATATCTGGCCCTACAGGATGTGGAAAAACTGTATTTATGCTTAAAATCATTAAACATAAGGGGGAGATGTTCTCAAAATTTGTGCATAAAGTAATATAGTGCTATTCGACGTATAAGTCAGTGTTCAACGAGTACCAAGATGAAATTTTGTTCCACAACGGTGTATATGACGTTAATTCGTTAAAAGGTCATCAGCATACAGTTATTGTAATTGACGATCTCATGTTGGAAATGGATAAAACGTTTGCCGAGACATTTACAGTGTTCTCCCACCATCTTAACATAAGCGTATTCTTCATGAACCAGAATCTATTTTTCAAAAATAGATACATGCGCGATGTGTCGCTAAATACACAATATCTAGTCTTATTCGCACAACGTAGAGATATGTCACAAATTGGGGTATTAGCCAATCAAATGTTCCCCAATCAACGTAAGGAGTTTTTGGAGGTTTATAAAGAAACCACAAGTCAGCGTTATGGATATTTGCTTTGTAACCTTCACCCGCGAAACACGTTTAGGGTGCTTCTAAGAACGAATATATTCCCAAACAAACCTGAAATGGTGTATATTCCAGAATGACAAATAAGCTGAAGAAATATCGTGAATTAATAAAAATCTATCAACGATTGCCCCGGGCACTGCAACAGATGTTTGTTAAAAACAACGACTCCGAATTTTTAAAATGTATCTGTGAAATATGCCTTAATGTTATAAAATGTAATGTACCAATGAAACCCCCTCAGAAGGCTCGCTTACGTCGTTACAAGAACATAATACGAGCGCTCGCTCATAAAAGTCAAACTGTGGGTAAGAAAACGAGAATTATTGTACAAAGAGGAGGATCATTCCTACCCATCTTATTTTCAGTTTTGGGGCCTTTACTGACTAGATTAATATAATGAAGAAGGTGGTTGTGATTCCACACGAGGTGTATGCTTCATTGCAAAGTTCGAAGATTCCAGACACGGCTCTAGAACCCCGTAAAAGTAGGCTTAAAGGAATGGGAAGCGAGTTGCTAGCCCTATTAAACAGTAAAAAGTCACCTGATGAGAAAAGGCTCTTGTACCAAGAGGCTTTGCAGAAATTGCTTCACGAGTAAGAAGATTATAAGAATCCGACAGAGCTCCCCGTGGTTATTAGGCATAGCGCGAGTAGCGCTGAGCATGGCGACGCAGGACCTGGCCCCGACGTTAGAGATGACCAACCAAAGAACAACGGAACACAACACATCAAACATGTGCTAAAAAACAGTCTCCCACATACAGTGGGCCGATACAGGCGAGGTCATTTTTGAAGGAACAAGGGTACAAGGATCCAACATCGTTGATATTGTTCATGATCTGGTGAGAAAGTGGGACAGGCCCTCACCAACAGGATGGAAGCATATTAAAGCAAGACAACAACAAATAAATGTCCCCAAAACATTGATAGGTAATGTGAATAGGTTAAAAGACCTGGATCAAGTCTCTCATGTGCCACAACTGAGTACGCCATCGCCCCCAGCAGCAGCGTCTCCGAAGAAGAGAACAAACGGCCAACCTTGCCACGTGTCTCTAAAATACGCAAATGGCTAACATATTAAGTAAACGCTATTATGACATTTCTAACCCCGCCTCCTATGGTGGCGTTAATAGACTGTACAGAGATGTTTACGGAGTTGGGAAAAAAGATGTTGAGCAGTTTTTGCGGGAACAGGATACTTATACATTTCATAAACCGGTGAGAAGAAGGTTTAAAACGGCCAAGACAACCGCGGATTCGATTGACTCTATTTGGCAAGCGGATTTAACAGACATGCAAAGATATTTAGTGTATAATGACGGATACCGCTACATCCTATTCATAATAGATGTTTTCTCTAGATATCTGTGGCTAATTCCACTGAAAAATAAATCGCCTGCAGCAGTTACCAAAGCGACCAAAACGTTAATGTTAAAAGAAGAAAGGGTTCCTGGCTGTTTTTGTACGGATATGGGGAAAGAATTTATAGGTCGAGCTTTTCAGAACATGCTGACAGAGTTTAATATTAGTTCCTGCACTAGCAGTTCTATACATAAGGCCTCTTTAGGTGAAAGCGTTCAACGTACCGTAAGGAAAAGCATGCATCGCTATTTTACACATAAAAACACATACAGATATATAAACGTTCTCGGGTCATTAGCATCATCATTCAACCGTTCACACTACCGTACCATTGGCACAACACCTAACTAAGTTTTAGAAAGAAGTACGCTGCCAAAGGTGAGAAGAGATGGAGCACCCCCACCACACTCTACACATTTCAAAATCAATGATTATGTAAGGCTATCACGTTCGGGAAATAAATTCGCGAAGGGATTTCAGCAAGGATGGACACGTGAGATTTTTAAAGTTCGTGTTCTGAGACCTAAAGGCGAAATAATGATGTATTACGTTGAAGATTTGAATGGGGAAGAGGTCACTGGAGGCTTTTACCGCGAAGAGTTGCAGAAAATGACATTTAATTTAGGAAAAAGTGTTTAAAATTGAAAACATTTTAGGCAGCAAAGGTTCAGGAAAGAGAAAAATGTACCTGGTGAAATGCTGGGTTACCCAGAAAGCTTCAACACCTATATAAAAGCTGCTGCAATAATGAAGCTTAATTAGTATGCAACATGGCACCTAGCCACTTCTATGTCACACTCCACTCCTCTTCTTCTCTGTCTGTACATCCTAACAACACCCCCGCCAACTTTGTGACAGAACTACACAGATCCATTGAATTGGAACGTGATTCGTATGAGGTGGGGTTATGTGAACTCCAGTTAGTCTCCAAATTTTTAACTCTTGAAAATGAGCAAATCATATTTCTGATCCTTAGAAGAATCGATGAGTGCGAAAAATTAGACATAACCTTAGACAATACTATGCGACCAGTCCTGTTCGGTGAGGAACAGTACTGTAGCACAAATGTTTCGCTAGGAATCGGACATTATGACACAGCCATGGACATTGTGACGGGGTTAAACAAGAGTCTTGAAAAGTCGTACCTGTCAAACGATTTACTTTTTGAAGTCGTAAACATAGACACACCTGCATGCACATTGAAGTTAAAATCAACGCTTAGTAGAAATATTAAAGATAAAGAGCTGTTCACAATTATGGCTGAGGGCCGATATAGCGCAGCTCTCCAAAGAGATACCTTTCACGAGGCACAGCATGACATGTCCAGCTTAATGTATCAATTGAAGATGGAGAAATTGGGTGAAAGCTCTCCACCCCCAGACATGTGCTATATTTACAACAATATCGTACAGCACCAATTTGTTGGGGACACCTAGGCGCGCTTGCTGCGCATTGTACACATCCCCAACCATAGAGGGAAAAGTTTGAGCATTACATATGACAAGCCCCATTATGTGAATGTTGCGACTAATCCATTAACCAACATCTCGTGTAGAGTGCCAGTGACGCTCGTCACTTTTGTGCTCCGTCTTACTATCAAATTAACAGTGTTTAAAGTCAGTGAACCGGTATGTTACCTATACAATAAAATTTGTAAATGTGCCAAGATTACCCAGTTACAATCTTATTAGATGGTCCACAATGCTTAATTAATAATAATACATATAATATATCCTCAAAATTTTCTAGCGACATCCGGCACTACCTTCTTGGACCTATGAGGTAGTAAACAATGACCTTGAAATAGCGGGCATACGAACGAACGAGCGAGTGAGCCCTTTAAAATTACGAACGAATGAGCGAACAAAAGAATGAACGAGTGAATTTTAACTACATAAACTGTTCAAAATATTTTCAAAAGGCCAAGTAAAGGCTCTGAAATCTTAAATGAAAGACCAAGCAAATAAATAGGTTTTATTACTTTAGATATATTTACAAACTTACACGCTTACATGATTTAAAGGGACAAGGAGTGGGCACTCCTTTTAACATCCCCATCCCCACCATATACACTGCGATTTTTTCGATTAATAGTAAAAGTTTTGTCGGTGATCGCGGGAAATGTATGTTTCATTACGGTATAACGGTACAGTGACTCCGCGTGTATACTTTTTGTGTCATAGTTAGTAATAGTTACATAATTAATGTGAAAAGATGCCTGAGCATCGAACCGTTGGTATCCCGAGCATGATTTAAAGGGACGAAAAGTGGGACCCCTTTCGGCGTTCACCCCCCATCAACACCCCAAACCACCCCCAACCAGCTACGCTCCCCCGCAAGCCGTTACAGATACAATGGGGTCGTGTGCTGTAAATCTTGTAGAAAATCCATTGTTATGTTTTATATTTGACAAAGTAGATCATATTAGGTCAGACCTTCTTGTATCTGTCTGTCATGATTTTTATGATTCAGAAGAAATAGAACATGCGAGGGTACAATTAAACACCCTGTTCAGTGCTACCTTCCCAACTCGTAGAGGTAATTCTGGAAACGAGAATACCCTGAAAGACATTATAATAAAGTGTCGACCCTCCGGGATACTGAGAACAATATTACCTTTTACGTTACTAACTTCCATAGAATACCGGTAATCTCTATAGGTGACGTAGTCGTCTCGGTGCTCCTCAAACAGTATAATGAGGTACAAAAGTCGATAGTTGAACTGAAACACCAACACGTGGTGTCAAATAAGAAAAACGCGATTTCGCTAGAACAATTCCGGTCAGAGTTAGATGCGTTAAAAGAGACGCTTCTCCCAAAGCCCAGTTACTCGGAAGTAGTTCAATAAGCCAGATCTCCAAGAAGCGCGTCGGGCAGCGAGGGAAACGAAATCCCCACCTCCAACTCCCCCCCTGAAGGTGTGGTGGAAACGCAGCATGCAGGGATAGCGCTCAACCCCCTTCCCGTTCAGGAAAGGACCCCTGCTCCCTATTTCACAATGAGGAACAGGGACGGTCCAATGCCGAGAGACGAGGCATCATCGCCCTCTTTCCTGCCTCCCACTGCAGAGGAGAGGTGTTCGATTACGCCTTGCTCGGTGCGCAGTTCCCCCCCTCCCACCGAATAAGGAGGGGCACGCGCGGCCGTCAGGTTATAAACACCGCTAACAGACCCTCACCAAGCCACAGAGTAAGAGAGGGGCCTCCTATCCCCCAAAGGTTGTGCCACCCATCCCCCAGGCAGGCGAACCCTGCCTCAGGGAGATCGAGGGAGGAGACGGGTGGGTAACTGTTAACAGGCGCCTCCCAAGGTTTCCTCAACCGGTCTCCGCGGCGAGGCCACCGATAGAATCTCACCCTTTGTGTCGCGAATTCAGCTCTCGAACGAGGCAAGCGATATTCGACACATGATGAAGAAATCATTGGTGAACACAGTATATGATAATTAATAAATAAACACGAAATCTCGTATTATAACTCTTTAAAGTAATAATTAAAGGTGTAAATGCGCATTTCAACCCGTATAATATGAGTCAATGGCCAGACGGTATTATTGTTAAGTTTATTCACTTTTCCAGGGGATTTGATAACAGGCAAAATAATAATAATAATAATATTAATAATAATAATAGGCGCCCTAACGGTAATGCCTGGAAGTTGCACTGTGTATAATAATAACAATCTTATTAATAATAAATTCTCTATCAGTCATGGCAGATAACGTGTTGAAAATAGTCTCATATAATGTAAGATCAGTGAGGAATTCAACTGTAGATGTTCATAAAATCTGCCACAGTGCAGATTTGATACTCCTGCAGGAGCACTGGCCACCTAAGCAAGAGCTAAAATTCTTCTCTACCATCCATGATTTTGGTGGTGTTGCTTTCTTAATAAGGAAAAATTTATCAAAACATAAAATTTTTAACAAGCGATAATGTAAGGTTGTTAAGCATTGAATTACAAGTGAACAATGATTGCATATTAATTATAAACTGCTATTTACCATACAACAACGGCAGTAATCTAGATGAATACATTGATTTGCTGTACAAAATTAAGTCATTATCAGATAACCCCAAATATTCTCACTGTATAATAATGGGGGACTTTAACGCACATGTGAACTCGGAATTCCTTGTAGAATTGGGTAACATGTGCGAGTCGGCTAATTTAAATATAAGTGATGTAGATGTATTACGGGTAGCCAGTGGTAATTTTACATACGTTAGTGATATGAGTGGTACCACCAGGTAGATTGAGCATTGTCTCACTAATAATAATCTAAAGGATCGAATTGTTAGAGTTCATATTGCATGATTTCCTTCTTTCTGATCATAGACCATTAGAAATATTAATTAACGTTACCAATTTATGCGCAACACGACTTAACAAGAACTCAATAGGTAAGAATAATCGCGTCGATTGGTCCAATGTTAAGATGCAGCAGAGAATAGAATACAAAGAGAGAACAAGTCACCTCTTTAATAATTTAGAAATTTTGCACCTTGCCTGTAATAATCCTTGCTCAAATGATTCTCACTGTAAACTCATAGAGGTATTATAGTAAGATAATATCCCTGTTAAGAGAAGCAGGAAGCCCCCTGATTAAATCTTACAACTATCATACTAAGATTATTCCTGGATGGAATGATTTTATTGCCCCCCTGAAGAGGAATCGAAAGACGCCTATGATTTGTGGTGCTTTCATGGTAGACCAGATTAGGACCAGTATACATGAATATGTGTAGAAGTCGGGTCAGTATAAGGCGGCCATAAGGCGATGTAAACAGGAAGAAGAGTCTATTCGAGCATCAAAAGCCTGTGAAGCTCGCATAAATAACGATAATAACAAATTTTGGAAATTTGTTAAGAATCAAACGGGTGTCAAAAATGTCCTCCCTCACAATCGATGGGGTGTCGGGGGAGGATGAAATTGCAAAGCTGTGGAAAAACCACTACTCTAACATTCTTAACAGTGTGAGTAGGGATAATCTTAAGATAGATTGCAGCGAAACGATTGTGGGAGGGACAAGGGAAAATATTTTGATATCATTTTCTGAAGTAAAGAGGTTAATTAAAGAGTTAAAGACTGGTTCTGCGTCAGGGGTAGATGACTTATCGAATGAGCACTTAAAATATGCAAATGACGTAGTATGTCTGCATATATCATTGCTCCTATCAGCCATGCTTGCTCATAGCTATATCCCTGCAGAGTTCATGAGGGTATATATCTTGCCCCTGGTCAAAAATAAGTACGGAGACATTCTGTCCAGCAATAATTACAGGCCTATTGCTGTCGCTTCCTGCTTCTCGAAACTACTAGAAAAACTCTGTTACTCCGATTAAATGATTTCCTATGGACATCTAATCAGTTTGGCTTTAAAAGGTCCCACTCAACTGACCTGTGTATCTATGTACTTAAAGAAACAATATTAAATACATTGACAGTAATTCAACTATTTATAGCTGTTTCCTAGATATAAGTAAGGCATATGATAGGGTGAACCACAATATTTTATTTGAAAAACTAGAAGACAGGAAGGTTCCCATGTACATATTAAATTTATTGAAATTTTGGTATTCCCACCAATCTTTCACTGTTAGGTGGGCAATGTACTATCCGAGTGTTTTGGCTCCTCTTGCGGGTGAGACAAGGCTCCTTGCTCTCCCCTATGCTGTTTAATGTGTATATTGACGGATTAATTGCTTCACTTAATGAGGCAACAGTGGATGTTGTATAGATAACACAAGGATAAATAACTTAGTTTATGCCGATGATATGGTGTTAATAAGTCCCTCTGTTAAAGGTCTGGATCGGCTACTAAAAGTCTGCGAAGTGT
The DNA here is from genome assembly GCA_023014485.1 of Bathynomus jamesi. NCBI lineage: Eukaryota > Metazoa > Arthropoda > Malacostraca > Isopoda > Cirolanidae > Bathynomus > Bathynomus jamesi. The sequence continues at coordinate 362,716 of JAJOZX010004423.1, forward strand.
ATTCGCAGAAACATGATATTCTTTTTAATGTTACAAAAACTAAGGTCATGCAATTTCATCCTAAAAGCTGTAATCAGCCAGCTGATATAAGGTTTAAAATTAATGGTGAAGTAATTGAGGAAGTACAAGAGTTTAAGTATTTGGGTCAAACTATTACTAGCTCCTTGAGTGATGACTCGGATATAAGAAAACAATCTCGAAGCCTTTATGCTAAAGCGAATATGACCATAAGGAACTTTCGATTCTGTACAAGTGAAGCTAAAGACACTCTCTTTCGTACTTTCTGCAGTAATATATACGGAGAGCAACTGTGGGTGAATTATAAAAATGGTTCTGGCAGAACCCTAAATTTGTTGTACAGCAGGTCTTTTAGACTCTTACATAAATTACCCCCGAGATGCTCAGCTTCGCAAATGTTCGCTACTCGCAATGTCACGAGCTTCCCGGAGGTAACAAGACGTGCTCAACACAGTCTAATGCAAAGAATTAAAAAATCAACTAACCCGATCATCCAAGCTATCCATGAGTCCTGCCATTTATCCTCTAAGCTATGGATTTCTTGGTACGAAAACGTCTGTCTGTAGCTCCACTTAACTTCGACATTACAGTATTATTTCTAATTAATTGTATCTATTTCGATCCTTAGTATATGAACTGTCATTGTATTAATAATATTTGTAATATGGACTATAGTCTGCCAATAAACCTTTTTCATTTTCATTTTCTTTTTCATTTTTTATATACAGGGTGTTTCAGGAGGAGAGGTCAATACTTCGGGAGGCGATAGTATCGGTCATTGTGAGAAAAAAGTTCATATGAACATGTGTCTAATTCTGAATGGTTACGGAGATAGAGCTGTTTGAATCTGATGCGCGCGCATTTCTTCCTCCCCCTTCCCTCCCCGATAACCGTCAACCATGTAAGCTGTAATGTAAGCATGTAACATAAGCCAATCGACAGCTGACTGTTGTGAGTGACATTGTTTGGTGTTTTAAGCAGTGTTAAGAATGCCACACACCTTTACACATGCCGAATATGCAGATATGGTGTATGTCTACGGTTTTTGCGATGGAAGTGCAACAGCTGCTGTTGCAGAATACCGTCGACGGTTTCCGAACCGCAGAATTCCGGATCGAAGAGTGTTTACCAGGGTTTTCAACACATTGCGTGAGATTGGTACACTTCCCAGCGCTCGTGTTTCATCTGAACGTGAAGGTCAACAAGATGTGGATGAAGTGGAAAACATTCTTCAGTTCGTAGAGCGTAGTCCTACTACTAGCTCACGAAGAATTTCTACACGTCTCGGTGTACCACACACAAGAGTATGGCGAACATTACGTGAGGAAGGCTTGCATCCATATCATGTACAGCGTGTACAACACCTTCAACCAGGAGACGCTGCCATGCGACTGGAATTTTGTCACTGGGTAAATGCTAATCGCCTATTGTTTCAATTAATACTGTTCACTGATGAAGCTACTTTCACCCGTGACGGTATCAACAACACTCGTAACTCTCATTGGTGGTCAGACGAAAATCCAACTGCCACTGTGGAAACAAATTTTCAACATTGCTTCTCTGCCAATGTTTGGTGCGGTATCATCGATGATCAGCTTATTGGTCCTGTTACTTTAGAGAATCGTCTTACAGGACAAAGTTACCTAGAATTTCTGCAAAATGAATTGCCAGGACTATTGGAGGATGCTCCTTTGGCTACACGCGCTGGTATGTACTTTCAGCATGACGGAGCTCCTCCACATTCTACCCGTCTGGTGATGCAATACCTAAATCAAACTTTCCCTGGTTGATGGATCGGACGCGGTGGTCCCATTCAATGGCCACCAAGGTCTCCAGACCTCTCTCTGTTAGATTACTGTTTGTGGGGGTGGATGAAAAGTCAAGTTTACAAAAGAAAGGTGGATACATGAGATGAATTGCTCGCGCGCATTTTGGATGCTGCTGCCCGCATAAAGGAACGTCAAGATCAACTCAGACGAACAACACGCGATCTTCGCACACGAGTTGCAAAGTGCATTGAGGTTGACGGTGGGATTTTCGAAAACGTATCGTAAACTGTAACAAATTTGTCATTTCTGTATCTGATACCATTCAAAATGCCAATGTTTAAACATTAAATGTTAAAAACAGTAATTGGTTTCTCTTTCTTGATTACCATTAACAATGCCTTTGTATTTGTAGATTCGAACAGATCTATCTCCGTAACCATTCAGAATTAGACACATGTTCATGTGAACTCTTTTTCTCACAATGACTGATACTCTCACCTCCCGAAGTATTGACCTTTCCTCCTGAAACACACTGTATAAGAACGATTGAGGGAAAAAATTTCCCATTCGATGATGGGAGCTTAATAGTGAAACTACACTTTCGCCATTTATAATGACCCGAAGGCCATTCACAGTCTATCGAGGAGTGAGATACCAGCGTGGGAGTGGGCTTGGATCCATTTTTTCATCCATACTACGCACCGCTGTCCCACTGTTGAAGAGGGGTGCTAGATACCTAGGGAGGAAGACGTTACAAACAGGTTTTAACGAGGCAGAAGACATAATGGGTGGAACTAAACCTAAAGAAGCTCTAAAAAAACATTTAAAACGTACACGGGACGAAATCATCAAAGATGCAAAGAGAAAAATGCGTGGTGGCAGAAAGAAGAGATCTGCCAGGAAGAAGGGGTTACCATCACGTGGCGCTAAACGTAAAAGGAAATCCAAAAAGAAGTGATCTAAGCGCATGAAACCTATGGCTGATAATTTTTTTAACTGATATAAGCTTAGGACACTACTCTCACGAATCATAGGCTGATTACTAGTTGTCGAGAGAGGTGGCACTATTTCTGATTCATCATGGCGCGTTTCATCCATCCTAGTTCACAATGCTGTAAATTGGAACTGTCCCTCTTTGATATGCCCCCCACTCAGGTCTCTATTGAGCATAGCGACTTTATTACAATTAACCCATTAAACACAATTAGTTCGCTGAATGCCCCTATAAAATTCGTGATACCCAGCTCAGGCCCTTACACTTTTGAACCGAACTGCATGCACATGTATGCTAACCTGCGTATAGCCCATTCTGATGGAACGGACTGCGATGATAGTTACTCTGCATACCCTGAAACCAACTTTTTATACTCCATATTCAGCCAGTGTGAGGTGTACTTAAATCAGGTTAACATCTCGGCAGGAACGGGGTATTATCACCTACGAGCCTATCTGGAAAATGTCCACAACTTTTCAAAAGAAGCGAAGGACACCTTTTTAACCGCCGAGGGATATTACCATGCTGAAGATGAAAATGGTATAAAGGATAAATTTAAAAATTCTAAAAAAAAGATATACGAATGTTTTGGACGTCTTCGTACAGATTTCACATTCCAGGAGAAACTGCTTATGAACGGGGTGGATATGAAGTTGAAGCTTACCCGCACGAGTCCTGAGATCTGCATAAATCTGGGGTCTGATCAAGAAGAGGGCGCGAAACCCGTTGTGATTCACATAATGGAGGCGTATTTGCGTATACGCCGAGTGAAATTAAGTTCGCCAAAACAAATAGAGATTTAGAAAGACTTAATACACGCCACAGTAAAATACCCAATTAACAGGGTACAGACCAAGCTCTACACGGTGCCCGCCGGGTTGGCCTCGAAGCAACTAGAAAACGTGGCCCTTGGAGTTCTACCTAAAAGGATATTAATTGGAATGCAGGACCACGCCTCGACGAATGTAAAATATAAAAAGAGTGCCTTTAAATTCGAGAATTTCTGCCTTAAAAATATTACTCTATACGTAAACGGCGTTGCATTGAGAGGGACTACGAATACGGACTACTCATCAGACGCTGTGTTCCCGCTCTGCGCGAGAGCTTATAGTAGTCTGGCTCATAATACAGGTGCCTGTGACGAGCTTGAGTTTGGCGTAACGCAGAAAGAATTTGCAGAAGAATTTAACATTTATTCATTTGATGTTACGCCTGACTTGTCTGCTGGCGTAAATACGCACTTAACGCCACAATAGAGCGGGAATATCTCAGTCAGGTTGGAATTTGCCAAGCCTATAGACGTCCCTATTAGTGTACTCGTGTACCTCGAATTACAAGCACTAATAGAAGTTGACCGTTTCAGGAACGTGGTCACAGACTTTTAAAATGGACGCGAATACACTCCAGAGAGCGATGAAAAGTGATCGAATCGCACGCTCCAAATTTATCGATGTGTTTGCGAAGAATGAAATATTGAAATTGCCAACTACGAGAAACTGGTACGGGATTATCGTTAACACCGACATTGTGGGGGGGTGAGGGGATTCATTTGTTTGCAATCTATTTTAAAAATAGGGAAAGAATGTACTATTTTGACTCACTCGGCACTCAGCCCTGGAATGATTCTGTGGTTGTACAGCTTATCGAGCAAATACATATACCTGAGATTGTGTGGAACCCGTATCGCCTTCAAGGATATATAGTAACACGTGCGGCATGTACGCCCTCTCATTTCTCGTGCACATGTCACGTGGGAAGGGATTTATAAATTGTTTAAAATTATTCGATTTGTGCGACACTGAAATGAATGATAAAAAGGTATGCAGAGGTATGTAAAGGTGTATATCTATATTGTGTAAATGCCTATTTGTAGCCATTAAAGCTTATTTAATAGACACTGGTTCCGCTTTGTACATGTTTTCTACCATTTAATAAATTAAATGAAAATACAATGTGTTTTGTTCTTAACCCCCTAAAAATACTTACCTACTTTAGTTCCTCGGTGACCTGGCATTCGTTGGACCGGATTTGAGCCAATACCTCGACCTCTGTGTTCAGATCGCTGGTTTGGCTGTGCGGTAAAGCAGCCATATCATTTATTCCCCTTTCATCAAAACGAAAAGTAGTTATAACACGATCAAGTTCCGCATCGGTCCTATAAAGTTAAGTAAAAATAAAGTTTAATTAAAGAGTTACAATAAGAGAAAATGCCACGAATTTTAAAAATTATAATAAAAAAGCAGATATCCTGACAGTTTTCTAAAGTAAGAGTGCTAAGACATCGTCTGCCGACACCGGGTCTCGAACCCGCCGACAATTCTTAATAGTTTTTAATATTTCTATTGTACAGTAAGTTTTTAATATTTCTAAAATCCTACCTGTACAAGAAATGTGCAAATAAAACACCATATATATATATATATATATATTAGGGTGTCTCTTATTTTCGAAGTGTTGATTTGTTAGGTTGCGCCCCCTCAACCAGTTCCATTGGTTGAAAACACATCACATATAAAATTTGTTTTGGATTGAACAATTTTTAGAGGTCGCCCCCGCTTATTAAACTTCATAAAATATAGCTATTATTTATGCAATTAATATTTTAAATTACTAGCAGTTGTCAAGTATACTAAACATATGTTTTTAATTAATTAATCATCATATTTATGATGAATTCAATTAAATGAATATATTAGAGATAATTGTCAAGTTTGTAGCTGAAAATATTGCTTGATAAGACAAGATCAACCTCTTTAAACATGTTTCATCAAGAATGCTCCAGATTATGTTGCAATTGTTTATTTGTCATCATTCAGTGTTCTGCTGTCATAAGTAAAAGGTGTGTAACTGTGTATCACTATACTTCTTTTTTGCTATTATCAGATAATAAACTATGTTATTTATATTTTTCACAATTATTTATACTGATTTTGTTATTAGTGTTTGAAAAAAATTTAATGAATTTAATGAAAAAATTAGAATTTATGCTCTTATACACATATTATGAAGTTTTAAACAATGTTGCTATTTGTCACAAAGAATTTAATTTAGTTCAATGGAAATTTTACCTGACATGTGTTTCATGATCTGTGTTTCTATCAGTGGCGTCACTAGAGGGGTGCGGGGGTTTTTGTGCAGTGTTTGAGCAGAAATTTATTATTTTTTATAAAAATATCCCTGTAGTTAGTTATAACAACAAAAACATTTTTCGTAATCCCAGCTTACATGTATCAATATACCTACAAGGTTAAAACTCTATGCTAATTTACTTTTTGAACCTTCTAATGCGCTCCGGTCAGAGCTGTCATTATTACCCAATTACAATAATGCTTCGAATCACGTGGTTTCGTCTGCACGCTCTAAAAGCACGCGCTGTTGTTTTCGTTGCTGCTGGTGTTTTTATAGTCGCTGATTTTGTCAAATTTTCTGTTGTTTTAGCTACAATATTGTGGTAATTAGTATTTGTGAACCTATATCAATAACTTTTTTGAGAATGAAGTAGTAATTAAAGGAAAAGAAGGAGAAAAATAAAAAAAGGCTTCCGCTCAGTTGTTGCAGCCTCTGTCTTTATGATGTTGCAGCCTCAAATTTATAAGTATATTTCCATATGCATTTGTCTACAACTTCTACATTATTTGGGCCGTTATTGATTATGCAAACCTAATCCAAATGTATCACATGTAACAGTAAAGTTTAACGTTAAAATGAACATAATTTTGATGTAGTTCTAAACGTTTTTACTTCGAATTCTATTGTTTTCTTACCGAATTTTCACTTTAACCACATGAAACTATGTAAATGTAAATACATTTAGGCTGTGCGTATGATATTGTAATTTAAAGGAGTAATTTTAATTTTGCTAGTTGTTTATGTCACTACTATTGCCATTACATTCAGTGATATACGGGAATTACGATTTACGAGTAACATTAGTACAAAAAACATTACTAAGGATTGTGTATGGTCTGGTACGGGAGGAGGTCCATGGGGGGGGGTGACACCATGAGTTACCGCACTGTGTGACACCAACCCTAGTGACGCCACTGTTTCTATTTCCAATAAAATAGCAAAATATAAATTTCTACTACAAAAATATTTATTCCTTGTTTCTTAGATTAAAAAATAATAGGAATAATAATTGAGAAAAATACGTTAGATTTATAAAATAGACCAAATTAACTTATGTCTACCAATTTTTTTTTTTTTTTGTAATTTAAAAAAGTCAAAACAGTGATTTAGCCCTGCTCTACAAAACCATAACACTACATTCATATTTTGTTTTCTTATATTGCAGATGAATACAAGAAGACCATTCTATTTGCTCGGATCTACAGTAGATGATATTAAAGGCTCAAAGCTGCCCCCATATAGGCAAGCTTTTGGTTATTTTATGCACCTCCACAGAGAGAAAAACATGACAATCCGCGATGCTCTGCGTCAATCTATTCGAGCCACAATAGTTATCTGGGATAAGGCCAATATTCCTACTCAGCAGGAACCTCGTGCCATGAAGAAGTTAGAGAATTTCTTTAACGAATGGACTTGCTTAAAGAAGCATGCTTCCAGAACAAGCCAGAGCCATAAAACCAAGGAGGCTGATTTTGTAAGCGATTGGAAGATCTCTTTGACATCGCCCATGGAGACGCTGAGAAGCTGATCAAGAATCGTGAGGACTGGGAGTTCCTTCAACTGCAAAGACAAAAAGGTCGTCCTGGCTCAATCGGTGGTGTGGACACTGTACATCTTCACCGCACAAAAAATGCAGTCAAACGGTTGGAAGCTGAGGCAGAGAGAAAAGAAAGTCAGAATCTTTGATGGAGGCGTCTACTAGTCAAGTTGTACTGGCTTCTTCCACATCTTCCAGCAACACTGATGAAAGTGAGAATGAGGAGGAGGAGCCCAAAGGAGCTTGTGCTTTACCAAAATCTAAGAAAAAACGAGGCATGAAAAACATCATGACTATTCAGATGTCTGCTGCCCTGGATCGTACACAAATTTCCTCTAGAAAGGCAACATTTATCCTCGCAGAGGCAGCTAAAAGCTTTGGTTTGGACGCTTCAGATTACAACATAAACCAACATTCTATCCATCGCCTTCGAAATAAGAACCGAGCTCGTCATGCTAAAGAACTTAAGGAGCATTTCCATGGAGAATGTTCTATGACAGTCCACTGGGATGGCAAGATGATGGAGGACCTCACCTCGCACAAGCACATTGATCGTCTCCCAGTACTTGTGTCAGGACCTGGTGTTGAACAGCTGCTTGGTGTCCCCAAAATCCCAAACTCAACTGGAGAAGCACAAGCTGAAGCCGTCTTTAACTGCCTGAATGAATGGGGAATTACAGAGAGAGTAAAAGCAATTTGTTTCGATACAACAGCTTCAAACACGGGTCAATATAGTGGAGCCTGTGCTCTCATCGAAGCAAAATTGGGACATGATGTTTTGTACTTGCCTTGTAGACACCATGTTTTAGATTTATTGTTGGGAGCTGCATTTGAAGCAACATTGGGATCTACATCAACTGGTCCAGAGATATTGATCTTTAAGCGTTTTCGTGACAATTGGACTTCTGTTGATCAAAGCCAGTTCCAAACAGGTGAGACAGACACGATTACTAAAGAAGCAATTATCCAGTCTAAAACTGAACTAATTCAGTTTGCTAGATCCCAGGCACCTATGCTACGGGATGACTATCAAGAACTTTTGGATCTGTCCATCATCTTTCTTGGAGGTGTCCCCAATAAAGGCATCAAGTTTCGTGCACCAGGTGCCATGCATCGAGCTCGCTGGATGTCCAAAGCGCTCTATTCTATCAAGATGTGGCTTTTTCGAAACCAGTTCAAGATGACTAAGACTGAAGAACGAGGAATTCGAGATCTTTCCCTTTTTTCTGTTCTCATCTATATGAAGGCTTGGACAACATCCTCACTCCCTATTGAAACCCCATTTAATGACTGGCTCCTTATGAGGTCATTGATTAATTATCCTAACAAAAAGATTTCTGATGCAACTAAAAAAAGCTCTCTAACCACTTATGGTACCTGTCTGAAGAAGCAGTTGGTCTTGCTTTCTTTGATGAGCGAATTACTACAGATGTAAAGAAACGCATGGTAAAGGCATTAGAAGATGAGTCCACTGATAGACCACCCAAGCGTCCTCGGATTCCTGAATCGACCTTCTGCTCTGGTGAAGGACTACACCAACTTGTTACAAGAAATACTAGAGAATTCTTTACTAAGCTGAATTTGCCAGAAGGATTTCTGAACAAGGCACCCAGCACTTGGACATCCAATTGTTGCAAAACACCGCCAGAGTCACCCAGTTCCATCAAAAACTGTTCTTCTCAAAAAATAACCATCAATGAGGTCGCACCTTAAAATACACCATATTGTATAATCATTGTATATTAAATAAATGTTGTATAAGGAAATAATGCTAATTAAAGTAATTAAAGTATGTAAATAGCACTGGCATTTTGAATTTATCTCTATATAATAAACTAATGGTTTTTTTGTAGCAATGCTTCATTGCTGATTGTATATAAAAAAAGATCCAGGAAGGATTTTGGATAGGAGAAAAAGGATTGGGATAAAGAAGGATTGAGGACCAAAGGATGGATTATAACAACATCAAGGATAGGTTAGAAAAGGATCAATGATAAATAAGAAGGCCTATACTTATAAAAACGAATCAAACTAAAAAAAGAAGGAAGGAATTATGTGTATAATGAGCATAATCATATGTCAGGAGCTATTATGCCAGGGTCACCATTTTTATTAGCCGGGGGCGACCCCTAAATATGAGCCAATTTGTGTCAAACTTTCAAGTTTTAGTTTCTATGCTAAATGGAACTATTGTAGGGGGCGCAGATAAAATAATTCACCATTTCAATTTTTGACTACCCAATAAGAGACACCCTAATATATATATATATATATATATATATATATATATATATATATATATATATATATATATATGCCTAAATAATCACGAAGGAAACAATAATTAAAAATATTTTTCAAAACGCATTTATTGTGGCCTTTTATAAGTTAACGCCGATTGAAACGTTATATATAGACCGAGAATAAAGCACAAACTATGATAATTTCAAAACGCATTTATTATGGCCTTTTATAAGTTAACACTGAATGAACTGCAATATGTATAATCACATATTAACTACTTACATCTCTAAGTCTTTAGCGGGAAATTCGTACCCGCTGTCACAAATTGCTGGATTTGTTAATCCCTCGATCTTTCGAAGGGTAGGCTGCTCGAACACCTGGCAGATATTTTTGGGAAGGTGTTGTTCGGCAGATATCTTCAAGTTATCAGCGTGAATGATCTTTAGTTTGAAATGGTCTCACAGGTCGAGGATTTCGTAACGGTTTTTTCCGAGGTTTTTCATAATCCTCTATGAGCCATCCCATTCTGGGTATAATTTGCGATGAGCACTTGCCGGTTTCATGCTCTTTATGTAACAGCGCATACCGAAGATTATAGTCCGTTGTCGGGGATGACGCCTATGCTGCTCTTGCTCCATCTGTTGGTTTCTTTGGTCTTGGGCATATCGGATTATGTCAAAAATTTTGAAAGATCGTGAGGATACTGATAGGTTGGAAAGGGTTCAGCGACGCACCACGAAACTAATTCCATCACTACGCAACAAGTCTTACGGAGATAGGATTAAAGAATTAGACTTGCATTCACTCGAAACTAGGAGATTCAGGGGGGGAGCTTATTGAAGTTTTCAAAATCGTTAATAAAATCGATAACTTAAATTTTGACAAATTGTTCATTTTGATAATAGCAATACTCGTAATAACGGATTTAAATTACGTGGCAGACGTTTCATTACTAACATCACTAAAAACGTTTTTACCTTTAAAGTAATTGATAAATGGAATAATCTTCCCGCGTCTGTCGTGAACTCTACCAGCGTTAATATGTTTAAAAACCGTTTAGATAGGCATTTTAAAAATATTAACGTCGTTTAAAATACTAAAACAATTAGCAACAGGAGCTCTGGGGGTGATAGTTGAGGTTTTAGTCTGTTGACGATTGATGCCAGCTTCTGACATGCTAGCGTGTGATATGCCAGCGTTAAATTTATATTATTAAAACAAAATAAATTTAAAAAAAATAAAAAAAATTAAAAATTAAACTAACATGAACTTAGAGGTAGCTCGTAGCGTAAACTAACCCACTTTTTTGTTATACGCTTCATACTTTTTCTTTTCTCTTTTCTTATCCTCTCTTCACTTGCATGTCTGTAGTTTGCATGGTATGACAGTGTTTATTTGAGCTAAGACTGTGTTTGCATGGTTTGTAAGCGTTCTTATTTTACTTCTATTCATCTTTCATGGACACGTTATAGTCGTTGTTGATGGCTGTTTGTATCCTTACTCGATTCGTCAGCCAGACTCCTTATTCGATTCGATTCGTCAGCCAGACTCCTTACTGACCGGACGCATTCCCTGGGTTCTCTGATATTGTTTCTACTTTTGGATAATGCCCATTAATTTACTTTTGGAAAGTTCTGAATTTTATATACTTGCGTTTATATTCGCAGTGTTATAGTTAAGTAACTGAATATTAGTGGTCTTTAACGATTTAGAGGTTTTCATAGCGTGCCGGCTTAATTTAATTTAAACTTGTGACAGTTATAAACGTTAACTACCTTAACTTGCGCGATGCCGTTGCAGAAAGCGTCGTGTGCTAGGTGTGGGGTTAATTGGTGGTATATTGACTTTAAAGATTACAACGGCGGTCAGATGGCGATTACCGAGAGATCGGTTTGTTTCTTTTGTGAGTTAAGGGAAGAGATAGTTCATTTAAAACGTAGTGTACGCGAAGCGACGGAAAGAATTGCAATGCTTGATGAAAGCAGGGGTAGGGTTACAGTTGACGAAGGCCGAACCTATACTAACGTTGAAGACGTTAGTAAGTTGAAGGGTGAGGTTAGGAACCTAGTTTCTAGTATAGGTAGCTAATCGGGAAGGTTAGACAGAGTTGAGGAAGGGGTTAAGGTTGGTCCGAGATTAGTAGACGGGGAGGGATTTAGAGTAGTTAAGGGTGGAGCTAGGCCACGTAGGTTAGATGATAGGAATCCCCCCTATCGAGGTTTCGAACCCTTTCACCCAGTTCGATAGAGATGTGAACAAGGGGGGAAACGATTTTAATTGGGGACTCCTTAGTGCGTCATATGGATAAGGAGTTCGTTGAACGGAATCCAACCAAGAGGAGGAGGGTCTGTCTACCAGGGGCCAGGGTTGACAGAATTAGAGACGAAGTAGATAGGATTGATGTTGCCTCCCGTCACTCGATGTTGGTGACGATGGTAGGGGACAACGATACGTATAGGCCTGATACAAGAGTACCTGACTTTTTGGAGAGATACAGGGGGTTAATTAGGTCCCTGAAGGCAAGGTCAGATAGGTCTTTAGTTCTAGTTATTACCCCTTGGCACGGTTTAAATTTTAGGATTACGTCAAAAACAATATTTTTGAACACTAAACTAGAAGAGATTTGTGCTCAGGAAAATGTACCCTTCGTAAAGCTGTGGTCAGAATTTAGTGATCCTAGCCTTTTCATAAAAGATGGGATGCATTTCAGTGAAGTAGGGAATGCTAGGCTAGGTAGGTTAATTGAGGAGAACGTTCGAAAGCTGTATAGGTCGAAGCCCTCTTTAAACGTTGTGGGTCCACGAAACGCCGGCCCGACGTGAAAAATAGTTTAAAACCCCGATCCGTGGTAAAAAATAATTTAAACGTCTTTTATTGTAACGCGCGTAGTATTAGAAATAAATTGAACGAATTTAAGGCGATAATTTATTCCGGGAACTACGATATATAGGGTGTCCATAAATGATTACCCTGATTAAAGCATGCTATAACTTTTAAATAAACACTCGTATTCAAACAGTTTTAATCATAAGTAGATAAACATACAAAGTTTTGATACATAATTAATGAATTAATAAGCTTCCACATGTGCACCCCTAGTAGCACGTAAAATGTCTAAACGGTATTCACACTCACGCCACACATTTTCAAACATTTGTGGGTTAACTGTTGCAATTGCATCCGTAATGCGTTCTCGCAATGTCCTGATATCTGGAACAACTGTTGCATAAACCAAATCTTTAACATGACCCCAGAGAAAGAAATCCAGCGGGGTAATGTCTGGTGATCTTGGGGGCCATGGGATTGGCCCGTCCCTGCCAATCCATTGATTTGGAAATGTTGCGTCGAGAGTTTCACGAACAACATGCGCCCAATGAGGGGGTGCCCCATCTTGTTGGAAGATGACAGTTGGCTGCCTGTCCTGCAGCTGGGGGATGGCGTAATTAGTGAGCATATCCAGGTACACAGTTGCGGAAACAGTGTTCTCAGCGAAGAAGAAAGGACCAATTATCTGGTCATGCATTAGTCCACACCAGACATTGATCTTCGGACTGCCCCGAATATGCTCCCTTACGGCACGTGAGTTTTCCGATCCCCAAATATGCACATTGTGTCTGTTCACTCTACCACTAAGATGAAACGTAGCCTCGTCTGAAAAGCAGACACGTAACAAGAAGTCATTATCCTCGTCGATGCTGAACTGAACTGAACTGAACAGCTACTACAGCGCTCCTAGCGGCGAATGCGATAGACGAAACACACCAACACAGAAACTCTATGCGTGTACGAGATCACCTGTAAAAAGAAAACGGATGTAAGATTCGTCATTAAAACACGAGAGCAAACTGTTTTCAGGGTAAACATTTATGGACACCCTGTATATGTAGTTGCTATAACCGAAACGTGGTTAAATAAATAATTAACCGTTTACATGCCAACGTTCCCATTTTGGGAACATATATTAAAAGTTGTTTATTATTCGTGTATAAGCATATTTTGCAGTAATTATTTGTTTTTATAATTAATGAATGCACATTCTCACACATTTTATTTTATTGATCTCCAATATCAGTTTTTAATCGATTTATGTATTGTCAGTATACGGTAATTTTTCAAACATTTAGAGGTAATGTTTCATAAACTCCTAAGTATTTGCCTTATTACAATAAGTAATATTTTTTTTCAAAATATGCATATTAAATAATACAAATTTCTCCTAAAAAAAATTGTGATATAAATTGATAAATGTATTTGAAAAAAATGACTATCGATTATTTGTTCCCAAAATGGAAACGTTAGCAATGATTACACCCGGTTTTCCAACATTTTGGCACGACACCAAAAAACAAAGTTCATCATGTTTCAACCTGTTTTTTCAGAAGTGTATATAAGCTCGGCGGGTAACCTAGAGTTCTAGATAGTTCATTTAGTGCTTCGTAGTCTGAACAAATCACAGATTGATGGATTCTACATCATTTTATGGATAAGTGCCTTTCTTTGAATATGATCTCATTATTCTGATATATATATAAGTGCCTTTCTTTGAATATGATCTCATTATTCTGATATATATATATATATATATATATATATATATATCAGAATAATGAGATCATATTCAAAGAAAGGCACTTATCCATAAAATGATGTAGAATCCATCAATCTGTGATATGTTCAGACTACGAAGCACTAAATGAACTATCTAGAACTCTAGGTTACCCGCCGAGCTTATATACACTTCTGAAAAAACAGGTTGAAACATGATGAACTTTGTTTTTTGGTGTCGTGCCAAAATGTTGGAAAACCGCGTGTAATCATTGCTAACGTTCCCATTTTGGGAACAAATAATCGATAGTTGATGTTGATTCCATGGATGTTTTTAGAGTGAACCCTTTTTTTGGCAGACGGTATATATATATATAATACGCCTCTCCCCTAGTTCGGGTAAAGTCAGGATGTTACCCGAGAGATGGTATTACTTAAGCACTCCTGGATGCAGAAATAGTTCACTTTTCGTATTCCCACAATCGCGGAGTACTGTGTGGGCTCGTGATTTTCTTTTTCCCAGTTATCAAAGTCCAAAGAGTAGAAAATAAACACAACGGCTTGTACGATTTTTAATTTGAATATAGGCGAGATAAAGTTTAATCAGTTCTCGTGAATCAAATGTTTCTTTTACACCGAACAGAGAGTTAATAATAATAATAATAATAATAATAATAAAAGTTTCATAAATATAATATTAGTTACTTCTTCACTGTAAGATATTAAATAAGCCAGAGACCCCTCTAAGACACCTTTGTCTGTTCGGAGTCTCCAAGCTTGTATGAGTCAATTGCTAAGCTACTGCCTTTTTCCCTATACAGTCAGACTCTAATTGAAAACCCATTAATCTTCCAATTCCAAAAGCAATTCCCTAACGAGGTGGGATGCACCTCCCCACCCCGGAGACAGGTTCCTCCGAATCTGCCTTAAAGGCGCTGATCCCCTTCTTACATAGTCAAAGGAACGGAACCTGGCAACGCCACCACGCAAGCGGTTGACGTCACCTGAGAACGTTGGAGAACCGAGCGCCTCACAATCTATGTTTCCCAAGTGAAATCAAAGAAGCCGTCTACGTCACTGGCGTGTGATTTCCGTTCGAAAGGAAATGAGTCATACACTAGCTTGGGAATTATTGAATAAATGAAATTACATAAAAATAGTCATCAGGGCATGTATAACATATTATATATATATATATATATATAATATATATATATTATATATATATATATATATATATACAGGGTGTCCGAGAATTATCTGTACAATTTTTGGCTGTTATTAAAAGTCAACCATGAAGTGTAGAAATGCCAGTGTTGTCCCATTTTACAGAGAATCTCATTAAGTTTTTTCTGATACCAAGTTTTGACAAGTTTTTTAGAAATTCTAGTGTGTCCGAACATTATCTGTACAATTTCATCTTTTAATAAAATTCTTGATAACACGTAAAATTCTTAAACAAGATTATTTAGAATCTGTATTTTCAAAAGTTTCTTTTATTAAAGTAACGTTGTTACAAACATTCGATATGTGCACCATTAGTGATTCGCAAAACATCCAATCGATACTCCAAATGTTGCCATGTACGCTGCAGCATATCCACATCAATTCGCTCAATAGCAGCTGTGATTCTTGCTTTTAAATCATCAATGTCTGTCACCCGCGTACATTTCTAAAAGACTTGTCAAAACGTGGTATCAGAAAAAACTTAATGAGATTCTCTGTAAAATGGGACAACACTGGAATTTCTACACTTCATGGTTGACTTTTAATAACAGCCAAAAATTGTACAGATAATTCTCGGACACCCTGTATATATATATATATATATATATATATATATACACCGTCTGCCAAAAAAAGGGTTCACTCTAAAAACATACATGGAATCAACATTTTTCAAACAATCAGTATGAAACCTATACACGTAAAAGATACATAAAACATCTACCTGTAAACCGAATTTCAGTTCAAAGCTAGTGTCATGGTGTCAGTTGGCATATCATCGTTAGGAAAAACATCAATTCATTTTATCGAGCCTGGTGTAAAGGTCAATGCCGAGTACTATCTAAATACTCTGCTGCAAAACATGCTTCCCGAAATGCAAAATCTGACCAACGGTGGTTATTATCTTTTTCAGAAAGACGGAGCAACGTCCCATACAGCAATAGCAACCGTGGAATACTTAAAAAATAATGTTCCAGAATTACTTGAACCCCAAAATTGGCCACATCACAGTCCTGACTTGAACCCTGTTGACTATGGAATCTGGGAAAATTTGGCACAGAGAGTTTACAGGAGCAGCGTGAGAAATGTTGATCACTTGCGTCAGCTTCTTGTGGGAAAGTAGGAAGAGATACCACAGGAGCAGATCGATCGAATCATTGATGAATTTCGTCCAAGATTGGAAAAAATTGTTGAAACAGAAGGGAAACACATTGAACAATTTTGTTAATAAGAATTCCAAAAGAGTAAAATGTTAATTTGATTTCTTCTGTAAACTTAGAATTTAAGTCTGTTTCGAAATTCAAAATTTTATTTTCTTGCTTTTTAAGTGGAGGCATTTCCTATATTTTATAAATCTTATGATGTATTTTATAACTAAAATGAGAATAAAAACTTTATTACCAAAGTTTTACCGCCTTCAACTCAAAACTGGAGCGATGTTCACCAACAAAATTTGTTGAACATAAACAATCCTCATTAAATCATTAACTTTGAATATAATCTGAAAATTGGTGTACATATATACTGTTTACATAGTTTTGCTCTGTATGAGTTTCATTATGATTGGTTAATAAATATATATATTAGGGTGGTCCAAATTTAGGGTGAAAATTTGAAATTTGTCTGAACCTAGCGAGCACATAGTGCCCTCGTTGCACTTCATGTACAATAGCTTTGTTTAAAATTTGAAAAAAATTGGATGATGTTTAGGGGTCCCGCAAAACGTTTAGTTATTTTAGTCTCATAAAATTCTAGCAAAACAGCCAATTTCATTTAATTCTTTGAAAATTATGAGTTGTAGCCTATATCTTTCTATAGTTACGCTTAAGAGACCTGATTTCTGTTTTTTTGTGTCCACAGGTAGTGTTTTTGATTGGATAATGGATATGGTGACACGAAGTGGGCCAGCTTTTTGGCTTGTTGGCCACCCAGACCCAGATATCACCGGTGCTCGATTGCCTTCCAGAGGCCAAGTGCTTAGGAAATATTACTTCCATCACTCTCTCATGAAGCAAACGAAAGCAGATGCTACAAAAGCATCTATTCAAGCAGTGCTAGAGATATGGGAAAAGGCTAAAATTCCAACATCAACCCTGGCTTACAGCAAAGCCAAACTTTTGAAAATGATTGATGAGTACAAGCTCAAGAAAAACCGCAATCGAGACTCCGAGACCTGTCGTACTCAAGAGGCAATGTTCCGGGACCAACTCGAGGATCTCTTTGATGTGGCTCACAAGGATGCGATGATTATCATGTCAAATGAAGAGGATAAGGCCTTCATGGCGAGCCAAAGGGAAGATCGAACATCATCCTCCATGACCGGGATCGATGTTATTCACACCAAAGTCAGCGCAGAAAAGAGGAAACGAGAGGAGGTGATTAAGCAACAGAATGAGAGGAGTGAAAATGAGAAGAAGGCGTTCTTTGAAGTCTCTGATTCCTCACAGATGGCACTGCCTTCCTCCTCAGAAGCAGATACAGAAGAGAATGACGCCGAGTTTACGCTCAAAGATGGCAGGTCACTGCAACGAAGGAGAATCGACGTGTTCTGCTCAGCTCAAAAGTGACTGCAGCCATGGATCGGTTCAACATCTTCGACAGGGCCGCCATGGGCCTTTCGGGAGCCCTGGCAAAGGCATCGGGGCAGAACCTGAAGATGACGCTCTCACGAAGTTCAATTCGACGACACAGGATGGCCAATAGGGAAGCATTCGCAAAGACAAATAAGAACCTGAACCTCCCTCCCAAAACCCCACTCCTCCTCCAATGGGATTCGAAGCTTCTTCCTGATGTGTCCAAGTCCGAGAAGGTTGACAGGATTGCCATCCTGGTCACAGGAGGCAACCAAGAGATCCTTCTCGGGGTCCCTAAGATTGGCAGCAGCACAGGTGTGAACCAGTCGAACGCTTGCATCACTGCTCTTCAGGAGTGGAACCTCATGGATCATGTGCGAGGCTTGGTGTTCGACACCACGGCCTCAAACACCGGTCTGTCCGAGGGAGCTTGCACGAAGATACAGGCTGCCATCAACCGGGAGATTATTTGGATCGCTTGCCGTCACCGAAGGAGTACGGACCATCCAGCGGCCCCAATATCCCCTTGTTCATGCGGTTCCAAGAGCAGTGGAGATTCATTGATGGAACCCGCTGGAAGCCAGCAACGCACGATGAGAATATCGTGGAAGAATTCTCTGGTCCCCTGGCAAGATTCAAAGAAAGGGCGCTAAAGGACCTGAAGGTGGCAATCGAGTCAAAGGCTCACCTCACGGACGATTACAAGGAACTCCTTTTCCTGTCATACACCTTCTTGGGGGAAATTCCAGAGGGAAGTATGAAGATTAGGGCACCTGGGGCCTTCCACCAAGCCAGATGGATGGCAAAGGCCATTTATGCTGTTAAGATCTTCCTCTTCAGAGAGAAGTTCACCCTCACTGCTCACGAAATGTGTGCGGTGCGGAATCTCAGCCTCTTCATTTCTCTGTTCTACACCAGGTACTGGCATCAAGTAACGATCGCATCATATGCCCCCAAAAATGACTTGGATTTCATGAAGGATCTTGAGAGCGGAATTCTTAATCGTCAGCTGGCGAACACTGCCCTCACAGCCTTCAAACGCCACCTGTGGTATGTGTCCGAGGAATTGATCGGTCTTGCATTCTTTGATGACCGGATTGGAGAAGAGGAGAAAGTTGCAATGGTGGAAAATCTCAAGAAGAGAGAGCAGAAGGGACTGAAAAGAATTGATGGCAAGAGATTCTCTCCTCAAACACCGCTTTCTGACTTCGTGACTGCCAAGACCAAGAACATCTTTGACCTCATTCTCCCGAATGGTCGTCAGGAGTCGGAGTCGTTCCTCGCCAAGCCACCTTCTTCTTGGAACAAAGTTAAAACCTACCAACAATTCATGGCCCCCGTCGCTTCACTGAAAGTTGTGAACGACAGCGCCGAAAGGGGTATTGCTCTGATCACACAATTCAACTCATCCATCACCAAGGATGAGACCCAGAAGCAGTACCTCCTGAAAGTTGTAGCTCAACACAGGAAGGATATGCCCTCCATGTCAAAAGCTGTCTTCCTGAAATAAACTTAGAATCTACAATGATGCCTTTCCTTTTCCGTCAGCTTATTTGAGATAATTGTGTCAATTTTTTGTGATGCCCGGGAAGTTGAGGTTTTGCGGGATCCCTGAATATTGAGATAAGAAACTGAAATTTTGCCTGAAGACATGTTTCGGGTAAAGGTATTAGGGCGACATGTGGCTAAATTAAAATTCCAAATTTTAATTTTTTGGACTACCCTAATATATATACAGTATATATACAGTACATATACAGTATATATATATATATATATATATATATATATATATATATATATATATATATATATATATATATTAGGGTGGCCCTTATATGACCTCAAAAACAGAAAGTGACGGAAATTTCGCTCTCACCCCCCAGATAGATGCTATTTCAGGAGATAATTCATCGTGCAAAATTTTATTCGTATTGCTCAATATTTAGAGGTCGCCCTCATTGTCTATATTTTGATACTATTGGCCCCAGGACATGCAGGTCCCCCCTACTCAAAAGTAGGTATTAGCCGTTCAAAGGCGGAGGTATCGTGGTTGCTAGCCACTCATTGTTACCTGCCTTTGTTCAAAAGTGTCGCTTTCTTGCAGTCCAGGAACTTCTTTCGGTGGTCTGCGACGACTTGAAGGAGGAATTGGAGCTGCTCCTCATCGCTGGTCAGCTTCTTGTTAAAGTCTTCAATAAGGGCAACTCCTCTCTCTGCTCTATCGTTGACCACAGCCAGGGACCGGACCAGATTTGCGGCAGCTTGGAAACTCTGGGACTGGGGCCATTCGCGGGGGTCTTGGCAGAGGAAATCATCCGGAAGGGCCAACCTCGTGAAAAGAGCCTTGGAGTTTGCAGACATCAGTTGCTCAAGACCCTTTCCATCGTCATCCAAGAAGATCCTTGCATCCAGCTTCGGTCTTTTGGGAGGATCTTCTTCTTCCTCGCCTTCCATGGCTCCCACCATCAACTGCTTTGTTCCCCAGGACACCCTTTCATCGAAGAAAGACAAACCGACCAGTTCCTCGGAAAGATACCACACATGGTGTGAGAGCTTCTTGGCAGTCGCCTTCCTGATGGCAGTGGTGGGCGCGGTACCAAAATTTGGGGGTGCGTTACGCGGTACTGCGGTACCTCAGCATGCCCAGTGCGTTACGCGGTACTGCGGTACTTTTTCAGGTCCCCCTGGTGCGTTCCGCGGTACTGCAGTACTGCGGTACTGCACACAAGAACAACACAAGTAATAGCACATATTTTCAGAAATTGCATATCGGCGATTTCGCACCTGAACTTTCTGCCATAATGGCTAAAAATCGATCTTTGTCACAGAAATGTAACACACGTGCAACCGGCTCAAAAGCAAGCACTGCACTGAGGCGTTGTGATAGGATGGCAACGTAACATGTTCTGAACGAAAACTTAACGTGTCTAGAGTTAGGCTGATGCAACACACGCAGCATTCGTCTTACTGTACTCCTGTAATAAGGTTTACTTCAAAAAAAGTGTTAATTTTTTGAAAAGTCGTGTTTGTCGGTACCGCGGAAAGTACCGCGGGAAATTTGAATGCGGTAGCGGTACTGCTGTACTTTCAGCGATCCTTTGCGGTACTGCGTTATGCGGTACCGGTTTGGTAGTGCGGTAGTACCGCAGTACCGCAGTACCGCAAAAAATACCGCAAGTGCCCAGCTTTGCCTGATGGTCTCGTGCGGGTACTTCAACAAGGACTTCATGAGGAGGAAGTCGTTGAGAGGAGCCTGGTGAGGAAGTGGAGCCGTTGTCCAGGCTTTCGCGTGCACGATGACAGCAAACAAGGCGAGTTCTTTGATGCCCTTCTCCTCCACTGCAGTCAACTTGAACTGGGCCCGAAAAAGCCAGATCTTGATGGCGTAGAGGACCTTGGCCATCCAGAGAGCTCGGTGCATTGTTCCAGGAGCACTGTAGTGAATGCCTCGCTGTGGGGTCCCCCCAAGGAAGATGATGCAGAGTTCCACGAGTTCCCTGTAATCTTCCCTGGTATGCTCCATCTGGGACTGGAAGAACTGAAGAAATTCTTCCTTGACCGGGGCAACTGCAGCCTCCACAACAGGATCAGTGATCGCGGGCTTGAAGTCCTTCTGGTTGATGAAAGACCACTTCTCCCAAAACCGATTGAAGAGCTGGATATCCGGTCCTGCTGATGGAACTCGCAGTGCGGCCTCGAAAGCCGCTCCGATCACCAGTTCCAAGATGTGGTGACGACAAGCAAGGTAGAGAAGATCTCTTCCCAGCTTCTGTTCAATCAGGCAGCAGGCTCCGGAGCGATGTACTGTGTTGGATGCTGTTGTATCAAAACACAGAGTTTGAACCCGGTCACTGATACCCCACTCCTGCAGGCAAGCAACAACAGCTGAAACTTGAGCCTCCCTGGTTCCTGTGTGAAGCTTTGGGACCCCAAGAAGCTTCTCAACTCCTTGCCACGAAACAATGATTGGAAGACGCTCTACGTGCTCCCTGCACGTCAAGTCCACCATCAACTTCCCGTCTCAATGGATGACGAGGGGACCTTCACCCAAGAATTCTTCCTTCATCTTTTGTGCCGTCTCCGATCGGTGCCAATCCCGGAGTCGCTGAATGGAGTTGCGGTTTATGTTCAGTTCTTCCGCATTCCGTCCGAGACTGCTAGCAGCTTCCGTCAGTATGTAGGCGGCTCTCCTGGAGGAGATTTGTGTCCTGTCAAGTGCGGCTGCCAGTCCGGCTGTCATGATGTTGGTCCTCCCCCTACTTCGCTTCGGAGGGCATGCTCCTCCGCAGGCACCTGAGTCGTCCCCTGTCTCCTCTTCGGATGCGTAGGAATAAGACGACTCGAAAACTGCTCGGCTGGTAGATGTTTCGCACTCCTCAGCGGCTTTCCTCTTCCGGAGCTCCTCCTGAACATTCCTCTTCGCCGCTGTTTCATTCCTTCTCGTTTGCTCCAAATCCAGTCCAGCGATGTATCCAGTCCTGTCCTTCTGCCTCTGCATCTGGAGGAAGGACTTGTCTTCAGGGTTCTTGATCATCTTCATGGCATCCGCGTGCGCGATGTCGAACAAATCGTTCAACTTCTCCTTAAAATCTTCTTTTTTCTTGTGCGCATCGCCGGTCCTGGTCTTGTGTTTTTTCAGCCCTTTCCACTCGTCAAAGGTCCGTTCGAGTTTGGCAATGCAGTGCTGTTCAGCCCGAGTGGGAATGCTTGCCAAATGCCAGAATTCCATTACGGCCCTGACGGTGTTGCGGCTTGCCTCACGGACAGGCTGCTTCTTCTCCTCGTGAAGGAAGAGGAAATGGCCAAAGGCCTGACCAATGGAAGGAAGCTTCCTTCCCCTGATTTCTTCCACAAAATAAACACCAAGATAACGCTTCTGTCGCGTATCCCTCATGTATCAATCCTGCAAATGAGAACAAGAGTATGAGTAATTAGTATGAGTATTAGTATGAGTAATTAGTATGAGTACTATTATGAGTAATTCGGTATACCATAAACCTTACACAAGGAAAACTTTGACGTGCCAGGGCGACCTCTAAATATTTCTCCAAAACCGTCATATTTCACACAATGCAGTTAGACGAGTAACGGAACAAATTGAGTGGGTGAGAGGATACAAAATCGACACTTCAGTTTTAAGGGCCACCCTAATATATTGATCGGTCCGAAGAAATAAATGTTGAAAATTCGTAAGTCTTACCCCTTAAAATTGTTACCTATGTTGACAAATAACTAAATATAAAATTTGAATAAGATCAAAACATTATGAGTGGTGCCACATCGCATTTGAATTTAGATGTTTTTAAAAACCTTTTTTGCTTCTTCCCCATAATATAGATTTATTGACTTTACGAAAAATATTTCGATATATATAATTTTTTTGCATAATATAGATTTTTGTATGCTTATTTTGGTTAAATATTCCGAAGCACATCTTGTATGAGCGGTACTGAACACGTTGAGGCAAGAATCGCATCTGTTCTGTTGATACTTGTATTCACGTTTTTCCATGAAATAGATTTCGTCACTGTTCCCATTAAGTGCTCATCTTGCGTAAACGTATTGAAACGGGGTTCCTATAGCAATCGTATTTTTTATTCACAAGCCTCAGTCTTTTGCCAACCTGTCGTTTGCACTGTATTGTTTGCAGTCGTTTGCAGTGTATTGTTTGCAGTCGTTTGCAGTTTGCAGTCATTTGCAGTGTATTGTTTGCAGTCATTTGCAGTGTATTGCAGTTCGTTTGCAGTGTTGCAGTAGTGAATAATCATATTAGAAATGGCAAGTTCCTCAATGAAAACTCGCAGAAATACCGAAATATGGCTCATTGGACAACCAATTGAAATGATATGCGGGAGAAAACTTCCTTCTAAAAGTGATGTGCTCCGTCGTCTTTTTTATTTACTTAAGGAAAATAAAACTCTAAGAGAAGCTTCTAAAGCAGTTTACATAAAGGTAGTTGAATTTTGGGAACAAGCTAGAATTCCAACAAGAGCTGATTATAATGTTATACCAATGATTGAAAAAGTATATACGGAATATAGACCGCTCCAAAAATTAAAATTCCGATGCTCCGAAACTCAGCGTGAGAAAGAGAGATTGTTTCAGGACAGTTTAAACGATCTCTTTGATATTGCTCACCAAAAAGCGCACGAGATGATCAAGATTAAAGAAGACAGAGAATTCCTCCAAACTCAAAAACAGAAGGGAAAAAAATTATATATGGCTAACGTTGACAAAGTATTATCAGAGAAAGAAGATCGTAAAAGGAAGAGAGAGTCAGCTAAAGAACGGTTAGCACGTAGGGAAAGTAAGAGAAAGGAGGAAGAAACAAAATCTGCCAAATTGACTTCATCAAGTAGCATGAGTAGTGAAGATGAAACAAGGTTGTGTAAAACTAACACGGCATAAAAAAATAATGCAGGCAAGAAGGGTCCTAGCAAACCAAGTAAGAAGGAACTTGTAACACGAAACGTTGCAGTTGCGCTGGATAGATCGAATATTTCTGATAGACAGGCCGTCTATGCTGCCTCTGCATTAGATCATGATCTTGATGACTTGTCCATAAGCAGAAGTACAGTTCGTCGAAAGAGAATGGATGTACGTGAGAAAATCGTAAAAGATTTAAAAGAGTCCTTTAATCCTGACTGTTCTTTAATGGTGCATTGGGATGGAAAAATGCTAATCGATTTAACTGGAAATAAAAAAGTTGAAAGATTAGCAGTGTTGGTGTCAGGAGGAGGCAAATCAAAGTTGCTTGCAGTACCCAAACTCGAATCTGGCACAGGAGTAGACATTGCAACAGCTGTTGTCGAATGTTTAAAGGACTGGAACTTAATTGATCGCATTAAAGGTATGTGCTTTGACACAACTGCCACGAACACGGGTCGTAAAAAGGTTGCTGCTGCACAAATAGAACAAAAGCTTGGAGAAGACTTACTAAATATTGTATGCCGGTACCATATAATTGAACTTATTGCATCCACTGTTTTTGAGATGTGTCTTTGTTCCCCTAGTAGCGGACCTGATATTCCGATATTCAAACGCTTTAAGTCTGCCTGGAACTCCATCAATAAAGAAAATTTTGAAACCTTTCCTGATACTCCAGGACTTGATGAACTGCTTGTTATTTGTAAGAAACATCTAACCTCTACACAAATCCGAGATGATTACAGAGAGGTCCTGGAACTTACAATCATCTATCTAGGAGATGTACCACCACGTGGAGTCAAATTTCTAAAGCCAAGTGCTTTGCATCGTGCCAGGTGGATGTCTCGCATAATCTATGCAATAAAAATGAATCTTTTCTGCTCACAGTTTAAAATGACTCTAAAGGAACAAAGTGGAATAAAACGTTTTGCACAATTCGCCATTAGACACTATGTTCCTGCATGGTTTTCTGCACCTATCGCTGCTTCTGCCCCTGCCAATGATCTTTCGCTACTAAAACTGCTGCTAGTATACGAAGACAAAAGCATTGCTTCTGCAGCATCTCAAGCACTTTCTCGCCATCTTTGGTACCTAAGTGAATTTCTTATTTTACTTTCATTCTTTGATGAAGATATTTCCATTGATGTTAAAAGAGACATGGTAAAGGCACTCGACATAAAGGGATCTAAACATCCGCCCAAAAGAATAAATTTGAATCTTTCTGCCAACGATATTCAAAACAAGACAGTAGCCAGCTTTGTTACTAGCTCGTCTCGACTATTTTCCACTAAGCTCGGACTCCCAATAGCCTTTCTTGAGGATGATCCAACAAACTAGAAGAACTGACAAGATTATCAAATGGCCCTTGAGTATGTCAAGTTAATGATGGTAACAAATGTTAATTCCGAAAGAGGAATAGCATTAATAAAAAATTTCAATGCACATCTAACTAAGAATGAAAGTCAAAAGCAGTTTCTGCTGCAAGTAATGGAGCAACATCGCCTGCAGTTTCCTAATGTAAAAAAAATCAAACTTGAAGCAGGAACTACAAACGCAGCAACAATGAGTGGGAGATGGGCACCCATGAGACCCCCACTCCATTATAGCTGAATATGGAGGAGGACTGCGATAAACTAAAGAAATTTTTGAATATCAATTCAAAGAATTTTGAGACAAGAAAATTAAGAAATTTAAAGTCGAGTGTGGCACCACTAAATATTTATTAATTTTGATAAGTTTTGGTCAGTAACGTTTTTTTAATATAAGTAACAATTTCCGAGGGTAAGACTTAAGATTCAGATACTTTTAAAATTTACTGTATAATTTTGGACCACCCTAATATATATATATATAATATATATATAATATTTAAGAGAAATCCAATGACAAGGAGAAATGTAAATGCCATGAAAAGTCTTCTTATTTTTTTATCATACTGATTTCCGCATCATATTTATTAATAAAACGTCTTTAGGTAGCTTTTTCTCAGCGAAGGATCGAACCCCTGACTCGTTGCGTAGCGGTGTTGTATATTTATTTACCTGCCCCAGGTGTCTCCTTGGGAATTACATCGGCAGCACTGTTCGCTCTCTCAGGGCTAGATTTTATTCGCATATGGGAATAAGTGGCCGAACAGGTAAAATTTTAAAAACTAAGGAAGCCTCCAGTATTCGTGAACATAGCATTAAATGCAAAATTGATGTCACTTTAGACAATTTTAAAATTCTTGGTTGTAATACTTGTCCCAACTCACTAAGAATTTTAGAATCCCTTTTCATTAAAGCATTGTCCCCTAGTCTGAATGTTGACTCATCGTCCGTCCCTCTCAATTTGCTATGATCCCTCCTCCTTCCCCAATTCCTTATAATCCCTCCTTCCCCTATCTCCCTCGCCATCTTTCGTGTTTCCCGTTCCTTGCCTCTGCCTCTGCCTCTGCTCAAATTAGTCGGCCTCGGATACTGCTGTGTAAGGTAGATAGCTCCATTGTTCCAGTGTACTATTGGTAATTTTTCCAGTGTATTAATTTCACATTTACTACATGTATTTAAAAATAACTTCTTAATTTTTATATGTAAATCTGTATAACTTAGAATTTAACCCTCTTTTCTCAGTCTTTTAAAATTTGTCTTTATGAATAGGTTATAGAAATTTTCTGTTTTGTTTTTCATTCAATATTGATTTTAATTTCACATTGTTATTAAACAGCCTGAAGATGAGCGTATTGCTCGAAACGTTGCGCAATAAAGAAGACTTTTCATGGCATTTACATTTCTCCTTGTCATTGGATTTCTCTTAAATATTAAATTGAAGCTCTGTAGAAGCAACCCGCATAATTATATTATATATATATATGCACTAGAATCACAAAATAACACGTGACCTTATTAATAAGCAAACAACCACAATGTGAATATATCACGAAAGCGCTCGGACTTTGTGTTTCCTTTTCCTTGTGGTTGTTTGCTTATATATATATATATATATATATATATATATATATACAGGGCGTCCCAAAAAAATGTATACACACTTTAAATACTTATAAAGGCAGTGTTTATTAAAATACATTTCATTTTCAAAATGTAATAGAATCTACAGACATTATTTAATTGTTTTGTCAACGCCTGTTTTCAAACTGACGTCCGTTCTGGTCCAGGCACTGCTGATAACGCGAAGCAATGGAATCGCAAACATCACGAAACATTTCGTTTGGTATTTGTGTGCATTCTCGTTCAATGGCTGCTCTCAATTCAGCGACTGTTGCAGGTTTTATAGCGTAGACTTTGTCTTTTAAGTATCCCCATAAAAAAAAGTCTAGTGGTGTGAGGTCTGGTGAACGCGGAGGGTATTCTACGAAACCCCTTCGTCCAATCCACATCCACATCGTGCCAAGTACCACTCGCAATACTCCACTCTTCGGTCCGGATCATCTTCATTAATAGCATGGACTAATCTTGGAATGTAACTTTTCCATTGACAGCGCTTCAAAATGCGTTGGACAGACGATTCTGAAATTCCTACCTCACGACTCGCTTGCCGCACAGATTTTCTTGGACCTTGGTGATACGTTTCCAGTACTCTTTCTTGCTTTGTGGGGCTTGTCGATGTCCGTGGTCTTCCGGAACGCTTCTTGTGGACATTCTGAACAGTTCCATCGGCTTCAAACTTATCTCTAATTCGAGTGATGGTAAGTCGCGTTGGTGGATCTGTTTGAAACTCCCTCCTAAACTGTCTTTGCATTTCAACTGCGTTTTCACACTTCCAGTAGCATTTTAGAATGAATTTCCTTTGTTCAAAGCTTAGTCTGACTGCCATTATTAATTCTAATGGGTTTAACTTGGAAAGAAAGAAACATCAATTGAGCTATCAGCTGTTAAAGTGTGTATACATTTTTTTGGGACGCCCTGTATATATATATATATGATGAAAATAACCACGAAGGAAGAAGGAAACAGAATGGTGCTCAAGCACTTTCGTTTAATGACATCCTCAGGAACACTGAAATAAATAACAAGTTTGAGACTATATATAGGTCACACAAAAATAAATAAAAAATAAAAATAGAAAAATAAAAATTGTAAGAGAAGCATACAAATTTATAAGGAAAAACTACCAAAGTTTTAGTACTTTGCCCCTCTTGTCTAAATCCGTTCTGAACGAATTCAAAACAACAGGATCAAGCGAAAAAAGACCCTGGCTAATGTTAAAATTGTTTGCAAGTTGAATAATGGCAGACTCAAGAATATTTCTATTAACAATGTTGCTTGAGTGAAACAAAATTGAAGCATTATTCCAATCAATACAGTGAGATAGCTCTGACAAATGGACGAAAAGGGCACTGGACGACTGTCCCGTTCTAACGGAATATTGATTCTGCTTTATACGTGTATGCAAATCCTTTCCCTTCTGTACAATGTTAAAGGAATCACATTGTTTAAAACCAATTTTATAGATAACACCGGTCTGCATGAAAATCGATTTCTTTATTTTGAGTTGTGATTCTGAAGCAGTTCGCTGCGTTGAATTCAAAAATGCTACCAGTTTTTTTCTATCACCCACAGTTTTAAAGTTATTAGCAAAACAATTTTGGGGCGTTTTGTAATTTTTTACCTTTTTTATCTTTAATTAATTTCGTTTTTTCATATTTTTCAGATAGATAATTCTAACATTACGTCTTTAAAATTTTAATAATGGCTTCTAGAGGATGTACCCATAGTCCAGACATATTTTGTTATATTTGTGGTCGGTATGTTGTTGTAAAACAAAGGACAAATGTAACGACCTTCATTGAGAGAGCTTATCATGCTTATTTTGGAATTAAATTAGGAGATCAAGACAAAAGTTGGGCTCCACACAATGTTTGTCTTACGTGTGTTGCGGCACTAAGGAATTGGAGCAAAGGTAAAAAGAAAAGTTTGCCATTTGGGATCCCTATGGTATGGCGCGAGCCTAGAAATCATACCGACGACTGCTACTTCTGTTCTTGCAATGTTAAAGGTTATAATGCAAAGAATAAAGAGAGCCTTCAATACCCAAGTCTTCCATCTGCAATAAGGCCGGTACCCCATGGTCCAGAAGTTCCTATTCCCCGCCCACCCGAGAGTCTGGATCAATACAATTCAGATTCTGATTCAGTTCCAAATCCAGACAATGATGATGTTTATGAACAGCCAACAGCTGACCGAGATCCTCCTAAACCATTAACCCAAGCCGAACTAAATGACTTAGTCAGGGATTTGAATCTGCCTAAGGACTCTGCAGAACTTTTGGGGTCTAGATTGCAGGAGAACAATTTATTGGCATCCGACACATACTTCGCTTGGTACAGAAATCGTGAGAAAGACTTCGTGCCTTTTTTCGAAGAAGATGGTCCCTTGGTATTTTGCAAGGACATCACAGGATTAGTGGGCAAGCTAGGCATCGAATACCAAACCAGTGACTGGAGGTTGTTTATGGATTCCTCTGAAACCAGTCTAAAAGGAGTGTTACTGCACAACGGTAACAAATATGCATCAATCCCAGTGGCCCATTCTACTCATTTAAAAGAGACCTATGATAACATGAAACTGCTTCTGGAAAAAATTCAGTATCAAAATCACAGATGAATATTGTGTGGGGATCTCAAAGTCCTTTGCATGTTACTTGGGCAGCAATCAGGATACACTAAGATGCCATGTTTCATCTGCGAATGGGATAGTCGAGCACGTGACCAGCACTGGAAGAGGAAAACTTGGCCTCCTAGAGAGAATCTTACCCCAGGATCAAAGAACATTTTACATGAACATCTAGTTGAACCAAATAAAATCCTCCTACCACCCTTGCACATTAAGTTAGGCTTGATGAAGCAGTATGTCAAAGCATTGAATAGAGAAGGTGAGTGTTTCAAGTACATTTGTTCAAAATATCCAAAGATTAGCTACGAGAAAATAAAGGAAGGTGTTTTTATAGGTCCTCAGATTAGAAAGTTATTGACAGACGATCATTTCCTGAACACAATGACCAATAAAGAAAAAGAAGCATGGCTTGGTTTCAAAGATGTTGTTGAAAACTTCTTGGGAAACTACAAAAGTCAAAATTATGAAAGACTGGTGGAAAATATGCTTAAAAAGTTTTGCGCCTTAGGCTGCAACATGAGCCTGAAAGTTCACTTCTTATTTTCGCATCTTGACCGTTTTCCCGAAAATCTCGGAGATGTCAGTGAGGAGCAAGGGGAACGATTTCACCAGGACATCAAAACCATGGAAAGAAGATATCAAGGAAGATGGCATACAAATATGATGGCGGATTACTGCTGGTGTCTGCAACGAGATCAGCCTAACGCACAGCATAAGAAAACATCAAAGAAGCACCGGTTTAGTCGTCATTAGTCAGATCTACCTTCGTAGTCTTAAGTCTTTGGAATAAGTCCTGAAATGTTTGCAAGTAAAGAAGGTAAATATATTTTTTCTTTCAGTTATTTTTTTATTCTTTCATAAACAAGCAATATGCTTGTCCAAGAGCTAGGAGCTATTTAATTCTGCTTCAATTAGGTTTTACTCTATCACCTAAAGATTTCGTGCTACAAGGGGTGTTGTAATACCTCATCTGTCCCCAAATGTTAACCACCCATTGATGGGAGGGGAGAGAGTATTTTGCTGGGAACGGGACTGGTTGTTATATATATTTACACTACATTATTATGTAAGCGTTATTGTAGTCTATAACAACAAAATTTATGGTTTAGCATGTGCAATCCAATGTTGGTCTCGATAAGATGGTTCACATTTGGGGATAAATGGGGGATTTATGACACACCCTGTAGTAAGAAAACCATACGTGATAGGGAAAAACTAACTATATTTTTTAGATCAGCGCACTCAGATTATATAGAATCACCAACTAGTTTGTAAAAATCGATCGACAAGTTTTCAAATGTGTACTGGGGGTAATGCCTGAATTATTGGTAGGGCTATTTTTACTCTGATATTTTTCACAATATTGTCATATGAAACTACTACATTAATATTCAAAAGTTTAAGTACATTAGCAATGCCTAAAAAGCCTTGGAAAATGAAAATACTACATTAATATTCAAAAGTTTAAGTACATTAGCAATGCCTAAAAAGCCTGGGAAAAATGGAAGTACTAAAATATTCTTCGACGAAGTGCGAGAGTTATTATTCACACGATAGAAAGTTCGTTTTGCCTTGTTAAGATAAGATTAAAAAAAAGCAGATGGGTAACAAAAAAAACTTCCAATACAGTTGATTTTTTCTAATTCGGCATCCATGTATTCCGGACTGGCGATCCTAAGAGCGCGGAGAAACATTGAAGAAAATATGGCTTTCTTGATGGGGGTGTCATGTCCCGAGTAAAAGTGTACGAAAGACAAATTGTTTGTTTTTTCCGATAAATACTAAACTTAAAACCTGGGGTTTCCCTATGTACACGCACATCCAAAAACGGGATTGAGTTGTTTTGTTCCACATCTAAAGTAAACTCAATGGAGGGGACTTGATTATTTAACTGAAGAAGGAAGTCATCCAGGTTACGCTTCATGGACCAGATACACAAAATATCGTCATCGTACCGCAACCATGGGATGCCAACCCCCAGGATTCTCGGAATGTAAGTGATTTCGAAAAACTCGATATAAATATTGGAGAGAAGGGGCGACAAGGGATTACCCATGGCCATCCCAAAAACCTGTTGATGATATTGGCTATTCAAAGTGAATTTATAGTCTTTGATGCAAATTTAATGAGTTCCAAAACGATGTGTGCAGGTAGTGGCAGGTCATACTTGTGTAATTCTCTGGAGAGAAAGTCAAGCATATCGTC
>JAJOZX010004423.1:400000-404065 GCA_023014485.1 Bathynomus jamesi
ATAAAAATAATAACTTTCTCAAGAGTTTCAGCCACAGAAAATTCAATGAAACTAGTTTCATTCAATTTATGTGTTACCAGGTATTTATATTTTGAAGTTTATATATGTGTTTGTTCATTAATAATTAATACTTTACATGAAATGTACGTGAGTGGGCCTTATAAGCTACTTTATAAGCTAATTTTATTGTAAATTGCATAATTTATTAGAGGTAATATCCGCAAACATCCGCAGTCAGAAGTGCGGATGTGGAAGTTACAAATGATGCCGATGCGGATAGCCGGTCCGCGACTAATATATATATATATATATAAATAAAATATATATATGTATATATATATATATATATATATATATATATATATATATATAATTATATATAAATATATATATATATATATATATATATATATATATATATATATCGGCTATTGATATATATATATATATATATATATATATATATATATATATATATATATATATATATATATAATATATATATATATTATATATATATGTTAAAATGAAATGAATAATCAATATTCATTTTTACATAAGAACCAAAATCGCTTAACGCAAGTTTGGATAATAATTTTACTTGTAGCTTCCTATTTTTTTGTTCGTGTCACAACCCTACGATCTACCATATCTATGGTTTAAATCGTATCCATTTTCCATTTGTTATAGAAGTTATTATAATTAATTATGACTGTCTTGCATCTCACCCTCGACCCTAGATTATACATACGCATTGCATATAAGAGGATTGGAACCCGTAGTTGTGCTTCTTAGTCCTTGATACCCACTCTGTCTTTAATTCGTTTCTTTTAGGTCCTCCCAAATAATGACTTACAGTTATACTGTACGTATGACATAATGTGAATAACTATGACTTCATAAAGTAACTTAATTCTCTTCACGTTTTCCATACCTTGAACACTGAATCACGTGTTTAGTATTTGGACATCTTCCGTATTGAATGTATGGTAAATTCCTTAATAATAATAATAATAATAATAATAATAATAAAAAGAAAAAAAACTTCATTCTCTATATATCATTATTTATGTTGTTTCCTACCTATTGTCTACTGATACCTATCAACCTATCAGTCCATATTTTACGCGCGTCTATATTACGCACACAACCTATTCTGTTACTTACATGTAAAATACGTCCACATGTATTTTTTTATTTTTTTTTTAAGTGCGCTCACCCCTCAAGATATTCATAAATGCTTGGGTAGGTAAGTGGTCGAATTCGCGAATCACAGCAGAATTGAACGTTTCTAAGATAAACAACATCTTTCGCTCTGATCCAAATTTATAACATGTTAGACATATTATAATATTTATTAAATCTATATCATGTGTGCCATGTACTTTGTATTATATTTCTAAACATCTTAATTGTCTATTAATATGAAACACTAAAAACAAAACAAAGTTATAGTAACTGTTTAATTGTAAATAACTGTAATACTTTAATTTAATATAACGTAATGTACTTTAATGAAACTGTAATTAATAATAACTTGTAATGTACTTCAAGGAAACTGTAATTAAATGTAATGATTTAATTTATAATGTAAGAATGTACTTTAATAGAACTGTAAGGGACAATCATAAGCAAATGGGAAGTAATCCATAATCGAAATCATAATTGCAATAAACCCAAACAAAAATGTACTCAGTCGTGTACTTCAATTGTACTTGTGTACGACTATGAAATGTTATCGCCTTCAGAAATGAAGATTCGGCAAAAAAAAATAAGATTAGTTTTTATTTTTATTTTTTTTTTTTAAATCCTTATTGGAATCTTTCAAACATCTGATCGTGTTTAAAAGGGGGGAAACTTAACCTCCAACTGCCGTTCCCCAACATTCAGGCTTATATATTATACATGTATTTGTAAAATGAGGACACTTCATTACGGCTCTCTGCTTTGGTCACTGCTAAGACTCCCCTTGTTAGCAGCCTCGCTTCGGGGAGGGGGCAGAGGCCCCTTGCCTCCTTAATATTTTTTAGATTCCGGCCTGAGCTATGGTCGAAAGAGGTCGAACCTCTACCCCTGTAAATTCAGAGCAGTACCTGTATATTTTTAAGAAGTAAATCACAGCAAGCGAAACTTTTTATTTTCCCCCTCGAGTTGGGCTATCTTCAGAGGAATTTAGTCAGTAAAGTAGAAGTATCAGAGTATTACTGAAAGAAAAGAATTAACAGACTGGCGACCCTTTACCAGGATAAGAAAAAGATTTTTAGAAGAAGATTTGTAGAAGAAGATTTTTAGAAGAGGATTTTAAGAAGAGGCCACTCTTTGGCCAAGATAGAAATTACCCTGCATCAGGATAAAACCAGTTGACCGGCGTGTCACGACTTCTAGTTCGTAACATCCACCCTTGAATCGGTGTGTCACGACTCCAAGTTCTCCACGCCTAGTTTTCATCCAAGAAGAAGTAGCCAGCAAGACGTCTTCAGGACACGTCTCAAGGAAATTTTGTTAAGTACAGAGTTTTTTTTTTTAAGAAATTTATAAACACTTGAAAAGTCAGTATTATTAACAGTTAATAATGAATATCAAGTCAGAATTCACAAGAAACACAGTGAACATTCCATACACCAGTGATACATTTGTTTTTATTGAAACAGTAATTTCAAAGAGAGTTGATTTCAAAGAGAGTTAATTGTAACAGAGATTTAATTGTAACAGAGATTTAATTGTAACAGAGATTTAATTGTAACAGAGAGTTAATTTCAAAGAGAATTAATTTCAAAGAGAGTTAATTTCAAAGAGAGTTAATTTCAAAGAGAGTTAATTTCAAAGAGAGTTAATTTCAAAGAGAGTTAATTTTAGAGAGAGTTAATTTCAAAGAGAGTTAATTTCAAGTTATTTTCAGTTATATTCAGTATAGAATAATTTTATTTTATGTATCAAACATAATAGTATCGTACTTTCCCGTACATTAGAATGAAATATTGTTTACATTTTTTTTTTATTTTTTGTTTGCAAATTTTTTTTCAATTACTGAATTGAATTGACTTGCAAATTAAGAAAGAGAGAGTTTACAGAGAGTTTATAGATTTAGAGAGATACTTGAAGTAATTTTGAAGTCATTTTTTGAAGTCATTTTTTGAAGTCATTCTTGAAGTCATTCTTGAAGTCAGAAGGTTGCGCCAAGAGGGACAACCGCCCCAGAGAATTATAGAAATACTTGGTAAGAGGTCAAGTCAGAAGGTTGCGCCAAAAGGGACAACCGCCCCAGAGATTTATAGAAATACTTGATAAGAGGTCAAGTCAGAAGGTTGCGCCAAAAGGGACAACCGCCCCAGAGATTTATAGAAATACTTGATAAGAGGTCAAGTCAGAAGGTTGCGCCAAAAGGGACAACCGCCCCAGAGATTTATAGAAATACTTGATAAGAGGTCAAGTCAATAGGTTGCATCCAAGAGGGACAACCGCCCCAGTTTTGAAGAAGTCAGTTTTGAAGGAGTCAGTTTTGAAGGAGTCAGTTTTGAAGGAGTCAGTTTTGAAGGAGTCAGTTTTGAAGGAGTCAGTTTTGAAGGAGTCAGTTTTGAAGGAGTCAGTTTTGAAGAAGTCAGTTTTGAAGAAGTCAGTTTTGAAAAAGTCAGTTTGAAAAAGTCAGTTTGAAAAAGTCAGTTTTGAAAAAGTCAGTTTTGAAAAAGTCAGTTTTGAAAAAGTCAGTTTGAAAAAAGTGTTTTGAAGTCCAAGTCATTCATGCAGTCAATTGATTCAACTTTTTCTTGTAATTAAGAGAATTTAATTTAAGAAAATGTAATTTAAGAATTTAATTCAACCTTTTTTTTTTTTGTAAAAGGAATTTAATTCAACCTGAATTGACCGGGTTGCGTCTTTAGTTAACCTTTCTTGTTTTTGTTGTAAGAAGGAAATGGACCGATTTGTCTTTTCTTTTTCATGCCATTGTTGCGTATAAAAATATATAGGTAAAATGACATATTTTATTGTTGGCAACCAAAACCGTTTTTCAAATGTTGGTAACGAGTTTTATAATTATTGCGATTATATGATGACAGAAATAGTGTA
>JAJOZX010004424.1:0-27500 GCA_023014485.1 Bathynomus jamesi
AACCGTTATTGCTTTGTTTGCGCATGCGCGTTATTGCTTTGTTTGCGCATGCGCGTTATTCTGTTCGTCAAGTGAAATTCGTAGTTTAGCGAGAGAGGCGTGGAAAAAGTGACTTCAGATCATTTAATTTAAATAAGTAACTGAAATTTGGGGAATAAAATCTACACGAAACATACAAACATGAGAGAGTCGCCAAAAGTGAACGCTTGGTGTATCCTGTCACGTGATCGTATTTACGGTCTTTCTTTTCCCGATGGAGAAACCGTTACTAGAGAATCTTATATCAGAATGTTAAAAAGAGTTCTTTGTTCTTCTTGTACGACAAATTTCAGGTCTATTGCAACGTGCAGCGTTTCAGCAGGATGGTGCATCGCCTCATTTTGCTCGTACTGTGCGTATGTTTCTAGATGAAACATTCCCAGGACGGTGGATTGGCCGAGAAAGTCCTATAAGATAACCGGGTCGTTCTCTCGACCTATCGCCTTTAGAGTTTTATCTTTAGGGATATGTAATGACAACCGTATATCACAACAAACCAAGAGATATTAATGACCTAAAATATGCATTAGAGATGCCGTAGCATCAGTTCCTGTAACTCTTTTGGACATTGTTCTCACTGAGTTATAGGACGTAGATTTCGTTTAGTTATTGAAAATGATGGAAAGCATGTGGATTTACTGAAACAATGCCTTTAAAATTTCGGAATGTATCACTTTAGTAAATAGTTATTACAATTTCTATTTTGCACCATTCATTTGAACGAACCCTGTAATACTGAAGGTTGAAAGAAAGAAAGACTCGTGGTACGAATATGAGAACGATGTGATTCTATAGTCTATAGTCCAGGGGTGGCCAAGTTTCCTGGACCCAAGAGCCACATACGACGTTTCTCAGATATACGAGAGCCGCGAAATATTTTAAAAAGAATTTAATTATTAAAACATATACATATACATATAGTTATACTCACATTATTAAATTGTTTAATTACTGCTTGTAGAAAGTTTAGTTTGGGTCTTCATTTTGGCTGTTAATGCTTTAAAGTCTGGCTGATGTGATGTTAAGGCGGTATGAAGAAGCTCAGTCAGGTGTTCGTTAGTGAGGGCAACACGATGGTTTGACTTTACAAACTTCATTACCGAGAAGAGTGCTTCACAGCAATAAGTTGTCCCAAAAACTGAGATAAGTCGGAAACTGGTTTTCCTGAGGTGAAAATACTTTGTCTCTGGTACTTGCTTCCAAAACTCAACTGCAGATAAGTTTTTATGTATCAACTTTAAACCCACATCCTCCTGTAGCTCCAAAAGTTCTGTTTGTATTGAAGCAGCTTCAGTAACAAAAGGTGTGGTAACAGGACAGCCATCGTTGACGACATCAATCAGGAAAGAATTTACGAGAAATTCGAAGCATGGTTTTAGCTTCTTTAGTTCATCAAACCTGAACTGAAAATCATCAATTAGTCCTTCTAATTTACCTTTGTATTCTTCCAATTTACTATCTTTTATTTCAATATCAGGAAAAGTGTTTGCTCGGTTTTTCAGGTGGGGAAAGTGGTCAAATTTTTTTTTTACTAGATCTTTTTGGAAGAGCTTTATTTTATTCTGGAAACTGAAAACTGTGTGTGTAAGGTCAGAAATGACTTTATCCTTTCCCTGAAGTGCCAAATTTAGATTTTGAAGGTGTTGTATTACATCAGTAAAAAACATCAGATCCTGCACCCATTCGTGATCTTCTAGTTGTGGGTATGACTTTCCCTTTTCTTTCAAGAAATCAATGATAGGCTCCAACAGTGCAACAAACCTATTCAGGAGATTACTAGTTAATAACCACCTTACAATACAGTAGAATGAAAGGTCATCTGGCTTATCTTGAAGATCCATCTCCTCGATAAAATTTCTAAACGCTTGGTGCGTTTTTGCATTTGAACGAATGAAATTCACAATTTCTAGAACACATTTCATAACACTGTCATACCTAAAGTACTTGCTTACCAAATGACCACGGTGAATGATACAGTGAATAAAGAGACACACTGGATACTTGGGATCGCGTGTCAAGAGCTCAACTAGGCCTACATTTTGTCCTACCATAGCTGGTGCTCTATCTGTTGCAACACTGACAAGTTTATTCAATGGTACAGTACTTGAGCATTTGATAATGCCTCGTCAAGTGCGTTCTTTATGTCAACCCCTGTGGTGGTTTCTCTTAGGGTCATTAAGTCCAAGAGTTCTTCTTTCACATTTCCATCGCCAGTAACATAACGAACAAATATCGCCAGTTGAGGGTTATCTTTAATATCTGTGGATTCATCGAGGGCCAAACTGAATGCAACAGAATTCTTCAAATCACTCTGCAACGAACATGTAATTTCAGCACTGATCTGGGAAATACGTATCTCTGTAGTTTGGCGGGAAATAGAAATACTTGCTATTTGTTCTCGAAGCTTTGTGTTATCTGGAGCGAGAATTGCAGTAACATCGGCAATATTCTTCTTCACAAATTCTCCACTACTGTAGGGAAGTTGAGCACCAGCAATATTCCATGCCATAGCAAAACTAGCTTCAGTAGTTAAGTCAGCTGTCTTACACAATGATGAAAGTACAGTTTGTTGGGCAACTAGGCTAGATTTCAACATTGTTAACTTAGTCTTCCGCAATTCTGATTTGGGAGGAAATTCCGTAATAAAATTTTTATGGTTAGTTTCATGCTGACGCTTTAAGTTACTGGCTTTAAAGTGATTGAGTGCCACGTGGCAGATAAGACACACAGGTTCCCACCCTTAACAGTAAAGGCAAAGCTCTCCTCCACTCCTGTTTGAAAACTTTATTTTCTTCTTCATATTTCCGTTTCTTACACTTTGTCTGCTCAATCATTTAATCAACTAAGGGGTTGTATAACTTTCACTTGTATAACTGAGAAAAATAGCCACTATGTGATCTAAGAAGGCAATTTTAAAACACACTCACTCGTTACTACACGCGGCCAGCAGGGTAGCTCCAGGGGTACTGGACACTGGTGAGTGGCGATTGGTGTTAATTACGTAATTATCCCGCTTAGTGCCTGTCACGCAAAAGAAATTGTCGTACGCTGACGCATTTTATTGTCAATTCAATTTTTCCTTGGGTTTTTTTTTCATATTTTTTTTATGTGAAAAAAAAATATTTGTATTATGAATTTTGTCTTTTATGATAAATACAATAAAAAACAAAATTGTCTCGCGAGCCGCAGTTAATAACCTCGAGAGCCGCATGAGGCTCGCGAGCCAGGGTTTGGCCACTGTTGGACTCTGTACTCTATACGATATGTCCGTCCGTTTTCTCATTGTGTCAGTTTCTCGAAGACACTAGCACCGGACCTCCAGCGGAGGAGAATGGTCAAGTGTGTGAAAGAATGAAATTAAATGCTTGGTATATAGTTAAAGATCAGATAATTAATATAGATGTAGCGCTGCATTTAACTAAGTAACATTTCATATAATGAAAGCATGCTTTACTCTATCTTTCAAATGCAGATTAAAACTTATTTAGAAGGGACAGGATTTCAACTAGAGCCATTTACAATAAATCTGTTGTTTACAATTTACACATAAAGCCAAACACATTTTTACCCAGAGAACAAAAAAAAATATCAGTAAATAGAATTAAATCTAAAATCTCAGAAGTCATCAGTCGTGTCCTACATGGAAAAATTACAAAATGCCATTGAAATACTATTCAGGTAGCTGGAATTAAGACAAGAAGATTATCGAGGAAAATGTTCAACTCATAAAATATGGTAACAACAAAGAGCTACAAAATAAAGGATACAAAACATTGCAAGACAAATAGATAACACCAAACCTGCACAAATCAGGAATCTTGGAGTAATAATGTCATCAGATACAGAATTCAGAGAACACTATAACATCATTAAAATCATAAGAGCTAGGAAAAATGGGAGTTATCTGGAGACGTTCCCACAGCAGATAAACAACTAAAGGTATGGATGAGCTTAGTCCTGCAAATGATTTAGTATTACTCCCTACTCACAAGCTTATACAGAAAACGAGACATTTTAAACACAGAATCCATACATATTACTTCGTCAAAGATAGAGGAAACGAAAGATGAAGTCTACTGGTCTCGATTACATTCCTTGAAACTCCTTGGAAAGAAGACATGAACGATATTCACAGTAATATACGTATGAAAATAGTTAAGGGATATGTCCCAAACTTTAGAGGTGAAATAAAACATGCTGGAAAGAGAGAACAGGCAGATTCGGTATCCCATGCAGCTGCCGTGGCACAGGGGACCATGTAAACGAAGATGGAAAATACTTTCGGACTACGGGGACCAAGAACTTTTAACGTGCTGTCAAAAGAGCTGAAGAACCTCTAGCACACCGACCTGAATACTTTAAAGAACCAGACCGGCCATGCGTAGCTGACAACAAGGGCAAGAGGAGAGTAGAAATGGGACCTCTGGATTCGTATAGTCAGTGATGCTAACCCCCACCATCCTATACACAACTTGTATTTTTCCTCTACCCCTGCAAAAGGGCTTCAAGAGCGTTCTACGCAAGCGAGCAAGCACGCACGTAAACCAGCACTGCAAGCAGTGAGGCCCTTAACGACCAATCGGCACACAAGCACTTCTCAACCTGGCTCGGGATAACTCGCCCCTGCCTTCTTCACTCTCTGCTTACATCATCTCGTTGAATGTCCATTTTTCTGCTGCCCTTCTGCTTGCTCCAAGAACGATGCCTTTTTCTTCCCCTTCGTCAGGTGGAACGCATTCTTTAAGGGGAACTGCCATGCGACGAGCCTTAGGCACCGCCCGCGAACTTAATCCATTTCTCCTGACCCCATTCGTTGTCCCCTCTTTCTCCATCCGCTCTGCGTTCCTACCCTACCCAACCCCTATCCTCTGTGGCTTCCCCGCCGAGTACCCTTCTCCCGTTCCACGGACTCCCCCATCTCAGCACTCTCACACATGCCACGACTCTTCAAGTAAACACCCCGCAAGGCCTTCATTCGTTCTTGGGCCGACGCCGTTTTTTTTCCTCTTGCCTGACGCGATCTTGCTTTTTATCGTTCACTTCCCTCTCTAGAGGAGGACTAACTGTAGCTACAGAGAAATCTTCGTATACTTTTGATCTTCAACAATTTCTGCAGCAACTTCATCCCTTCAGAAGAAGCCCATTCTTCCATCGACACAAATGACGTCACATTGCGAGACTCGCTCGAAACTTTCTCGCGCTGCTGTGAACGTCACACCTCGTCTCCTTCCTCGAAGAAAATCCTCAGTGACATGTTAGATCTCATCATGTAACGACGTCGTAACGGGTCGTATCGGCCTGGTGTCATTCATTTATCTATAAACACTATAATTTCTTCACTCGTCATTATAATATTCAAGTCATTATTCAAGTGCACATTTATAACATTTCAACTCGAGTTTTATTCATTCAGTGAACTTGCATTCAAGCAACTGCAACATTTATTTGTTACATTTAAATCTGAAATTAAACGTTTCTCTTTTGTTTTGTTAAATAAATGAAAGCCCAATGAAGCATTTTATCACCTTTATTATTGATAAATAATAATCAATTGACGTGATTTCAAAAGATCTGGTGACCTCGAGCCAAGCAATCATTACCTTAATTAACATTATTATATTGCCAACGGAGTAATATATATATATATATATATAATATATATATTATATATATATATAATATATATATATATATATTATATATATATATAAAGAGTAGGCGAGAGCCGCCTTCACAAACTTGATTGTATCTCATGTTAAAAGTACTTGAAGGTGGAATTTCAGCTTAAAGTGCCTTACTGAATATCAATGGCGCTCTCAATTCATCCTTTCATTGAATATCTACTTAACCTGAAATCGGTGACTTAGCGGAAGAGCTCTAAATGTCCACCCTGCGTTTGCTGGAAGTAGATAAATGTCATCTTCACAAGTGATTCTTACTCAAGTTCAAAGTTTGCAGTTTCTTACACTAAATTGTCAAAAAACCTCGGGTGTGATCGCGATCACGATAGTGTTATAACGATAAGGAATTTCCGCGGCGCGTTTGTCACTCAGTTAATGAAGCATTCAAGAGAACTAGCAAGCGTAGAGTGAACATTTTGAGATTTTCTTCTAAGTTACAAATTGCAGAGTAGATATTCTCTAAAGAATAGTTTTATTTCACTAATCGACAGGGCCATTCATGTCTAATAACTCACTTTAAGCTAAAATTTCACTTTCAAACTAGGAAGAGATTGTAGACACCAATCAACCAGGGAAGTACTCTTGGGAGGGACGCTAGGCAGGAGAGAGGGAGTGCTGGAACTCCCATTTCTCCTGTCACTATCCTCCTTTTTCCGTGTCTCATCCACTCTGTAAGCAGTCCAGCATGCTCTCAAACACACACTTCTCTCACTATAAGTAACTACACATACATGCTTCTTACTACAAAATCTTTTCAAAATTATAACTACCAACAAAAGACCTTGAGTTTGGCTCTGTTCTTCCTCTATGGAGGGGCGGTTTTGAAGTAATAAATATTTGCTTGATGGGTCACCATTTGACTTTTCGGTCAAAATAATAAAAGTCATTAATAAAGAAAGGTGATTAATAACCCTCGGTGACTTTCTTTTAATTAATCAAACAACAATTAAATGCTAATAGTACAATCGTTAACGTTACAGTGCTCGAAAGGTTATGCGGTGAATAAAATTGAATTTACTAAGATTAACATTGATTATAAAATGTCAAATGCACCGTATGTAAATGACAATTGGATAGTGATATGAGTTAAAATAATAACACATTAGTTTAGCAGATGAAAATATGAAGCAATCTGAGTGGTTAAGATTAAAATAGGAATGACAAAATATGCCCAACAAAGGGCGTTCAAAAAAATGGATCGTCACATGATGGTAGTTCACTTGCGACTGCCGTAGGTAGGTTGAGCTGGATGCCTCGTAGGTATGTGTGACGTCATCTTCTTCGAAGAGATGTTATGTCCATATAAGGAAATGCCTGAAGCGTGGCACTAAAGAAGACCTCCTCCAGAAACGAAGTGAACGATGCAAAACAAGTATAAGCGAGGGAATGGGAAAGACCGAGAAGAGGGCGTAGGGGTTCCATGTGTGCGATAAAGACGGGCTGAGTGGAGTGGTGGAGGAACGTAGGAAGTGAGGGATGGGG
This sequence comes from Bathynomus jamesi, assembly GCA_023014485.1. NCBI lineage: Eukaryota > Metazoa > Arthropoda > Malacostraca > Isopoda > Cirolanidae > Bathynomus > Bathynomus jamesi. The sequence continues at coordinate 7,203 of JAJOZX010004424.1, forward strand.
GTAGGTATGAATACAGAGCAGATGGGGGAGAGAAATACGATAAAGCATAAAGCGGGAGCCGGGCGGGAACTGTACGAGGTTCACAGGTGTGCCAAAAAATCGTTGTATATAGTTCCGTCGATAGATGAATGCCGCGCCTGACGAAGGGAAATGAGAAGGCTTCGTTCTAGATGCAAGCAGAATGGAGCAATTTGCGAACGTTGTACCAGTGTGGTGCAAGCAGAGGGCGTTGCATGCTGTGGTCTTTCCACCAAAGTGATGCAAGCAGGAAGTGAAGAAAGTGGGGGCGCGTTCCCCCAAGCCATGGTTGATACTGTGCCTGACGATTGGTTGTTGAGGTCCTTGCTGCTTGCAGTGTGCTTGCGTGCTGGCATGCGTGTTTGCTTGTTTGCTTGCTTGCCTAAGAACACTTCTGAAGCCCTCGTGTAAGGGTTTGAAGAAAATACACGCTGTGCTGCAGGATGAGGTATTGATGTAGGGGGATCGCCGCTAAAGTAGATTCACGCCAAATGAAATAGCGTTACGGCGTCCCTTTGCGTAGGGTCGCTCGATTATCTAGCGGGAATGGAAACGAAAACCGCAGCACGCTTTACAAAAGAATCAAACATACAGTAGCGCCGGGGTGAGGTGGAGGAAGCATGTTGTCCTTAGTACCCGGCAGGGTGAGAAAGGGGATGGAGTTGGTTGTCGTCGAGGTTTGATGTCGTTCGGGCGTTCAAATACCAAGGAAAAGAATTGCATGATGAAAAAGACAGAAAATATTTCTTACAGTGCAGGACATCGTGGTTGAGGGTGAGGTTGCTGCCTACCGTGAGGAAGGTGGGAGTAAAATACTTCCAAGGACTGGAGGGAGTCAGCTAAGGGAAGATGCTTAAACATTGCCATACACTGGGTGAAAAAAATCAAACTCGTGTGTTCGTTGAGGGTTGAAAAGTAATGCGCAAATGCTTCGGTGGTGTACTGGTTATCGTCGCTGACTACGAATCCATCGGCCCCGGGATCGAGACCCGCTGACGGCAGGCGGCGCGCAGCAAAACCCAGCTGTTCATCCTTCCACACAATAAAGAAATTGGTTGATCGATAAATGGGTACCCTGAGTAACCCAGTGGTTAAGACGTTGGGCTGGTGGTAGGGCGTGGTTCGGAGTCCATGTTAAACTGTAGGTCTAAGGTGGAGTGTAAAGCTTGACCTTCGTCAGAATGAACAATTCGGGCGGAAGCAAAACCAAGGTGAACCAAGGTTAACCAAGTCACTTAAGAAGAAATGTTCTGCACAAATTTTCACTAGACAAAGATGTTCAAATGTCATCGGGTGCTCTTATCATTGCGGATATCACGAATTCATAGTATCCTTTTGGCAGTAGGCCCCATAAAAAGCGTAATTAGATTAATTAAAGTAATTAATGTCTGTTTCATGGATACCATTTGACCTTTCTGTCAAAATAATAAAAGTAATTATTAATTAATAAAGAAAGATGATTAATAAGCCTCGTTGTTCATTTAATTAAACAAAATTAAATGATAAAAAACATTCATTAACGTTACAATGTTCGGAAAGTTGTGCGGTGAATAAGACTGGATTTCCTAAGATTAATATTGATTATAAAAAGTAAAATAAACCGTATATAAATGTTATTAGATGAAGTATGAATGAATTTGAGTGTTTACGGTTAAAATAGGAATGACAAAATATGCACAAAAAGTGGCTTTAAAAATGCGTCGTCACATGGTGGTGATTCGTTTGTCTGCCATAGGTTAGTTGAGCTGGATGCTTCGAAAGTATGTGTGGTCATCTTCGAAGAGAAGAGGTGTTCTTCCCATATAAGGAAATACCTGAAACGTGGCACTACATATATATATATATATGTTGGTAAACCTGGTAAAAGTTCGGTGCGTCGGTCTCTCTTCACACGAAGGTCAAGCTGGCGGCCCCACCTCTAGGTGGAGGAGCGAGTTACTTTCTTGCGATCTCTATCTCACATAGCTAGGCACACCTGGCTCATCTCGTACCGTCCTGAGCCAGGCATCTAGTCTTCTTCTGAAGATTTCAATTTTGGTCCCTGTAACGTTCCTGAGGTTCTTTGCGGTCTGCTTAAAAAGTCTTGGCCCTCTGACAACCAAGCTATTTTCCTTCAGTGTTGAGGGTGTCTCTTGTCTGGCCTTTAATTTAGGAACACTATGCACTCTACCTTTCCTATTTTTCAGTGTTGTTTGGATGTTAATTGGGTTTAGTTTGAGGCTAGGTACCAGTTTTTGGATAATTTCCACATGTAAATTATAGTGTATCTCTCTCTTCTTCTTTACAGCGAATACAAATTTAATTTACGTAGTCTTTCCCGGTAGTTGAGTTCTTTGCAGTTATCAATCTTGGCTGTGAAATTCCTCTGGACTTCTAGTTTATTAATTTCTTTTTTTGTATGGGGACGTCAAGACTGAGCAGTATTCAAGTTTTGGTATGATCAGTGCTTTCAGCAGGGAAGTCATTGCCTCGTCCCTTCTTTTGAAGGTTCTAAGTGGCTGTCCCGTAACTCTGTTTGCTTTGTTTATCGCTATCTGATTCTGTGTTTCAAATTTTGCATCATCGGTCATTATAACCCATAAATCCTTTACTTTCGTACTTCTCTGAATTTCCTGTCTATCTGGGGCATATACGCATAGTATGCTTCTTACATATCTCAAGAGCTGAAACTTCTTGTGTTAAAATTCATATTATTGTCTTCTGATCATTTGTATATTCTGTTTGTGTCCTTCTGTAGGACGTCCACCTCTTCTGCAATGTCGATTTTTCTGTTGATCTTCGTATCGTCAGCAAAGGATGTCACTATACTGTTGTCGTCTGCTTCATCGTCTATGTCAGCATGATAATGAATAGGAGTGGGGCTAATACTGTTCCTTGTGGAAATGAGCTGCATACTTCTGATTCAGCAAAGGATGTCACTATACTGTTGTCGTCTGCTTCATCGTCTATGTCAGCATGATAATGAATAGGAGTGGGGCTAATACTGTTCCTTGTGGAATTGAGCTGCATACTTCTGATTCTGATGATGATATATCTTGGATTTTTACGGCTTGCTGCTGTTTTCTGAGGACGTTGTAGATCCACTTGCCCACTTTGCCTGTTATTCCCATTATTCATTTCGTGTGCTGTTATGTCATGATCACACTTATCGAATGCTTTAGCAAAATCCGTGTATATTACATCGTAGTTATCATTGCTCTTAAGTGCGTCTATGATATTGTTATAGTGCTCTATTATTTATGATTGGCACGATATTCCTGATCGGAATCCGTACTGGTTCTCACTGAATCTTTCCTTTGTCTCCAAAAAGTTACATTTTCTCCCTGACAATTCTTTCAAATATTATGGTGGGATGTGATGTCAGTGACACCGGCCTATAGTTCTTTGCTTGAGACCTATCCTCCACCCCACCCTTTAAATATAGGAAAAATGTTCCCTCGTTTTACTATGCTCGGTATTTCCCCGTGTCCAGGGATTTTCCCCATATTCAATAAAGGGGTGTAGCTATCAGGGATGTAAAAAATACTAAAATATGTTACTCAAGTTCAAGTACAAGTACTTTATCAAAAAGTTACTCAAGTACAAGTAAAAGTATCCATCCTGAAATTTACTTAAGTTGGAGTAAAAAAGTATCTACTGAATAAAGTACTCAAGTAACGAAAGTAAAAAGCACTCACCTACAGTTCTCGCAAACCATACCGGTACATTTATGTTGTAGGCCATGACGTCTTTAAACAAAACGCTGTATGTAAAAGATTTGCCAAACTACGTAAATTACCAATGATGTAAGATATGTCTTTCTTTTAGGTATCTACAACACATTTGTTGTATATAATTGATTACTGTGATATCCAGAACTACACTTAGGGTTTAAGCCAACTCATGCAGGCAACTATGCATAAACTTGTTACAACTGTCATGCCAGTAATGAATATTGCACAAATTTTATTGTTTCAGATTAAATTATATAAGGAATTAAAACAACAAGTATATGCATACAACCATTAAAACCAACTATATTATGCACAAAATTTCTTATTCAATTTTAGAAGCAACTGATTTTCGAGGTTGCCACAGTCAAGCCTTGCACGGAGAGGGCTGAAAATCATCCCAGCACAACTGAACAGACGCTCGCAGGCAGCAGAGGCAGGGAGTGGCGTGTTCAGACCTATGGCTATATCAAGTAGGCTGGGGAAAGACTTGTAAATCTCCATGCCATAAACAGAGCATGCTAGGTATGCCTAAAGGTCCCTTTTCCCTAAACTATGATGTGGCTTCATTGCTGAGAAGCGTCTTGACTGGCTGGCTGGTGGCTGCCACAAATTTGAGTTTTAAGAAGAGTAACGAAATGGATAAAATGAATTGTACTTGAGTAAAAGTACAAGTAATCCTCCCAAAAATTACTTAAATTAGAGTAAAAGTACTTGAAAATATAAATACTTTTTAAAAAGTAGATACTAGAAAAAGTTACTTAAGTAAAATTACTTCGTTACCTTTACACCCCTGGGAGCTATTTCTTTACAGTTTTTAATCAACAAAGGCATTCCATTTGTCTGAGCCTGCAGCTGAATGTGATTTAATTTGTCCTGTAGCTTTCGCTATATCTTCTGCGGCAAATTCAAAATCAGTTATACATTCTCCATTTAATTCCTCTTCAAAAAAGCTATTTCTGTCAGGTACTGCTTTGTCTCTACTTGGGATACTGAAAGCTGACTCATACTAAGCTCTCAATATTTCAGATCTTTCTTTTAGGACATCGGTTATCTCAATTTTTTTTTTCCTTAAGGGTGCGATAGTGGTCCGCGTTTTTGTTTTTCTTGTCGCGAAGTCATAGAAATATTTTGGGTTATCTTTTATTGCTTTCACCGCATCTTCCTCTTCTCTCTCTGAATAGCTCTTAATTATGACTTATATTTCTCTGTCTATACTTTCCAATAACTTCATGGCTACTCTCCTTCTCTTGCGGAATAGTGTTCGCTTTTGTCTCTCGAAAAAGCTCCTCTTTTCCTCTGTTGGTGTTATTTTATTTTTATGTAATTGATTAAGTTGGGGGTATTCGTGAATACCAGATCCAAGCAGTTATTTTTTCTGGTGTTATCTGTTATCTCCTGCGTTAACATAAATTCATTTGTTAAAGCTGTCAACATTTTTGCTTGCTTCTGGTCTTCTCTTGTGCCCCCCTTCTCCTGGTGTATATACACACATTTATTCCCATTCTTTTGCATTTCATAAATGGGAAATTAAAATCACCGCATATTCGGGATGGAGTGTTTAAGAACCTTATTAGGTTTCTGATGTCGGCAATGACTTCAAAGAATTTTGCAACTGGAGTGTTCGGAGGTCTATCGATGACTATCAGTGTCACGTTAATTTTCTCAATTTTTACTGCTAAGAGTTCCACGTAGCTGTTTGATTTACTTATTATCGTCTCTGTCATATGGCTCTCACGTATTATATACATATACACAGCCACCTTTTCGTCTTTCTATTCTTTCAGCTCGCGTATGTTGTAGCCATCAATTTTTATTTCTTTTTATCTATGCAGTATTCGTAGTTTTTACAATCTCCTTGGCAGTCTTTAAGATGTGATTTTGTAAGGCATGCGATGTCAGTCCTTGTTTCTTTCATAAATCCTTTCAGGTATGAAACTTTGTTTATCGTGTGATTCAGTTTTAGCCCTTGAATATTTGCTAGGACTATATTTATGTTTCCTGTTTTGCGTTGCCCTTCGAGTATTCCAGATTCAGTTTCCTTCAGTGTCAAGTGTTTTCTATTCCTATGATCCTCCAAGAAAACTCCGTTTCTGGTTACCTGTTCTGTAGTTTCTTGTTTCTTGGTCCAAATCGACTCGGAGGTTCTCAGCCGTGTCGACTGTATGTGCTGAATGAGGCTTAGTAGCCGTATTGTACCTGCGATGGCGAGAAAATTTGCTCCTTGGTTTGTATTCATAGGTTTCTTGCCGTTTTTCCTATTGTCTTTTGAGTTTGTTGGGAGGTGATGATGGTAGCATTTCTTATCATATTTGCAGATCCTGTGCCTTGCATATTACCCGCAAATGATGGGATGATAAAATTTGCATCCGTCGCCAAATTTACAGTGACCGTTATTATAACAGAAACTGTACATGGTGGGGTGCTCATATATACGCTGTCCTTCCTTATATCTACAAAAGCCCTTTGCACAGTATATGCATACAGTTCTTTCCACATTATCACTCGGGGCCTTTGTTTTTGTTGTGTTTCATTTCCTTTTTCGGAAATAACCTCAGTCTATTATCATGATTTCCCACTTATTTTTCGCTGTTTACGCTACTCACAACTGATCTACGTATAGCCTATATACAGTGGTGCTCACAAGTATTCGTACAGAGAAATATTTTAGTTATATTCGTCCTTATCTTTTGTATCTTGTTTACCGTTCGTTTGGAAAAATTTAACAAATAAAAAAAAATTATTTTAACTTCAACATATAATGTAAAGCTTCAGAGAATTTGAGGAAACTAAAAAGTTTAAAATGCAAGTTTTTTACACTTACTTACAAAATTATTTAATACTTTGTGTGTCCACCCTTTGCTCGAATGACTTCAGTGATTATTAATTTTGGGTATATTTCTACGAGGTTTCGACATCGCTCAGTAGAAACTTTAGCCCATTCTTCTAAAGAAAATTGTTGCAATTCATTCAGATTCGAAGGACAGCTTTTTTCAAATTAAACCATAAATTCTCGATTAAAATGAGATCTGGGCTTTGACTGGGCCACTCGAAAAGCTTGACATTCTTTTGTTGAAGCCATTTCATGGTGCGCTTACTTTTATGTTTTGGATCATTATCTTGTTACAGTGCCTAATTGCGACACATTTGCAACTTTTGAACTGAAGGGAATACACTTTGTTCTAAAATTTCCCGATATTTCTTCGGATTCAAGATCTGTTGATGACAATTTTTCCTGGACCAGAAGCACTAAAACATCCCCATATATATATATATATATATATTAAATGCATGGGGCGACCCCGTTTTTCACCTTTCAGCATATAGCTCAGTAGGTAACACCGTTTCCCTATAAGCAAAGTGAAGATACTGAAGTCGGGGGTTCGAATCCCAAGGATGATGGTAATAATAATCCAGGACTTAGCACAATAGGCCACATTAGTTGGCCTGAGGGCTGTACCATTTTCTGGCCCTTCTGACTGATTATATTTAACATACTTAAAGCTCCATATTTGAAAATTTTTAATAATAATAATAATAATAATATAATAATAATAATAATTATTATTATTATTATTATTATTATTATTATTATTATTATTTATTAGAATACGTTACTGTGTAAATATGAAGCAAATTTCAACACGTTTGCGAGGTTTACACGCGTTCAACATATTCCTATTCAACATCACATACAACACCAACAACACAACACAACCTTCTTCTTTCTTCTGTCATAAGTACTTTTTTGAAACACAACCTATGAAAACACGTAAACACCATCTTCATCCGTAGTATTTAAGTTTAAAACATGTTATGAGCAAATGCGTTTAAAAAAATGAAAGAAAACGCCGAAAGGACCATAACTCGTATCCAAAGACACGTCTCAAAGAATTATGCGTTTAATGTGTGTATACTGTATGATACGTATAAATCTCTATAAGCAAAGTATATGTTTATTTGTGTAATGATCAAAATTCTTGATGAGACACACTGATTTAGTAATGAAGAATTATAGGAAATTAAAAGAATTCAGAGAGCATATATATATATATATATATATAATATATAATATTATATTATATATATAACACCTCGTTAACGTCGTTCAGATTCCGTGTGTTGGTCTCTCTTCACACGAAGGTCAAGCTGGTGGCTCCGCCTTTAGGCTTGGCTTGGTGGAGGAGCGAGTTTTTTTTTCTCTCTCTCTCTCTCTCTCTCTCTCTCTCTCTCTCTCTCTATATATATATATATATATATATATATATTATATATATATATAGTACAGTATATGTAAATGAATTAAGATGAGGTGTACAGTAGCTATCATATTTTACTGCAGTTTGAATATATATATATATTGGAACAAAATTGCCTGCCCTTCAAAGAAAACTGGATAAATCGATAAACTTTGCCTGTGCATTTTGCCATGATGGTAACTCTTTTGACTCAGATGAGTACAAGTTTGTATCTTGAAAGAGCACAACGAGGTAAGCCCCCGAAGCTTCCTGAAGAACCATCATTACGGATAACTGAAATAGGTTATTTTTGAAATCTTGCGCGATTTCTCGGACTTGACGTTGGAAAGGCAGTTCACTGATTAGGAGTTCAGTCCTCTTTTGGTAATGTTTGATTTAACGAAGGACTACAGTGCCGGAACGGTACTTATGAGTTTTTTTTAATTCTACCAGTAGCGAGGGAAGACGTGTGAGCTGCTTTAGTGCTAAGTTGTTTACGAGATGCCTCTTCTCCTCTAAATTTCGAAACTACGATCGATCGAAATCTCGAAGTTTCGAAATTCCGATCACGTGAAATCTCACGTGAAATTTTCCGTGTTTATGAATTCAGAATTAAGTTTAATGTTCTTATTTTATGACCTTAGGAATTGTTTCTCGATAAAAGCAATTGTTTTAATATGGTGTTAATGACGTACGTCATTTTAAATGGGTGGGATCGGATCTATGATGGTGTTGCATCCACGTGTTTAAGCGATTCCCAGGGTAATTGTCAGGAGAAGGGAGAGGGGAATTGCTAATCGTACATCCGAGTCCGGCTGACCCGTACGAAATCCACACAGAGAAGCCAGTTCGGCCTTCATATGTCGTCTCAAAGTCTACAAGAACCCTCATGTATGTTGATTGTAAATTAACATTACGTAACATTGCATTGTTTTAATTTAGTGTAGCTACATATTTATTTTATCATAAAAGCTTTTTCTATCTGATACATCATTGTATTGTCAACAGCATTCCATAAGGTCGGTCGGTATTCAAACATACAGTTCGGCACAGTATCGTACACAGTAGATATTATGCTTCTTACAATTTACGAAGGTTGTTTAGGTAAAATTATGGTTAGAAATGTATTAATGTATCTTATATTGACTGGGACCTGGGTATTATGTTGCATTAGTTATTTAAGGCTTATTTTACTCTTTTTGAAGGTTGTTTATGAACTTGTTTATGACCGTACGTACATATAATGGTGACCGGATCCGATAGTCACGAGGATCGAAATTCTCACTAGTTCCGGACGGCACAACCACCCCATTATTTCGAAATTTCGTGACCGCACTGTATGTGTGTGTATATATATATATATATATATATACGCGCGCGTGCCCATATGTGTTATTCCATATCCAGGGTGTCCAATAAGTCCGGTCTCATAGGAAAATTTATTTTAAATTAAATTTACAAGAGTAAATTGATGTATTGTTTTGGAACTTTTTTTTGTTGCAGGGAGAATAACTCTCAGTGGCTAATATGGAAGCGAATTACACTCCTCAGGAAAAGGCGAAGAAATTTATAGAAAAATTAAATTTATAGAAAAATAAACCATAAATTTTCTCTGAATGTACATTTTTCAAAGAATACTTTCAGTAAGTCGATGATACCTCGTTAACTTCGTTGATGTTCTGTGTGTTGGTCTCTTTTCACACGAAGATCAGCTGGTGGCACCGCCTCTAAAGTAATGTAAAAAAAAATTCTTTCAGCTTTAAAGTGTACTTTGTATGTGTGTGTGTGTGTGCGCGCGCGCGCGTTTAATTCCAGATGATCCTTGTTGTCATGAAGGAACCGTTTGATTTACTTTTCATCTACTTTCGATCTATTAACATTAAAGGTTTTGATAACGTCGACGCCAAAAAAATATTTCACCTTCAGAAATGCAAATAGAACGCGGTAATGGTCTCAAATTAGTGGGTAAACATTTTAATTCTAATGAAGCTAAGCATTCTTTTTTAATCGTATAGTTAATTTGTGGAATGGATTGCCAGCCAGTGTATTTCAAAGTAATTCGGTCAAATCCTTTAAAAAGAGACTAGATACTTATCTTGCCTTAAACTCCCAGGTAGAAGAAGCATATGTTAGCGTGTAGGGGTCTTTTCGGTTTTAGGTTCGACATTGGATTTTTTCCATGTTTTTGGTATAGACGTAGTTTTTACGCTGCTTCCATTTCTGCAATCCGTTTCTTGGAGAAATAAACACAAAAACGTTATGGCCCAAAACTTGTATTCAAATATCCACCTATACCTAACCTAACGTAACCTACCCTGCGTATGAACGCATCGAACAGCTCGAAGGGTACAGTTTCAGTCACAAAACAGTGAACCACAGTGAAAACTTCGTGGACCCTTCAACTGGAGCACACACGCAACGGATAGAGTCGACGTGGAACCAACTCAAACGCGGTAACAAGCGTCGGTGTGGTACGCACCGTTCCATGATCGACTCGTATCTCTGCGCGTTTCTCTGGCGTCGCCGACACGCAGGCAAAGATCTAGTGCGCCAAATGCTGAACGATATTGCGCAGTTTGGCAAGTAGCAAACTTTGGTTTGTGTTCCGTTCTGTGTTCTGGAAACCCGTAAACGTAATAAACTTGCACATAACTTTTTTCGTGTTTATTTCTCCAAGAAACGGATTGCGGAAATGGAATCAGCGTAAAATTCTACGTCTATGCCAAAAATGTGAAAAAATCCAATGCCGGACCTAATATCGAAAAGATCCGCGTGTAGAAGAAGTATTGTAGAATTTTCATTCGGATTCTCTCCTCTTTACTTTAAAATTTTCACTTTATCTTTAAATTTCTTTCCTTCCTTTCAACCTCTCTTCTTTGCTTTGTTTTAAGAATTATACTCGTCTTTAAATTTATTTCCATTACACTGCCATAAAACTCAACTTTTAATAACTTTGAATGAACGGTACTGCGACTTATTTTTAACTTTTAATAACTTTGAATGAACGGTAGTGCAACTTATTTTTAACTTTTAATAACGTTGAATAAGCGGTACTGCGACTTATTTTTAACTTTTAATAACGGTGAATAAGCTGTACTCCGACTTATTTTTAACTTTTAATAACTTTGAATGAACGGTAGAGCGACTTATTTTTAACTTTTAATAACTTTGAATGAACGGTAGTGCAACTTATTTTTAACTTTTAATAACGTTGAATAAGCGGTACTGCGACTTATTTTTAACTTTTAATAACGGTGAATAAGCTGTACTCCGACTTATTTTTAACTTTTAATAACTTTGAATGAACGGTAGAGCGACTTATTTTTAACTTTTAATAACTTTGAATGAACGGTAGTGCAACTTATTTTTAACTTTTAATAACGTTGAATAAGCGGTACTGCGACTTATTTTTAACTTTTAATAACGGTGAATAAGCTGTACTCCGACTTATTTTTAACTTTTAATAACTTTGAATGAACGGTAGAGCGACTTATTTTTAACTTTTAATAACTTTGAATGAACGGTAGTGCAACTTATTTTTAACTTTTAATAACGTTGAATAAGCGGTACTGCGACTTATTTTTAACTTTTAATAACGGTGAATAAGCTGTACTCCGACTTATTTTTAACTTTTAATAACTTTGAATGAACGGTAGAGCGACTTATTTTTAACTTTTAATAACTTTGAATGAACGGTAGTGCAACTTATTTTTAACTTTTAATAACGTTGAATAAGCGGTACTGCGACTTATTTTTAACTTTTAATAACGGTGAATAAGCTGTACTCCGACTTATTTTTAACTTTTAATAACTTTGAATGAACGGTAGAGCGACTTATTTTTAACTTTTAATAACTTTGAATGAACGGTAGTGCAACTTATTTTTAACTTTTAATAACGTTGAATAAGCGGTACTGCGACTTATTTTTAACTTTTAATAACGGTGAATAAGCTGTACTCCGACTTATTTTTAACTTTTAATAACTTTGAATGAACGGTAGAGCGACTTATTTTTAACTTTTAATAACTTTGAATGAATGGTACTGCGATTTATTTTTTATTTTTAATAACTATGAATGAACGGTAGTGCGACTTATTTTAAACTTTTAATAACGTTGAATAAGCGGTACTGCGACTTATTTTTAACTTTTAATAACGATGAATAAGCGGTACTGCGACTTATTTTTAACTTTTAATAACGTTGAATAAAGGTACCGCGACTTATTTTTAACTTTTAACAATGATAGTTCCATCTTATATTAAGAGAATATCTACTCAAAATATGCGCAAAAATATTAAAAATTAATTACAAATACAATCAAACTTGGTTAATGAATCAGTAAGTTTCAGTACTCTACCCTGAAACTCAACTTCAACTAACGTTTAGTCTATGGTATCGGGAATTATTTTTAACTTTTAATGATGGTATTTACATGCTAAATTAATAAACTATCTTGTCAAAACAGACGCAGAAAATGCTAAAACGATAATAAAAATACAAACATCTTTGTTTTATGAATCAGTAGTTTCCATTACACTTCCTTCAGACGAGATTTTCAATAGTACCATGAATTATTTTAAACTTTTATTAATGACATTTACATACGAACACCCGGTAGCTCAGTGGTTACAGTGGCGGACTCTGGGCGTTGAGGCTCTAGTTCGTTCTGGGTAGGGTTGAGCCGGCCACTTACCCTGTTTCTGTTCTGGTTCAAGTGGCCCTTAGGACACATTCACTCTTACGTAATGGGGAAATGAGCTTCCTAGAAATGCTCCCCGGATTTACATCCAAAAGTAATAGAATATCAAGTCAATGCAAAGAAATATTAAAAAGGTATTAAAAATACAATCATAGTTTATTAATAAATCAAATTTTCATACAAATAACCTTGAAACTCATCTTTCAATAACTTTCAATCTATTTCACTATGAATTATTTTCAACTTTTAATAATGGTATTTACATTATAAATAAATGGAATATAGAGTCAAAATATGCGTATAAAGAATTAAGAGGTATTAAAAATACAGTCAAACTTGGGTAATGAATCATTAATTTTCATTACACTATCCTCAAACTGAACTTTCAATAACTTTCAGTCTACGGGATTATAAAGTTATTTTGAACAATCAATAATTGTATTTACTTGCTAAATTACTAGAAAATATAATCAAAGTATGCGAAGAAATATAATTTTTATACCATACCCTTTAAACTCAGCTTTTAATAATTGTATTTACACTTTAATTTACACTTTAATTTACACTTTAATTTAATTTACACTTAAATTTACACTTTAATTTAACAGAATATGTAATTAAAATATGCGCAGAAACATCAAGAGGGTACCAAAACTACAATCAAACATGGCTAATGAATCACAGTTTCATACAATAGCCTTTAAACTCAACTTGCAATGACTTTAAATCCACAGTATTATGACTCACTTTTAATGTCCAATAATTATCGTAGTTACGTTCAAAGTTAATTTATTATCTCGTCAAAATAAGCGCAGAAATGCTTTAAAGTTATTACAAATACAACCAAACTTGGTTAATGAATCACATTTTTATGCAATAGCCTCAAACTTAACTTTCAATAACTTTAAATCTGAAGTTAGTCCAAGTAAATATAAAATTGTACGAGGGTAATTCAATAAGTATCCGCACTTTTTGTTTTCACAATTTTATTTTCACATCTGATAAATTATAAACACATCACTTTTCAACATAGTCTCTCTGTTTCTCAATACACTTATTTCAGCGATCTACAAGCTTCCTAATGCCATCACAAAATAATGTTTTAGGCTGTGTGCGTAGCCAGTCATGCACCACCTCCTTCAGGTCATCATCGCCTTGGAATCGCTGACCTACCTCTCAAAGCGTCTTTTAGTGGTCCAAACAGGTAAAAAATCTAAAAATCCGAAGGTGCCAGGTCTGGACTGTAGGCTGGATGGTCGAGAACTTCAAATTTAAGTTCTTGAAGGCATTTTCTAGTCTGTGCAGCGGTATGAGGGCGCGCATTGTGGTGTAGCAGAATATCACCTTCCGACAATCTCCCTCTCCGTTTTGTGCGAATTGCTTGTTTTAACTCATTCCGAACCATGTCAGAATAGAATAATGATAACGATAACCTTGAACATTATCTAGAGCGTGGAACTACAGTAACAAGTGCATCGTATTCTGACATGCTTCAGAATGAGTTAAAGCAAGCAATTCGCACAAAACGGAGAGGGAGATTGTCGGAAGGTGTTATTCTGCTACACCTCAATGCGCGCCCTCATACCGCTTCACAGACTAGAAAATGCCTTTAAGAACTTAAATTTGAAGTTCTCGACCAACCAGCCTACAGTCCAGACCTGGCACCTTCGGATTTTTACCTGTTTGGACCACTAAAAGACGCTTTGAGAGGTCAGCGATTCCAAGGCGATGATGACCTGAAGGAGGCGGTGCATGACTGGCTACGCACACAGCCAAAAACATTCTTTTGTAATGGCATTAGGAAGCTTGTAGATCGCTGGACTAAGTGTATTGAGAAACAGGGAGACTATGTTGAGAAGTGATGTGTTTATAATCTATCAGATGTGAAAACAAAATTATAAAAATAAAAAGTGTGGATACTTATTGAATTACCCTCATATTTACTTGGAATTCATCATTTTCAAATTTTTCCTTGTTCCTAACAAATATAATTTTATATGATTTTAATCTAAACCAAATTTATTTTGAAGTAATATCGTGATTTAGTCCAATTTCCACAAAACTGGGCATCATAATTTTTGAGCATATTTTTTACGATTCTAAAAGCAAAGCTTTTTTTTTTTTTTTTTTTTTTTTTTTAATTAATTGGACTGAAAACGCTTTTTTGAATAAGTAATTTTCAATTTAATTTTGTTTGAAGTCAGAAAAACATTATATATGTGTGTGTGTGTGTGATATATATATATATGTCTAAAATGTTCTATTTTAGAACGATATTTAAACACTGCTGACTGACAGAGTCCCTCATAGCAGAATAAAATAAACACCCCAAAAATGAATCTAGTTTTACTTTTAAAGTAGGCTTATATATATACCTCTTCGAGACATGGTAAGTAAATTAATACACGCAATCAATATCTTTCACCCTTTCCATGTGTTTCATGAAATGCATGAACACTTGTTGCGTCGATGCAATGAGAGTGGTTCCCCAATCTTATTTTCGGCCATGAACCACTTTAAAAGTTCAAAATACGCGGCGAGCCACATAGATATTTTGAAATATCGGTGCTTGTCGAATACCTAAACCAGTAAGTAGGCCTGCCTCTGATAGCAAACCTCATACTGCATATTATCTGCCAACTTGTGAAACCCCGAAGTGTAGTGAGTCGCCAAAATTCTCATAAAATCGTTAAGATAATTCTGTCAAAATTACGATCTCATTCAAGTATTTTATACTTATGTTATTATTATTATTATTATTATTATTATTATTATTATTATTATTGAGCTTTTGCGCTAGGGACCCCTGTGATAAGATTTGGAATGACAGTATGGTCCAAATTTTGGCAAAGCTCGTACATTTAATTTAGATTTAGATAGAAGGAAGCCTTGTTTTCCATAGCTGAGCTCTATGGAGTCCAAGGAAAAGCTTCTGACACTTTTTCTCTTTCACCGAGTAGTTTATGATGAGGTCACTGAGATGTAACACGTTACACAGTCTTCTTGCGACAAATGAATGTTAAACTGGAGTCTCCCTTGATGGAACACTGGAAGAATTAAGTAAGATAGCTCTCAAGGGCAGATCCGTATATTCCTGAAATCCAGGCGTTCAATGACGAATACCATGCGGGTCCATTTTCCGTTCTAAGTTCCAATATTTTTCAGGTGCTCATTTTATTCCTGCGGGGTTCTGTAATTACTGTATATTTTATGTGTAGGCGTAAAAATGAACATAAAAATATATAATTTCTAAATGAAGCACTGATTTAATGGACTAAAAGAACACTACTGAAAAGAAATGACTTGAGAGAATTAACAGTTCTTTCGTTATCGCCATTCGAGGTTTTTAGCGCAAATTTGTCGTCATCGCAGAGGTGAATTCTTTATGAATATATACGCATGTGCGTACAGAATTTTTTTGAGCACTTAAAATTTCATGATTTCCCTCATCAAGTTTTATTACATGCAATAAAGGTATACATGAAGGGTGCCAAAAACTGCTAAATATCTTAAACTGAGAAAATGCGATTTGTAGACGTTCGTGTTACACGGAATTTTATTACATTTTATTTTATGAGTAATTTAGACTTTCATTTTACCATAATGACGTTCACCAAATCTCTGTTCCTCGATCGGCTGGACCAATAAACTAAAAATACTTTGTACCTTTGCGTTGCCAAAGCTCTAATCAGTTCATACACAACATCGCATTTTGTCAGAACAGTCTCAATCTCAAATAGTGACCAAGAGAATGTTTATTTGTGAGAGTTCTTACGTCCGTACGAAAGTGGACCATACGTCATACACTTCTAGAAAGTTTTTACATATAATTTGCGGATCAGTTACATATTTAAACGTAACTTCTAAGCAGAAAATAGATACAATATAAAAATCAAAACATTTTTATAGTAACTCTATTTGAACTAAAATCGCAGTTTTATAATGTTCTATAATAACTGTATTTTGTTCCGTATTTTGTTCCGTAGCTTTTTGTTGTTAAAAGGAGTAAGATCCTTTTTCGCTATTTCCCTGGCACAGCGCTCGGACCACCTAATGCGGCCCATTGCTCTAACTCCTGTAATATCATCACCAGCAATATCGGGGTTCGTTTATAGGGAATAGGCGTAACCTACCTGAGCTACTGACGCTGGCTTCAATTATATGTAGGTGATGCTGCAACATTTTATCAAACTTGTTGAATTTTTAAAATGCTTCAAAAGTAAATCGCAGGTAAACTTATATGGCCTAAAAGGTGCTTCAAAAGTGGAGACAAAAGGTGTGTTTAGATGCGTGTTTTATTTGTCAAAACTAGTTTTACACACACACACACACACACATATATATATATATATATATATATATATATGATACACACAGACAGTGCATGGAACAAGGAACTCTTCTGGGATAATTAAATCCACTATAGTCCGAATAAGTAATGGTAAATGACAAATACATACATATATATATATATATATATAATATATATATATATATATATATATATATATATATATATAATATTATAATGGAGGTAAGTGCGATATATACAGTATATGTAACCAAAAAAAAAACTATAGAAAAGAACGCAATCATGAAAATCTTAAGCTTCACATTTGAGCTCATTGTATCAAGATTTGTGAAGCTTTAGATTTTCATGGCTGCGTTCTTTTCTATAGTTTTATTAACCAAATAAGGCGCCCCAATTACTGAGGCCCAAGGTGAGAGGGATAGGAATGATGTTCAAAATAAAATACGCCGTAGGCCCACAATTCGATTCGGTTTGGGCCGAATGCCCAAGTACCGCAGATCTAGCGAAATCGGGGCGTAGCGCCGATCTTTTGCTGAAAGTCCTGACAGAAAGAAATGAAAAGGGAGTATTTGTTGACAATTATGTCTACAAGGAGATTCTTCAGTAATGAAATAAAGATAAGTTTATGATGAAGTGTTCTTTTTTATATTTTATAACAGGAAATAATACCTTGAGGTAAGAAAATTAATTTTTCAGATGAAGTAATTGGCCGAGGGCTCCAAGCCTTCCGCAGGAAATAGCAAAAACCGCCCGTAGGGTGGTATTTTTGCTAGTATATATAATAATCAGTCAGGAGAGCCAAACACTGGCACAGTCAAAACTCCCGACCTCGGTGTCTTTATCTGCCTAATAGGCAAACGATGTTACCCATGCACGTGCGCTGTCATATATATATATATATATATATATATATATATATATATATATATATATATATATATATATATATATATATATATATATATATATATGAGGCGTCGCCAGTACGAGGTGCGAACTCGCCAAACCCATTTTGAGAGGGACGCGTTTAAATTTTGTGACCATTGTGTACGAGGGGCACATAGCACAAAAACAAGCATTGAAAATAACTACATATTGAGCGTATGAGTATGGTATCTGGCTATACCAAGTTGTCTGTAGATGGGGGAGGGATGAACTATCCATTCGCGGAACAATCGCAAAATCGCCAATGTGGCGAGTCCGCCCCTCGTACTCGCGATGTCTCATATAATTATTCTTCAGGATTGTATGTATATATAGGTCCTAAATTTCCTTTGCTTTTTATTATACAAGTAATTTTGTTTTAATTGCTATTATATGTTTTTAAGTATTGTTTATGCTATGTTAAATTCTTAACATTTTTATTTGCTCCTTTGTCCGGTTCAGTTTTCCCAGTTTTCCTTTGAAAATATTGTTTATTTGAAAGATATGTTTGCTTCGAGAGAGTTACACATCGCAAAAATTATTTGACAGTTACTAACAAAAACTACCGCGATGCTACAGAGAAAAGTTGGGTTTAGTGAAGTTACGCACGAGTTACGTCAAAGTTAGGGATAAAATATTACAGAATTAATTATAGTAATTACAGTAATACGTGTACGCAGTTAAAAGTGTAAAATTAGACACACACACACACACACACACACACACACGTGTGTGTATTTACGAAATATTTAAGATTTACAAACGTACACGAAGTTCGTAACATTATTTCCCGTTAATTAGATCAGCGAGGTTAAGTGACGTTAGGTTTGTCCAATCGTTGGGTGGTTAACTGTTCTCTGCGTTTAGATGATAAAGCAACTCGAAGATGGTTCGGATTCCGCGTAAAACTATAAATCCACTTCATCACAAGACCTTTGCTGTTACTTTGGAGGTTAAACAACCCAAAACTTATTATTATTATTAACACGCTCAAAGGTAGACACGTTTCTACTGAGATTTACTTCTCAAATTTTGAGATTTAACAAGTTAAAAATAATGTTGTCATATGACCTACGTAGGATTGAATGTAAATGAAAAAATTACAACTTAGGATGTTATTTATGAAACAGGAAACACTTCCTAAGAAGAAAACTTTAAAAAATATAGAAAAAAAAGCTTATATCACGAAATTTAATAGCACAATATTATAATTGGATGTTTTTAAACTTCAGTCAAGGGAATTCTGAATATGTTTACACACACACACACGCATAAATTAAAAAATAAAATTTATACGTAACCAGTATAAAACACCAGTAACCAGTACAAAACCAGTATAAAGCGCTAGTAACCAGTATAAAACACCATTAACCAGTATATAAAACCAGTATAAAACACCAATATGTATTTCTCACTTTAGGCTTAATATACGTTTGCCTTTATTAAACTATGTTCTATACAGAAGCAACAACACTTTGTAATAGGTAACTAACTGTAATGAATACTCGGAAATACTCTTGATACATTCGTTTAGGCACCTTCATTATTTTGTATTAGGCCAGGCAGCTCTAACTTTTATCTTTAGAAACTAGAGATAATATAATAATCAAAACAGCTTTACAGTAACTCTATTTGAACTAGAATCTCAGTTTTATACTGTTCTATACTAACTGTATTATGCATTATGCTAGTTATGGGACTCATTATGACCCCAACTACACACTCAGTACACAGTCTTAATAAACAAGACCCGTCTGGCGAGAATCGAGGCTACTGGAGACCTAAAACTTTTGTTTGGAGTTAACACCACAAAACCCCTCGTATGAATTGCATCAAAAGACTTAATGGAAGTATTTGAAAGAAAAGTAACTAAGAAACAAAAAAGAAAAAAAAACAAGAATTATTACGAAATGTTGTGCAAAAGATTTGGGGATGAAAATCCTGAAGATTATTTACAAAAACGTGTGTCTTGTCAGTATCATACAAATGTTCTACATTTTATTAAGAGATGTACAAAATACTTATAATATATAACCGTGTTTTATACAAATTTAATTTGTAACATTTTTTTTATGTATAAAAACACGTTTTCTCACCATTTTGTTTTTTGCACCCATTATACTTTTTAACAAAAACATGTTCTTATTCAATTTTGAAGTAGCCTCACCTTATACAGGGTGTTTCATATGTTTGGAGACAGCGGAAAAATGTAGAATGAATAATAGAGTTTTATGACACTGTTTTATTTTCAACGTACTATTACAGAAGGTATTCACATTGTTCACTCTGAACTTCAATACACTTCATTACTAGTAATTGGCAAGCTCTCTGAACACTTCTGATTGTTTCAGCAGAAATTCGCTACAATTCCAGTCTTATCTTAGCTTTCAAATCCCC